>CM019148.1:53106701-53333284 GCA_009733165.1 Naja naja
TGAAGACACCAGCCTGAAGATGACGGATGAGATTTCGTCGAAACGTTGCCAAGGTATTCTCAATCTTACACGGGACAAGACCCGAATACATCAAGACACCTACATATATATATATATATAATATTCATAGAGCTCCTTATATATAAAGGTTTTCTATATACATTCAATTTCTAGTAGCTTAACATACCTATAAAAATGATATACTATCCAGAAAATGTATTGGAGCAATTGTAAATTCTGGTGATTTGTGTCTATGTGGTCAGATATATAAAGACAGTTTCCTGATCTGCATAATCTTTGAAGGTTATTGAAATGTCTATATATTGTTTCTAGCATATCCATGCCAGGAGTATGGTTTATGCAAACTTGTTCAATTGTCTATGTCCTTTCCCCACTGCTAAGCTGAAATGCCACCTATCATCCTTGAACCTACTGAAAATTATAGCTTCATAAAATTTGATGTCCCCATTGTCAGTTACTCTCCTTTGCAGTAGTCTAAGTAGTCACCTAATTTTTCTCAAATGTTATAGATTGTTAATGGATGGCAAAATCTAACAGAGTCTATAGATTTGGAGACCATCTTTAGATTGTGTGTCAGAATAATAGGGAAAATATTTATTTATTTATTTATTTATTAATGGGACTTCTATGCTGCCCCATCTCCGAAGACTTGGGCGTCTCACAAATAAAAACAACAACAATAAATAATTAAAAACAGATTAAACTAAATAAGCCCCAATACAATTACAAATACAACAAATAAAACCATCCCACCCCAAAAAATCACAACCCGGATTGGTTAAACAACCAGGTCTTCAGATCATGGCGGAAGGTGCGGAGGTCAGGGGCCAGACGGAGCTCCAGGGAAGTTGGTTCCAGAGGTCGCTGCGCGATAGAATAGGCGTCATCCGGGGACCACCAGCACTGGCCAGCCGAGGCTGGAGTGCCTATGTGCTGCAGGGGCGGTTGGAACTCTATGTCGGCAGGAGTCGCTCCCTTAAATATTGAGGACCCATGTCATGAAGGGCTTTGTATGTTAAAACTAAAACCTTGAATCTCACCCAGTGCAACCGGCAGCCAATGGAGCAGCGCGGGAGGGGTAACATGGGAGAACCGGAAACTCCCATCACCACCGCGCGCCGCATTCTGCACCAGCAATCTCCGGATGGTATGCAAGGGCAGTCCTAAGTGAGAGCGTTGCAGTAGTCAGTCTGGAGGTAACAAGGGCATGAGTAACCGCAAGGGGGCATCTCAGTCCAGAAAAGGGCATAGCTGGCGAACCAGATGGAGCTGGGCAAAGGCCCCCCTGGCAACGGCCCCTACCTGCTCCTCCAGCGGGCGAACGTCCAGGAGGACCCCCAGATTCGCCCTATCCACAGGGGCAATACCCTCCCCTATGGCCAAGATGGACACTCCAAACTGGGCCAAGGCGCGGTATGCACAGCCACTCAGTCTTGGCGGGTTGAGACGAAGCATGTTTCTGTTCATCCAGATCCGTGCATCCAAACACTGGGTCATCAGGGAGAGGGCATCACTGATCTGGTTTGGGGTGGAAATGTACAGCTGGGTGTCATCAGCGTGCTGGTGGAAACTCACCCCAAAACCACGGATGATCTCGCCCAGCGGCTTCATATAGATGTTAAATAGCAGGGGAGAGGACCGACCCTGAGGGACCCCACAAGAGAGCACCCCGAGGTAGACCTCTGTCCCCGCCAACACCGACTCGATCACCCCAGAGGTAGGAGGTGAACCACCAAGTACAGTGCCCCTATACCCAACCCCTCGAGGTGTGCATGAAGGATACCATGGTCGATGGTATCAAAAGCACTGAGAGGTCTAATAGGACCAGGACAGAGGAAAAACCCCTGTCCCTGAGCCTCCAGAGATCATCCATCAGTGCGACCAATGCCGTCTCCGTGCTGAAACCAGGCTGGAAGCCCGATTGATATGGATCCAGGTAGTCGCTTCATCCAGGAAAAGTGGAAACTGCTGAGCCACCACACTCTCAACAACCTTCGCTAAAAGCGAAGGTTGGAGACTGGATGAAAGTTGTCTAACACGGTTGGGTCCAGGGCAGGCTTCTTCAGAAGGGGTCTCACCACCGCCTCCTTCAAGGCGGAGGGGAAAACACCCTCCCTTAGTGAAGCGTTGACAACTGCCCGGAGCCAGCAGGTGACCTCCCTGGCGGCATAAGCCAGCCAGGAAGGGCACAGGTCCAACAAACATGTGGTGGAGCTCAGATGCCACATAATCCCATCCACTTCATCCTCGGAAACAGAATAGAACTCATCCCAGATCATACTGGCCAGACTACCTGTATCCCGTTCCTCAGACCACTGCAAATCAGAGGACAACCGCCCTGAATTGGCGATCTTATCTGACAGATATTGACCAACTCCTCAGCCCTGCCCCATAGGGTCCGCCCCTCCCTACCGAAGGAGGCGGGTTACGAAACAGGGTGGCTGGGCGGTTATCTCGGGCCTATGAGGCGGAGAGATAAGACTTCTCGCGCCCTCATAGCTACCAGGTAAGTCCTAATATAGGCTCTTAGCTGGGCTCGATCGGCCTGGGAGTGGGTGGACCTCCACCTGCTCTCTAAGCCCCTCAGACGGCATTTCATCTCCCGGAGCTCCTCTGAATACCAAGGAGCCATCCGGGATCCACGACGAGTGAGGGGTCGCATGGGGACAACTGTCGCATGTTGTCCCCCTGTTTAATTAGGGTATAAGCCTGTCTTGGACATGGGAAGAGTTGAAAGAAGCTTGCCTAGGCTTCCCCTGGTAATTCATGATAAGATCTGAACCAAGGAATACATGATTTTGAACTCAGTGTTCAAAGATGAACCATATATGGTATAATGGGAAATGGAGAGAAGAGGCATATCATATACACAATATAAGGCAGGTTTTTCCTTAAATTACAACAATCCTGTTATCAAAACTACTGTTAATCATCCCAATGATAGCAGTTTAATGTGGGGGCAATTTTTTTTAGGAGTTTAGAGAGAGCCTTAGATTATTATTTTAACTCAAATCAGAAAGGGGATAAATAATGAAAGATTATAACCCAATATAAATTGGTGAATTTTTATTAGAATTATATGTCTGTTAAACACCACAAATATGATTAATAATAGTTTATTTGTAGTTAAAAGAGGGATATTCAGAATATGGAGATTGACACAAAAAAGATATTGAAATGGTGAATAACCAAAAAATGAAATATTACAATTTAACAAAATATATGTATCAATATTAAGATTGTCAACTGTATTAAATATGAAGAATATTGTCATATTTGTTCTAAAGTGTAAGACACTCTGGTGCCACATTGTTCACACAATATGTTTGTAAAAAATTTTTTTAAAGTATATATAAAAAATTATTATTTTAACTCACTGTTATGTAGACTCTCATCTTTAGCAGTTCAGTGAAGGTGTTGGGATAAGAGACTGACACGTTGACCAGTCTCCTACCCTAAGAAACGTATGAATGAGTTTTGCTAGTTAGGTTTGCCATCTGATCTGGCCTAGTAAGCTACCAATTTTATAAAAGTGAGTCAAAAGAAGTCATGTACTTTAGTTGCAGCTCTAGTCTTATAGAGTACCCTCCTCTTAGAATTAAGGCTTACTCCATTTCTCTTATTATTCTGGAAGTTTCTTAAGACACAACTTTTTGAAGACTGGATAGTTGGTTGTCATCTTTATCCTTATTTTAGCTTATAAATTATCTATTTTTTGTTATTTTACGCTTGAATTCTGATTTTGTCCTCTGACTACTTTTACAGCTACTAGTTCTCTAAAGAGCTATGAGTTGATTTGGCAGTTGATAAGGGGAATGATTACCCTGATCCACCTCCATAAGATGCACAGGCACAGCAAATGACTACATGAGTCATCTTGATTTAATACAAATAAGTTCCATATGCCCTCTTATATATGTCCAGAAGCTACTCATTGGGTGAAACAAGACAAGGCAGCCACTTTGCAGCTAGTTTTAGAAAGAGTTGCTGTTATGCTTTGCAAAGTTGCTTTAAACAGTAGTTTGATAAACCAGTGAGCAGAACAAAGCACAGCAGAGCAGCAAATTTCTTGTAATTTACATGTCATTAGAGAAGACCACTAAATTAATCCTTTATATTTCTACAGTAAATTCCACCATGTTCAAGAGAGGACATCATATTTCTTTACAAACTATCTGCCTGAAATTTAACATTAGGGCTCTGACACATTTAAAAATCAGTCTTAAAAGAATTAATCTGAAAGGTTGGCCTAACTTCCCTTTTAATTTTGTCTTATTCCAAAAATAAAAAGTTGAAACAATTTTTTTTCTTATACAAGAGGTACATCTCTAAGATTATTTTTTAAAAATCCTTTAGTTTTACTCCATATCCAGATGTTAAGTCAGAGAGAGCTATCTCTGGAACAAGACTGAGTTTGGAGATTTATACAGCCATGAATTTGGCTCCCAAACCAGATTGGGTGGTCTCTACACACTCAGCTGCAGGGGGTCATTTCCAGAAATTGTAGCATGGATTCTTTTCTTCCTTGATGGAAATAAAACTGGCTGAAAACTTCAAATCTCTTCTTTCAAGCTTTAGCATTCCATAATCTATCCCACCAGGCCAGCTCGAAAGGGGAGAAAAGGATTAAATAAACAGCAAATTAGAAATCATGCAGTCGTTAGTATGCCTCCTCTCCTATGTAAAACATTTATATTTAACAGGTCTGTGTGACCACAGAGTATCTTAAAAAGAAAAAGAAAACCCCAACATACTCTACATATGAAAATTCAAAACTTCATTGATAACTCCATCTGGCATACCCCTAATTATGAATCCCGTAGTGACCTAATATTCCCATCAGAAGAAATACAGTAAATATGGAAAGGAGTATGATTATTAATTTCATTTCTGTTTGTTTCTTGAAATAGGTATTAATTTCTACCTTTTAAAAAAAAATAGTCATATCTTGTAAAACAGAAAAAATATTTTTTTATTTTAAGCATTCTGTTCTGATATGATTTTAGAAGTTTGATTTTAAGACATAACTGATGTTAATTTAAATTTTCCATCTGTTAATAAGTACATATTTAGGGGATAATCCTTTTTTAAAAAAAACCTTACTGTACCTACTTCATAAATTAATTAATCTATTAATTGTGTCTAAAATCACAAGAAGCTGTGACTGAATGATCAATCATTATCTTAGCCATGCCAATAGTTTATTAACAGTTCAGCTCAGCCTTTGATTGCTGCTTTGATATGTGAGGATGCACCAGATTAAATTCTATTTGCCAGATAGCTGTCACAAGAACAATCATGCCTCACCAAAATGAGTTATCTCCCTTCTGATGACATGACCCCAATATCTAAGAGGCTGCCACAAGGAAGAGGCAGTCAACATATTACCCAAAGTACCTGAAGGCAGGAGAAGAAGCAATGGCTGGAAAGTAATCAAGGAGAAAAACAAGCTAGAACTAAGCAGAAATCTCCTAACAGTGAGTACTGTTAATTAACCAGTGGAACAACTTGCCTTCAAAGTTCTGGGTGCTCCATCACTCTAAATGTTTAAGAAGAGACTGGACAGCTGCTTGTCTGGAATGGGATAGGGCTCCTGCTTATTCAGGGGGTTGAACTAGAAAACCTCCATGATCCCTTCCAATTCTCTTATTCCGTTATTCTGAGGCAGAGACATAAGGAGCTTATCATATGACATATATTATTTTTTATTTTCATTTCATTTTGCTCTCCTTAGTGTCAACTTTTGATGGGATAGCATGTGGCCTTGGGCACATGGTAGTGTAATGAGGGCATATATTGAACATCCGTGGCCAGTACCCTTTAGCTTTACAGGGACCTATTGACACATGGTGATGGTAACCTAGTTTGATCTAGACCCACATATGGATTGTAACTAGGATAGGCAGCTCATGGAGCTACACCAGTTTGTTGAACATCTCCAAGCAAGTCCATAATACTATATAAATATACTTTTCATTTATAGTGCATCCTCACTGTTTGAATTCCTTATGGCCATATTTTGACACCACTCTAAACACATCCAGCTGTGTGGCTTCCTACTTACCTGTACCCACTCTTCTTGGTTAGGAAGTTGGACCACTTAGCCTTCCTGGGTGCTGAAATATTTCCCATACTTTACTCCATACATATGATTTCTCATTCAGAGCTGGGTTAGCAAAGATTGGGATCTTTCAATTCTAAGAAAAAGAGAAAAAGCAAACAAGCAAAGAATTCTTTAGCCAAAATGATGCCACATTTCAGTGATACTTATTATAAAACTGACAACTGGGAAGGAAGAACAGAAAATCTGGAAAATTTTGCATACAGTTTTCAGAGATCAAGAAGCAGTCTTGTTCTGTTCTGTAAATCACAGTAGAACACATCTGGAGAGGAAGATCATTTCATTTCCTTGTCCAGATCTCAAGAGATATCAAGATCTTACAAATAGCAGTGTAGTAGGGCATCTTGCTACTAGGAAGGGCAGGATTACAAGGCAGTCCACTTATAGTTGATGAAAGTGGAATTGAAAGCTAAACTAGAGTTCCTATAAAGAATTCAGAGTAGGCTAGTATTGGAGCATCAGATATAATTCAAGTTTGAAAGAGTTTCCAGAATTAGTTCAAGGGTCAAAAGGTAAAGCTTCAGAAACTCAAAATAGATACAGCTTGAAAATTATAGCTTGTCAGATGCTTTTTGCTCAGCAGTTGCTGTAGGACAATTCTCTGGAACTGAACCTTCAGTTAGTGATCTCTGAACGCTGATGGAGCATCACCTCATTTCTTGAATTAGTTGAGAGATCTTCTGTATATTAATGGCCTGAGTCTGAGCTTTCGTCTCTGTTGCTCCGGGAATACTGTTCAAGGCCACGAAAACTCCATCTGGTGGTTTAAGCTGAGCTTCAGATAAGGAGATTTCTAGGAAAAAATATGTTAATAAAGGCCAAATAAAAGGCACACATGCCAAATCTTATTTCTGGACATTCAGCGGGGAGGGGAAAGTTATTTCCTTATTATTGTTGTATTATTTAGAACTATCTCCAACTGTTTACAAAAATAGTTTAATTTGAAAATATTCGCAGTAACCTTCTCTCAAAGTTACAGCTTCATGATTGCCACATCTCTCTCCTCTCTCTCTCCCTCTCCCTCCTTCCCTCCCTCCCTCTCTCCCCCTCCCTCTCTCCATTAAATAAACAAGGGAATTGCAATTAAATCAAATATCCAGTAGTATGTACTTGTAACAAAAATGCACTTCTGCCTCTTAACTTGGTTTCTTTCCCATCTGTTTCTGGGACTTGATTGATTCTAGCAATACCCTAGGGCTCTTCTAAAACAGGATTTTGTATTTCTTCTTTCCACCCCACTGGATCCACCTACACAAACCTTATTTCCACCACCCCACCCACTCCCATCTACATAAATCTTGTCATTCCCAGGTAGTGGGTTTACTTTTTCTGGAAAATTACAATTCTATTCCAGGTTGAAGTGTCATCTTTGAGTACAGTTTCTTATATCCCAGCATCACCCTGGTCTTATCTGGATTCAATTTCAACTAGCTGTTTTTCTTTTCCCTCATCTACCTCACTGAACCTAGGCAAAGTTCAAGAGCATTGCTTGCTTCCCTATAGTTACATGGCAAAAAGCAGTGGAGCTAAATGTATGTCACCAGCATCCTGATGGCATCCCACTCCAAAGTTCCTAATGACCTCCCCTGTAGTTTCATGTAGATGTTGAACCACTTTGTTGCCTCCACTGCTGTGTAACAGACTTTCAAATGGGCCTCAATTCATGCTCGATCTGATTCATCCCAAGGTCTTTTTCTCCCCATTTGCACTTCAGCTGTCTTCCTATCTGCTCCATTACTTTTGGTTTCCTAAGAAAATAATGGGCTGATTTGGCTCTGCATGAAATAAAATGGCAGGGTGACAAATAGCATCAACTAACTGGGATGCTTCTATATCAAACAGCTCAAGCCGATCTGTTGGATAAGGTAAAAAGCTCTCTAAAGAAGTTCAGGAACTATTTGGGAGCTGTACACTGAACTGCCTGGCTGGCTGGCTGGCTGGCACACAGGCAACAAGAGAGGGAATTTCCTGTTGTTTCTTTTTCTGTTCCTAGGTAAGATTGCCTCTACCAATTTATTGGGGAAGCATGCTGGTAATGACAGGGTTCAAGACAGCTTTCATTTAAAGCTCCACCCCAGAAATGTTATAACCCAGAAATGTTCTAACCCAGACTGATCACAAGAGTCTGGGTTAAAACTCTGGTAGATTCCAGGTTTGTAGATCATTTCACTCATGTTAGATAAAGCAGGATGCCCAGAAATCTGTCACACATAAGAGGAAAAGGAAACTCCAAATCACCTAACTTGGATCTTTTCCTTGCCAAAAAGTCAGGATGGCAATTATACCCGCATGATCAAAATTCCACTCTTGTGTGACATGCTTTGATTGGATGGTCACAACCACCGAATTTAGTTTTTGACACCCCATCCCTCCCCACAGACATGGCAGTATCAGTCATATAAGTGCTTTGGTGCTCTTATTCTTTTTAAAAAAATATTTATAATCATTAAATAAATTCATTAACACCCTAAATGTGGAAATATTTACAGTGCGATTACAACAGTTCTCCTTGTGCTCTGTTTTCTTTTTTCTTTTGGCATGGAGAGAGATTTCTTTTGAAATCCACGACCCGGTGTTGGACTGAGAACAGACCTCAGTTTCTTAATCTAATGGCTGTTACTGAGGGTGACTATTTTAGTGAGGCATGGTTGGAAAATGAACTTTGCAATAAGTGACCTTCAGAGGAGAAGACTATTCATGTTAATTAGAAGCTCTTTTCAAACTGAATTCATCTATGCATTAGGCCATGTCATTTGTGAACAATGTGAGCATTGTAGTAAACATTAAGACACGACTCAAGTGTCGTTATCAAAATTTTAGAAAACTCATCCTTGGTGTCGCTTCCCCACTCCCTGAAAGATTACAACTGGTTCCTGCAGCAGCATCACACAATAGTATGTCTCCTAATGGCTTTTAGCTTTTGCCACTGCCAACTTTTATATTTAAAATCCATACAATTATGGACAATTTGTAAGCATTATGAGGCTTGCCATTTTTCCCCCTGCCCTGAGTCTTCATCAGTGAAGACTGCTTTTATATCTAGTAAATGATTTTACTTATAAACCTACATTCATCTGCCCCAATTTCCACTTTATTCTTATTATTGCCATGACTTATTATGCACTTTTAATTTAAGAATGCATTTTCTCCATTAAAAAATTAGAATATTTTCAAGTACCAGAAAGTGATTATCTGTGTTGGTTTTCTTTAATTAACCATTACAGGGTGAATATGTTCTTTCTAAAGTGCCTTAACAAAAGAAAACTAGAAAATGGGAGCAAAAGAGTAGGGGGTGGAGGTGGGAGGTGAAATTATCAAGCAAGATTGGCAAGGAAGAAGAAATAAATAAATAAAACATCTTGCCTGACAGACCTTATAGCAAAATAAAATTTTTATTACTTCTCCTTGTCTTTTTAAAGAACCAGAAGAACATGTTGGATTGCAACAAAAGGCCATCTAGATTAGTGTTTCTCAACCTCAGTCTCTTTAAGATGTGTGGACTTCAACTCCCAGAATTTTCCCACCTGCTTTAGACTACTGAACAATTTTTAAATTTATGATCTCTTTGGTATCACACTGTGCAGTGGTGGGATTCAAATGTTTTTACTACCAGTTCTATGGGCATGGCTTGTAGGCATGGTGTGGACTGGCTTGGTGAGCGTGGCTTGGTGGGCATAGCAGGGGAAGGATACTGCAAAATCTCCATTCCCTCCCCACACCTGGGGGAAGGTAACTGCAAAATCACATTCCCTCTCCACCCCACTAACCTGCTTTCCAGCTCTGTTCTCCTGTGCAGGACAACAAAAGAAGACCCAGCTGATCAGCTGGGACTCGGGAGGCAGAGAATAGATGGGGGCAGGGCCAGTCAGAGGTGGTATTTGCTGGTTCTCCAAAATACTCCAAATTTCTGCTACCGGTTCTCCGAACTGGTCAGAACCTGCTGAATATCACCTCTGACACTGTGCCTCCATTGTGCAAAAATCTATCCCATTTATTATCTGGATTTTGTTCTTTTGATGCATGAACATGCACACATGTATTGATTTGTGGGTAGGAGACCTTCATCTATCTTACGGCAATGTTGCTGCAAATCACACTTTCATTTCTACCCTCATTTATTTCACCAATCCATGTTCAACTCCCCTGAATTTCTTTTTAAATGTTAAATTGGCACAGAGTATTATATACTAGTAGATGATCAACCACCATCAAAGCTGACAGCAACCAAAACATTAAAAAACTCAAAGTAGTGCAAGATTGGAAAATGTGGAGAGACCTAGCCCATAAAATTGCCAAGAGTTGGACACAACTAAATGGATAACATCATCATCAACAGTACATGATCAACAGTGCTTTAAAATCTCTCAGGTATCATTTGAATCTGGCAATTAGCTTGTTTGCAATTTTTCAATAAGATCTTGAAGTGTTTCTCTTGTCACCAGTAGTTGCTTTACTTTGTGGCAAACCCTTCCTGAAAATATAAATTCATCATGGTTGTCTATTGATCAATTTCTTTGAGGAAAGCAAAGTATTCATTCAGACTTTCTACGATTTCATTATTTTTATTTCATACTCCTTGGAGCACCCTACATCATTCATTCTGTTAGATTTGCATGAAGAGTCAGATGCGGAGTGCTTCAGTGAAGAGTTTATTAGTGACTACAGCTCATAACAGAACCAATTTGGCTGGGCTGCGGCTGCTACTTATAGCCAGCAGCCGCAGTTGCCAGCCAATCAGAGTGCAGGGTTTTCCCACACTTTTTAAACCAATCATTTCTGACATTTTACAAGAACAGTTCAAACTTAACCAATGACATTCAAACCTGCATACATAACACCCCTCCCCACTAGGTTCAGTCCATACTCAAACCCCAACCTATCTAATGTATTCTTTTAAATAGGTGGGGCTCCGCTGAGACCTTGTGGTTCAGAAGTTTTAACGTTCTCACCAGTGAGAGGGGAAATGTGTCTGTTGACATTTCCCTAGTTGGACTTCCTGTGAAAGAAGACCCTGTTTGATTGTTAAAATCTGGTCTCTCCTCCCAACCCATCTCCAGCCCAATGTCAGCACCCAAGTCAGGTAGTGATGTGCAATCTTCCACTTGTAAGGATGGATTTTGGCATTGTGACAGGTTTTGGGATGGTTCCTGTCGTAATGGCTCATTACACATGGGGTTGATTCTTGTTTGCTGATTATCCTCATGTTCCTCCCCTCCCCTAAAAAGGCATTAGGTATGGGAACTAGAGAAGAACAATGCATGTTCCTGAGGTAACCTGGATCTAAGCTGATCAATGTGCCTGCTCCAGAGGAGTTCATCCTCTGTTTGTACCCTGTAAGAACGAGGGCCTGTGATTTGAGTTATTTCAGCAGGAATCCATGAAGGTTCACCTATAAGGTTCTTAGCATAAACAGAATCACCCACACTGAACGTGCGAACTTTGCTAGTGGAATCAAGTGGTGCGTTGGGTAAGTGGGATGAAGGGTCAAGGGGAGACCTAAGTTTCCTACCCATCAACAACTCTGCTGGGGATAAGTTAGTTGATGGGTTAGGAGTGATGTGCTGAACACTAAGAAGTTTTTCAACTTTCTCAGTGATGTCCCCAGGACCCAATTGCTGAAGCTTTTCCTTGGTAAAACGCACCATTCGTTCAGCCCGGCCGTTAGCAAGGGTGCCCAGGGGCTGTCAGGGCATGTCTGATACCCAGTTGTGCTAGATAGGATTCAAAAGGGTTGGATGTAAATTGAGGGCCATTGTCAGAGACAAGAACATCAGGTAACCCGTGGGTTACAAAAGCTTTAAGCTGCTTGATGACAGCATCAGTTGTGGTGGATGCCATAGGGATGACCTCTAGCCATTTGGAATATGCATCTACTATAATAAGGAAGGTGTGCCCTCTGGTAGGGCCAGAAATCAATGTGAATCCTAGACCATGGGCCCCTAGGACATTCCCATTCCTGTGTGGGCGAGAGGTGGGGCAGGCCTGACTACCTGACAGTTGGGACAAGATGCAACCCAGTTTTCAACCATTTTGTCAATACCTGGCCACCATACATAACTCCTGGCCAATCCCTTCATCCTGACAATACCTGGATGACCCTCATGTAACATTTCCAAAACCTCTTTTTTGCAGTTTTTCAGGAATAACCACCCTGTTACCCCACAAAATACATCCTCTTAATACAGATAATTCAGTTTGCCTGGATTTAAAAGGTTGGGCAAGGTGAGGTAAATCTTGAAAAGGCCAACCTTTCTTAATCCAGCCTATAATAGGAGCCAATAAAGTGTCTTTGACAGTCTCTCTGGCAATTTCAGCAGCGTGTACTGGAAGCTTGGCAACAGTTTCTAGGGAAAATGTGTGTGCCTCAGGTTCAAAGTCTTCCTTGTGACAAGGAAGTGGTCAACGACTCAGTGCATCAGCATGTCCAATGTCCTTGCCAGGCTTGTGGATAAGTTTGTATGAATAAGCAGCAAGAAATTCAGTCCACCTCAGCATTCTTGGTGACAGGATAGTGGGTGTAGGTTTGTCTCCTGCCACAATGCCTAACAAAGGTTTGTGATCTGTGACAATGGTAAATGTTCTCCCATATAAATACTCATGAAATTTCTTGATAGCTGCAACAATTGCCAATGCTTCCTTGTCCAATTGGCTGTAATTCCTCTCTGCTTTGGTCAAGATCTGAGAGTAAAATGCAATAGGGGCTTCCTTCCCTCTGGGAAGCCTGTGGCTCAACCCCCCACTCCAAAGGGGATGCATCACAAGTCAGTACAACGGGTAAATTCTCAGAGAACTGTATGAGTACAGCATCAGACGTGATTAGTCTTTTAATACTGTTAAATGCTGATTGTTCCTTCCTGCCCCAGACCCAAACAGACTTTTGTCAAGTAATCTGTGTAATGGTTCTGCAATGGTTGCCTTCTGAGGTAGGAACATGTGATAAAAGTTAATAAGTCCAAGGAACACTTGCAAATCTGTTTTACATTTTGGTCTAGGGGCTTCTTTGATTGCTTGAACCTTGGCATCTGTAGGGTGGATGCCATGCTTGTCAATCATATAGCCCAAGAACTCAACCTTGTCAGTTCTAAGAGTGCATTTTTCTTCCTTGACTTTTAACCCCACTTTCTTGAATCTGGTAAGGACTTCTCTGAGTCTCTCTTGTAATTGAGTGTCATTTTCAGCAGAGATTAACACATCATCAAAGTATGGCACTACCCCTGGCAGTCCTTGGAGCATCCTTTCCATAAGGCTTTGGAAGATGCCTGGTGCCACGCTTACTCCAAACTGTAACCTTTTACATTTGAAGGCACCTCTATGAGTCACAATGGTTTGGGCCTCTGCAGTGGCATCATCAACTGTTAGTTGTTGATATGCCTGGGCCAGATCCAAATTGGCAAAGACTGTGCCCCTGCCAAGTGAATGTAATAAATGATGCACCACTGGAACTGGATATGCGCTCTGCTGAAGTGCATGGTTCAATGTCCCCTTATAGTCTCCACAGATTCTTACTGACCCATCAGTCTTGACTAGTGTGACTATGGTGTCTCCCATCTGGAGTGGTCAGTGGGCTCTAAAACTCCTTGAGCTATTAGTTTATCTAATTGTGCATCAATTTTTCCCTTTAAGGCAAATGGGAGCCTTCTGGGCTTTAAACCAATTGGGGGCACCTTGGGATCTAGGTTGAAAGTGATAGGGGTCCCCATATACTTACCCAATCCATCGCTGAAGACCTCTGGAAACTCAGACTTCAAGGCCTCCTCCCATTCAGTGTTGCTCACGTGATTGATGCCAGTCACCCCGATGATTGAACCACTCAAGTTCCAGCAAGCTTGGGCGGTCCTTGTCCACGATGGTCAGGGGCAAATGTTTGGTGTGGCCTTTGAACTTCACATTGAATTCTCTTGTTCCAACTACTGGAATCTTGTTCCCTTGGTAGTCTTTAAGAGTCAGTGCTTGCTTCTGGAAATGCTTCTTCTGAATGTTGGGAAGTAGCCTGTGAATAGTGTCCCATGACACCATAGATAAATAGGAGCCTGAGTCCACTTCCATTTGGCAAGGCCTTCCTTCAATGAATACCTTCACATGTACTTTTCTGCTTCTAAAGGGTGAAGAATGACCAATAGTGACTGTTTGATGAGTTTCATTGTCCCCATTTGCTTCTGTGTTGCGCCCCATTTTCTCACTGAAGTTGTTATGCTTGAATTCTTTGTCAGGAAACTTCTTCTGCTTGGTGGAGTTCTGATGATTTGCAGACTCTTGCTAGGTGACCTCTTTTTCACAACGGAGGCAGATGGTATCAGATGGTGGCTCAGGCTGTAAATGCCTGCTCTTAAGATCCAGCTGTCTACAATTAGGCTTCCCACCAGGCTCAAGGTTGACTCAGCCTTCCATCCTCTCGGGTAGGGACCAAGATTGTTGGGGCAATTAGCTGACCTTGTAAAATGCTTAGTAATAAGCAGGCATATACAATGGAATGAAGGCTATTGCTGAGCACACTGGGTTGCATCCCCAAAATTGTAAGCAGCCCTGAGTCTCGGAGAAGGCGGCATATAAATGTAATTAAAAACTTGCATTCAGTGTGGGGGTGGCCCCCACAACCTCTGCAATAAAAGTCTTGCCTCTTTCTTCCAGGTCTTTCCTTTTCTTCTCCATTCTGAGTCTATAAATTCCTTCCTCCACCTCACTACAGCCTGAATCAGAATCTATTTGCTGCATGGGCTGTTGTGGATTTTTCCACATCAGGATGGCTTGGCCTTGTTAATTTTCTTCATGGCTGCTGCTGATGACTTGGTAGCTTCTGCTGAAGAAGCTTCTCCTATGGCCTCCTTAAGCGTGATCTTAGGTTTCATTAATAATTTGCTCTGCAAAACCTTGTCTTTAGGCCTAGAACAAATCAATTGGCATGGCCTCTTCTAAGTTGATAAATTCACATGCACCCCCAATGTCCCTTAAACTTGCCTGCAAGTCATTAACGTTTTGCTTTCCCCTTGATCCCGACGGTAGAATTCGTGTCTCTTAATGAGGCACGATACTTGTGGCGCATAATGGGCTCTTAATAACTTTTCTAAGTCGGGCCAGTCCATTACCTTCGTCTGCAGCTCCGCCAATGCCTTCGCCATCTTGAAAATGGCGGACTGCAGTGGGTGAGGCGTCTTCAGCAGCAGTTTCCAGTGTTAGATTTGCATGAAGAGTGAGTGCTTCAGTGAAGAGTTTATTAGTGACTACAGCTCATAACAGACCCGATTTGGCTGGGCTGCGGCTGCTACTTATAGCCAGCAGCCGCAGTTGCCAGCCAATCAGAGTGCAGGGTTTTCCCGCACTTTTTAAACCAATCATTTCTGACATTTTACAAGAACAGTTCAAACTTAACCAATGACATTCAAACCTGCATACATAACACATTCATTCACATATCTTTTTCTGATTGCATTGCCTTTGTGCAAGTTTTCTCTTCCCTTTCTCTGGTTTGCCCTCAACTTGCAGTGGTCAGCATTCAAGCTCTCTTGCCATTGGGGGAACCACATCTGGGAGGTTTCTTGGGCCTAGAAAATTCAGCTTCTATGCCAGATTAGTTCTGCTGTTTCTCACTATCTTTACTAACCCTGGAGGATTTGTCTTTAATTCTTTACTTTGTTTTAATGAGGCATCACAAAATTTGATTGGAACAACCAAACAAAAGAGCAGCAAAAACAAAATAAAACAAACAAACCTCAGAATCTTATACATGAACCCTTGGCACAGTTTAGGAATCCTGTGCTTTTATGATGAAGTGAAGCATCAAATTGGATCAGTGATGGAAAAAAGCAGCTGGGCTATAGTTATTACACAAAGGCTACATTCACATAATATGTTCAACCTGGTTGCTGAATTCTCATAGTTTTGAGGTTTGGAATCATAAATTAATCCAAGAAGCTGAATTCATTTACAGAACTTGCTAAAACCCAAAATTATATTGACCAAGCATTGCATGCTATGTAACACAACTGCTGAAACTTTAAATATTACTAGGTATTAATGTTATGTGAACACATCCAAATGGATGACCTAACCCTCCCAAATCATTTTTGGAACTGAAGTTCTGATCTTTAGATAGAAATTGTGGTATATTTTAATATTATTATTTAAAAGGAAGCTTTCTAATTAGAGAGCAGATTCTATCTAGGGGTTACCGCATAGATCAAAATATGTTTATTTCTGTTCCATTGTACAAAAGACTGCAAGACAAATATCCAGAAGTAAGTTTGATGAGACTTATTCCTAAGGAATGTGCACAGAAGTACTTAGCAAAAGTACATTAAATACATTTGGATGAATTCATAGGAAGTGAGTTGAAAAATCAGTGCTTATTTGAAATGTCTCATTGTTGAGCTAAGATTTATTTGGAAAACAAACCTCTGACTACAAATACATTATAGGTTTCTGGTTAGCATAATGGCTGTCTAATAAGAAATGTTGTCACTTTGCTTTTGCATTTTAAAAATTTATATTAACTATGTTGAATGATCAGCTTCTTCAAATACCTATTTTCAAACTGATAATAAGTGCAGAACCTCCCTTATCACTTGCTTGTGCTTTTATATTATGTGTAGCGCTTATCTTTTCTAAGAGAAATCAGGTTTTCTTTAATATTGAATATGAAGTGAAAGAACGCTCATAGGTCAAAGCAGGATTGATCTAAAGCAGTTAGAGTTTAAAATCCCATTAAACAGTGGACAAAGAATCACACACTATTAAAATAAAATGCTTTAAAATTGGAAAAGTATTATGCATGCCACACAGCAGAAGATCAGATTTTTATTAAAGCAAGTTTTAAATGCTGATTAATCCTCTTGAGAATCAGTTTCCCAAAGCTTTGGCCAGCATTCAAGTTTTTTTTCCAAAGGGGCCCTTCACTTCCATTACTGTGAATATTAATTGAGGGACATTATAACTAAGAAAACTAAATTACAGCTGTCATTGCTTACATCTAAATAAACCACTGGAAATTTAAGCAGGGCAGTAGCACTGAAGAGTTCTCTCATTTGAATGGTCACCCATTTTCTACACAAAGGCAGATCAATAGGCACCTAACAAGTTTTTCTGACAATGTTTGTTTCAGCCAAAGGACAGTATGTCAGTGGTGAGTCCACCAAAGGAAGGATGTTATCAACTAGGATCCTAGCAATCCTAGGATGACTATTACAAATTATATGCAGGGAGGATTATTTCAACTAATGTGAATATAAATGTATTTATTTGGATTGTGATGGTTGAGCAAGGGATTTCAGAGCAATTCTTGGATACTATTAATTGTCTAGATCAGGAAGCCTTGGGGATCTTTGGGTAAATTTTTCAGTGCTCTTAGCATGTTAGGGAATATTTTTATTGTGAGGATTTTGAGGACCTGTTATATCCCTGCTATGAGATTCACCTTCCCAAAACATTTGTTCTAGTAAACTGAGCCAGTCACAAAACAGCCAATTACTAGAAGGTAAAGAAGTCAACTAGATCTCCACAACCTCCAATTCCTTCCCACCTTTATCTCTTTCATGGCTAATAAGATGTGCTATGTGAACTTCCCTTAAAATCCAAGAAACATTTCAACTTCAGAGAAGGATTTTGTCCTGGCTGCAGTGAAACTATATCTTCACTCCCACGTTCTCAAAGTGTACATACAAATGGACACTTTTAAAACTCATTATAATCTAAAACAATGTGAACAGCAAAATAAAATAGGAATGAGCACAAGTCAACTTGCTCAAATCTTAAAGACTTGTTTAAAAATTCAGATTTCATCACTTGTTTATAGCAGAGCCATGCTAATTTCAGATGTCCCTACATTAAATGAAACTTACTGTCCTGAAAACTCTCAGGTTTTCAGACTAAGTTATCTATTTTATCTTTGACAACAGTTTTGGAACATGAGAGGTTGGTACCAAGACCTGCGCTAAATACTTCTGACTCATTATGAACATTCTGGTTACCCAGACCTGATCATTTGAGATCACTGATGAAAAACCATCAAATCTGGATTTGGTTCCCATTGGCTACCAGCATGACTTATGTGAAAACATGATCCATCTATTTTTGGAAGACTTTCTCGGTCTTTTCTAGCTCATTCATTACTTATTAAGTTTATTTGGCCACCTCAAGTTAGTATCTTGCAAGGGCAAAAAGTTGTAGGTACAGTAGGCAGGCAAGAAGTATGGTCTTATAAAAAAAAGCCTTCAATTTTTCTCCAGGACTGAAGAAATTTACTGAAGTCAATTTAACTTCACTCTTCAGCCTTAAACACTTTTTAAAATATTTTGTCTGACTTTCTGCTGATTTCCTTTTGCATTTGACCAACTAGGGTTTTTGGACTAATCACTGCTAATTCATGCCAAAGAGAAGTGAGACTCTTAGTATTTTATCTATGAGGAAAGATGATATTGTTTTGCTGCTCCTACGGAAGAAAATTCTTGGGTGACAATGGGACATTTGGGAGTACAACTGTTTTGTGTCATGGCTTATGAAAACCTGACATCCAATCTGTCAAAAGGCAGCCAGGATCCATTTTGGTATTCATCAACAAATCTTTTTCTTTGGCCATTGATACAGATTTTAGAATTTCTCATACTCCTTCTCATATTCTTTCTTCCTGATATTGCTGTCACCACTGTTGTCTTCTGTTCCTTACATACTACTATGATGTCTGGTTGATTGGTCAGTACCTGCCTGTCTGTCTGCAGCTAGAAGTCCCACAGGATCTTAGCCTTCTTATTCTCCATGATATTCTGTGGAATTTCCCATTTGTTTGGAAGGTCTAGCCCATATACTGTGCAGCTGTTCCTGCACACAATGCTAGCTGCCTGGCTGTGCCACTCATGGTTTGCTTTTTCTGACCTCATCTTATATCTTGCCACTTTGTATTGGACTATCCCTGAGATCTCTCTGCATAGTCTGTACCTGGGGTTCTGTCTAGTGTGGTAGATTCCTGCATCTATGGATCTGGTCCTTGTTTTTGTGCTGCTATGATCAGTGCCTCAGTGTTGTGCTGCTATGATCAATGCCTTAGTCCAGCTCTTTCCAATTACTGATAGGATTTCCCAAGGTGTACCACCACAGCAGTCTGTGAGATGTATATCTCATGCAGGGCCTTGTTTTGTCACACACTTCCTGTGTTTGATCTTTCCTCTCATGTCTGCTACTGCCTCAGGCATTCTCTCAGCAGCTCATCTTCAGGTGCCATCTTTTTTTAAATTAATTTTATTTGTTTTCAAAATACATATAAAATTTACATTTTAACAGTTCTGTGTCAATATTTACAATTCTTCTCCATATCAAATATTATTTATCTTATCTAACCATATATATATAACATTTCCCAAACCTCAGAACTCAGACTCCTCTTTACCTTTTAGTTTTCTCATCATTCTGTCCATCTCGGCACAATCAAGTATTTTATTTATTATCATATTTTCTGAAGGTACATCATCTATTTTCCAGCTTTGGGCATAAGCAATTCTTGCCGCTTTCAATGTATGTTGTACGATGTATTGGATATGTTTCTTTGGGTTTCCTTTAATCATCCCTAGCTTAAATTCAATATCCTACCCTATAATTTCTCTTATCCATTTTTTTCATTTTTTCCCAGTATTTTTTAACTTTGGGGCATTGCCACCACATATGATAATATGCTCCATCTGTGAGCTTCGACCTGTAAACCATATCCCTAAATATTTAATCTTTTTCTCCACTTATAGTCCCAATTCTGTTTCTAATCCCCTTTTTTGTTTTTCTGTTACCTTTTTACTAACATTTTTGTTTTTTCTTTATTAATTTTTAGTCCTGCCACTAATCCATATTGTTCAATTTCCCTTAACAAATTTGTCCCTGTTTCCATCAGTTTCTCAATAAAAACCACTAAATCGTCCACGAATGCTTGGGTTTTGCATTCTTGATTTTTAATATTTAATCCTGTTATTTCCTTGTTTTGCCTTATTTTGGTTAGAAGTACTTCTATTGTTTATATAAAAAGTAGAGGTGACATACGACAGCCTTGTCATATTCCTTTTTGGATTTCAAATGTTTCGGTACACTCTCTGTTTACCATGACTCTAGCTTTTTGCCTGGCATATATTGTCCTAATCACATTTTCAAATTTAGTTCCAAATCTCATGTTTTTAATTTGTTGGATCAAGAACTGCCAATTAAGGTTATCAAATGCCTTCTGTGCATCCAGAAAGTTTAGTGCTACCTGTTTCCCAGGGTGTGCTTCATAATATTCTAAAATGTACAAAACTATTCTTATATTGTTTCTAATTTGGCAAAAACTGTTCTGGTCTGGGTGTATTATTTCATTTAGCACTAACTGCAATCTTTCTGCCATTATAGAAGTAAAGATTTTATAGCCGGCATTTAACAGCGAGATTGGCCTGTAATTTTTGATATATTTATGTATTCTCTTTCAGACCATGAATCTGGTATTTTTGATAATACATCGTTGTACACTCCCAACAATACATTTCCAAAGCATTCTTACAAACATTTGTATACCTCTGCCAGAATTCCATCTGGCCCCGGAGACTTGTTACTCTTTTGGTTTTTGACCGTTCTTTCTAATTCCATGAGAGTTATCTCTCTATTTAATATTTCCCTTTGGTCTTCTCTTAATTCTGCCAAGCCATATCTTTGTAAGTATTGTTCTATGTTATTTACACCTATATTTTCTTTCTCATATAGCTTTCCCAAATAGTTTTGAATTAATTTCTTTTTCTGTATCATTTTATATTGTATCTCTCCATTCTCATCTTCCAGTTCCTGGATCAACTTTTTTTTCTCTTTCTTTTTTAATTTATGGGCTAGCCACCTCCCCGATTTATTAGCATGTTCAAAGTAATTTTGTTTTGCCGCTTTTAGGTCTTTCACCCCATCTCTTGATTTACCATATTTAATTTATGTTTAACTAAAACCATATCATTTTTCACTCCTTCAATTTAAGGTTCTCTTTGTAGTTTATATTCTAATTCTCTAATCTCTTTTTCCTGCCTTTGTCTCCTTTCTTTGTTTCTCTTTGCTGTATATGCTATAGAAATACCCCTAAAATATGCTTTTGCCACATTCTATACTATCTGGAGTGAGGTATCTTGATTTAAGTTATCCTCAAAAAACATTTCCATTTCCTTTTTGGCCCTTGAAATATATTCTTTTTCATTTAAAATTTGGGAATTTAATGTCCACCTTCTTACTTTATTTTCATATCCCTTCCAAATTATTATTAGTGGATTATGGTCGGCCCATGTATTCATCATAATTTCTATCTTATCCACCTCATTTCCTAATTCTTCATTCATCCAGGCCACATCCAGGTAGGTGACCATGATTTATGAGGATTTGAGTAAAAAGTATATTCCTGTTTTTTAGGATTAATCTTTCTCCATTGGTCTAACAAATTCAACTCTCGTGTCATTTCAAAGAATGTAGTTAGTAACGTTTTCCTTTTCTTTGTAGCCAAATTCCCTATATAATCTTTCCTTGGGTCTACTATTGCATTATAGTTGCCTATAACACATATATTGTCATATTCTATTCCTATAATTTTTTTCGTTTAGTGTCTTATAAAATTCTTTTTAGTTTTCATTCAGGGCATATATTATTACCAATATCATTAATTTTTATCCAATCCATAATTCAATTATCAAGATCCTTCCATTTTCATCTGCATATTTTGGCTTTGTTTCTAGGCTTGCCTTTATGTAAACTGCTATCCCTTTTTGTTTATTTTTTGCTAAGGCAGTATATAACTTCCCTAACCTGGAGTATTCTAGACAGTCCCTATGTTGGTCTTTTATATGGACCTTCTGTAGACAGACAATATCTAATTTTTTGAGTAACCTTTTTAATACTTGATTTCTTTTAGCTGGAGAGTTTAGCCCATTTATATTTATAGACATTAGCCAAATTTCTTTATCCATTATCTTATCAGTGGTTGGGTCTCTGTCTTCTATTCATTCTATAATCCCTTTGTGGTCTTGTCCTTAATTCTCTTTCTTTTATTCCCTTTTGTTCCTGTCTTTCCGTACTACCTCCTTCCTTCTGTACCTCTCTTGTCTCTTGTAACTGATCTTCCTGGCTCCTAGGTTCTAATTCTTCCCTACCACTACTTTCTTCTTCCTCCCCTACTATTTGATCACAAAATTCTCTCACTTTATCTATAGTGTCTACTCTGATCCTCTTTTCCTGCCAGGTAATCAGCATCCCTTCTGATATCAACCATCTGAATAGTATATTCCTCTTATTCAGTTGTAGTGCTAGGAAGCGATAGTCCCTTCTTGTTTCTTTTACCTTTTGGGGGATTTGCTTTAGTGTCTGAATTTCCTTATCTTTATACACAAGTGGTTCTTCCCTTGTAATTTTATATGTGATGTTCCTCACTCTTTTCCTAGTGAACCTTATGTGTACCTCTCATGGTAATTTATGTTGTCTCGTGCAGTTGGTATGTATGCCATTGACTTCATCAATTTCAGAGACAACTTCCTGCCTATCTCTCTGCAAGTCTCCCGCAATTAGATCTACTATGATTGCATCCAGGTCTTCTTCCTTTTCCTCTATAATATTTTGAAAACGCAAGTAGAATGAAGCCTTATCCATCTCTAATTGCTTAATCTGTTCTTCCAATTCCTTGTTTACAGCCTCCAATTTTTTATCAACCAATTCTAGCTTTTCCTCAGTCTGTTCGGCCTTAGTTTCCACCGCTTTTATTCTTTGCTCATTTTTCTCCATTGTTTGCTGTATAGTTTTTACCTTGTAATCCAACTTATTAATATCTCCTTTCAGATCAGCATGATTTTTGGATGTCGTCTCTTGCATTTTTAACATAGTTTCCTGCATAGACAATAATGTATTTTGCATAGTCTGTATATTTACCATTACAGTCTGTTTCCCTATATTCAACATTCCCTCTATCAATCTTTGGCCTGATGGTGATGGTGCTGCCAGTGCTGGGTTCGATGTCGTTTTCTTTCCTGGTTTCAAGGTTGTAGTTGTAGTACTCATCATATTTCTTAAACCTCTAATCCAATTCGCCCACACTACCATCCACTTCCTACTTCTCTAAGACAGTTGATAAATAACTATAGTATATTAATATATTTCCCAAATTACCCCTTAAATATATTCTTGATAATTATTCCCCTCTATCCATAACTACCTTATCAAATATCGAAGTATATTATATATTCTTTCTATTTAATCCAACTCTAACTGCAACTATAAGTAAATGAATCTAACAAAATACAATAATTACTACTAATTCAAATTCACAGTTCTGTC
Organism: Naja naja; assembly: GCA_009733165.1. Taxonomy (NCBI): domain Eukaryota; kingdom Metazoa; phylum Chordata; class Lepidosauria; order Squamata; family Elapidae; genus Naja; species Naja naja. The sequence continues at coordinate 53,130,133 of CM019148.1, forward strand.
TACATATCAAAGAAGTCTAAATATTGATGTTAACTCACACAGTCTAGTTTTCTAAATAAAAACAGGTAAGTAAATAATTTTAAATGCAATATATTGCTTGTTATGAACTCTGTAGATTAACTTGATTCTTTAGCAATCTTTAATTTAGATCATTTTACTTTGTTTATTTATCTATATTAAACCTTTTTACCACTTTCCTGTCACTTCACCACTTCTTCGTTCTATAAGTATACTTCAGGTTCCACTTTCCTACTTCTTCATCTCTTCCAGTTCCTGCATCAAAATATCAGCGCTTTCCTCTGGTTTCTCCCACCTATTTTCTCCTCTTCCATCTCCACTTCCAGCCGGATCACTGTCCAATGTCCACAGTCCACTTTCCCTTCCTCTCCCTTTTCACACTGTCTGCCTAATCCACCAGTCTCCTTCTCCAACACTCTCCAGAAATTCTCCTTCGTTCACTGACTATCTAATGCACAGCTCTCCTTCTTTCCTTGCATCGGATATGATCTCTTTTCCTTACGTTCTAATCCTTCCTTCCACAGCACCCACTTTACCTTTGATTGTCTCTACTTCCCAGTTTACAGTCCGCGTTCCAATTTCTTGCCTCTTTCTGCGCACTCTTGTTCTTCTTCGGATTCCACTCTCCTGCTTCACCATTTATTCCAATTTATACTTCAAAGGGTCACTATGCCAATCTCTCTCTCTGCACCAACTACGATTGCCTTCACCGCTCATTCCCCTAGTTTCTTACTCCAGCGGCATCTACTTCTCAGCTCCTTTCCAATTCTCCTTCTGTCCTCTGTCAGCCAACACGCACTTTTATGCTGCCAATCTACTTCCTCTCACCAATTTTCTTCTTTCTCCTTCCTTTCTCTTTATTCACCCCACTCCAACACTTTAAAAGCCAGGCTTTTTTTCCCCTTCCAATCTCCTTCCATTCAATTCTTCTCTTCTTGCTTTGCCTTTTTCTTACTTTTTTTGCCCACTTACAGTCCACTTCTTTCTGCTCTCTTCACTGGCACTAAACTGCTGACTCACTGCTCCACATGCCAACTCCACATGCCGGGTGAGATTTAAGGTGCTGGTGTTAACCTACAAAGCCCTTCATGGCTTAGGACTGGGATATTTACGGGAGACCCTGCTGCAGCAAGTGTTTCCTATCGTCCTGTGCACTCTCACAGGGTGGGCCTCCTTGGGGTTCTGTCAGCCAGACAATGTTGGCTGGCAACCCCTAGGGGCAGGGCCTTCTCTGTGGTAGCACCCACCCTGTAGAACCAGCTCCCCCTGGAGCTTCGGGTGGCCCCTGACCTCCGCTCCTTCCGCCGGGACCTCAAAACCTGGTTGTTCCAACCTACTGACCTGGGCTGATGGTGGGGAGGGGAGTTTTAGATGATGGTTTTATTGTTTTAGTTTTAATTGGGTTTCTCATTTAATATTTTTAAAATTGTATATTTTGTATTGTTTTATGATTGTACGCTGCCCCGAGTCCTTCAGGAGATGGGGTGGGTTAGAAATCCAATTAATAAAATAAATAAATAAGTCGCTGCTTGCTTTCTAGGGGATTCCCCCACTACTGGAGCTTCCTTATTTTGCCAACTGACGATTTAGGACATAACTTCTCAGATATTTCTCTTCTATTTCAATATTGGGAAATGATTTTTTTTTTTGCTTCACACAGTCTGTTAAATAATTTTTTGCTTCTTCATCTGTGGTTCATCATGGCCTCGGGTCTGCCATTTCACAATGACAAATGTTTTCATGTTGGGTTGTAGGGGTTTCCCTTTGTTGCAGCAGGAGATTGCCTTTCCCTCACTGTCCCTCAGGCTTCCCCTCTAATCTGCGCAGCTTTCCAGGCTTACTGCATCCCCTAAGGGTCCCAAACATGAGATAATTGGGCTTGAAGAATGAAGATCGTTCTTTTTCTGCCCGCTCTGCCGTGGCTCCCCCACCGGAAGTCCTTCAGGTGCCATCTTGCTGATGTAGTCCTGGATACTCTGGGTTTGGCATATATATATATATATATATATATATATATATATATATGTAGGTCTTGGTGTATTCGGTCTTGTCCGTGTATGATTGAGAATACCTTGGCACGTTTTGAAATCTCATCCGTCATCTTCAGGCTGGTGTCTTCAGCTTCGTTCTCCTGGAGAGTGTTGTGATGTGGCTGTTTTTCCCTTTTAAACTCTAGAGTTGGATGTGTTGTTACTTTTTGATTGGTTTGTGGAGTTGATGTAATCAAGCCAATCAAAAGTAACAGCACATCAACTCTAAGTTAAAAAGTAAAATCTACATAACTGAACACCAACACGAAAAACTCAATGATAATTTAAATCAGCATTACCAAGTATTCTGTCTTCGAGACAAGACAACCACATAACCTATGCTACCATTGAAAATCTACGAGAAACAAATATATATGTATATATATATATATTAGTAGATTTCACGAGATATATGGAGTCTGGTGTATTAGTCTTGTCCGAAATACCTTGGCAGCGTTTGGCGAAATCTCATCCGTCATCTTCAGGATGGTGTCTTCAGCTTCGTTCTTCTGGGAGAAGTGCATGAACCAAACGCCTAGCTGACAAAGACCACTTGGGAACAGAATTGCACACCCTCACTAACGTATTAATGTCCAATGGATTCCAAAGAAGCACAATCACCAACCTAATCCGAAGGGAGACTCCCCCCAAAAACCAAGACACAGAACAGGACAATGGCATCGCCCTCCTCCCTTACATCAAAGGCACCACAGATAAAATCAGCAAAATTCTCCACAAACACAATATCAGGACAGCCTTTGGCACTGACCAAAAAATAGCCAACATCTTAAGAAACCCCAAAGACAAAATCCAGCTAGAAAACCAAGGAGTTTATAAAATACCATGCAAAATTTGCCCAGCCACATACATTGGACAAACCAACAGGAGAATAAATGCTCTCACACAGAACACAAGAAGCAGTGAGAAAAGAAGAAAAACTTCCTCCCTTTTCCAGCACCTTAAAGCCACAGGACATGAAATTGATTTTGAGGGATCCAAACTTATCTCCAATACTGAACACTTCAACAAGAGAATAATTAGGAAGCCATCGAAATAGAGAAACACCCCATAACATGAATAAGTGGGATGATACTTCCCACCTACCAGACATCTGGAAACTAGCCCTCATCAACAAACGAGTCCCAGCCACGAAAACCAACACCGGACCCAAAATAACACATGATGCCACCACCAATCTCCTTCACCAGACTCAAACCCAAGCCCACGCCACAGATGAAAGGCAACCACCATCCAGAAACCAGACCATGGCTGCAACACCAGCTGCTACACCCCCTCCCACCCCCAAACTAAGCAAACTGACACGCTATAAACACATAGCCAGACCTCAAACTGAGCCAAACCAAGGCCCAGAATGCCACATCACAGCCTTCCACCCAGGATACTACATCACAGAACTCAGGAGATCACAACACAAAACATCAGGAGGTTGCAGCACAGACAACGACCAGGAGATTACAGCACCACACCCAGGATGTCACAACAATAGAACTCAGAAGGTCATCACACAGCCCATTACCCAGGTCGTTACAACACAAAAGGCTGAGAGACACACAGCCAGCACCTCAGCCACACAGGGTCTCAGGAAAAGCCATCCAATCTGCATACATCAACTCCACAAACCAATCAAGAAGTAACAACACAGTCAACTCTAGAGTTTAAAAGGGAAAAACAGCCACGATCACACACTTCTTCCAGGAGAACGAAACTGAAGACACCAGCCTGAAGATGACGGATGAGATTTCGTCGAAACGTTGCCAAGGTATTCTCAATCTTACACGGGACAAGACCCGAATACACCAAGACCTACATATATATATATATATATATATATATATATATATATATATATATATTTGTTTTCATATATATATATATATATATATACCCGAACACGCCAAGACCTGCAGATAGATAGATAGATAGATAGATAGATAGATAGATAGATAGATAGATAGATAGATTTTCATGGGTACAGGTATGCAGGTCTTGGCAAGTTTGGGTCTTTTCCCATGTAAGATTGAGAGTATCTTGGTGACATTTCAACGAGGTCCCACTCGCCATCTTCAGGCTGGTGCCTTACAACACAAAAGGCTTATAGACACACAGCCAGTACCTCAGCCACACAGGTTCTTACAAAAAAGCCAACCAATCTGCAAACATCAACTCCATCAACCAATCAAGAAGTAACAACACAGCCAACCAGCCCGCTTACAACAGAGCCAGCACACCACACCTCCCCACCAGAATTTATAGAGAGAGAGCAGCTCCGATCCACTTTGCTCGCACAAGCATGAAGCTGAAAGCACCATCCTGAAGATGGCAAGTGGGACCTCATTGAAACATTGCCAAGATACTCTCAATTTTACACAGGAAAAGACCTGAATATGCCAAGACCTGCATATATATATATATTTTTCTTAAGTTTTCACGGGTATTTATATGTATGGTATTCAGCTTTGTTTGGGTATTTTCCCACGTCCTTATAGGTTTAAGTTTAGGTTTATTTGGACTTATAAGCCACCCTCTCTCCCGATGGACTCAGGGTGGCATACATAAAAAACAAAGAATACAAAAGTTAAAAAACAATTTAAAAAGTATTAAATCGATGCCAAATAACCTTTCGAATTAAAACCCCGATCCCCTGTCAGTCCAGGCTGGATTTTGAGAATAACCATGTTTTGAGGTCGCAGCGGAAGGAGCGGAGATCAGGGGCCAGGCGCAACTCAAGGGGTAGTTGATTCCAGAGGGTGGGTGCCCCCACAGAGAAGGCCCTACTCCTAGGGGCTGCCAGCCTACACTGTTTAGTTGACGGTATCCCCAGGAGGCCCCATCTGTGGGAACGCACTGGGTGATTGGTATTCATCAACAGAAGGAGACGTTCTTGCAAGTACCCCGGACCCAAGCCATATAGGGCCTTGTAAGTTGTTACCAAAACCTTGAATCTCACACGGAGAGCAACCGGCAACCAATGCAAGTCACGCAGGAGGGGTGTAATATGGGAGAATCGGGATACTCCCATCACTACCCACGCGGACGCACTTTGCACCAGCTGAAGTCTCTGTATGACATACAAGGGTAGCCCCATATAGAGAGCATTGCAGTAGTCAAGTCTAGAGGTGACGAGTGCCTGAGTGACTGTGCGCAGCGCATCTAGGTCCAGATAGGGGCGCTGCTGGTGTACAAGCCGAACCTGTGCAAATGCCCCCCTGGCGACGGCTCCCACCTACTCCTCCATACTGAGCCACAGATCCAGGAGGACACCCAGGTTGCGCGCCCTATCCACAGGGGAAACACCTCTTCCCCTATGGACAATGATGGAATCTCCTGGATTATCCGAGATGACAGTATACACAGCCACTCAGTCTTGTTCGGGTTGAGCCGGAGCCTGTTCCCTCCCATCCAGTCCCATACCACCTCAGGCAATGGGCCATCACAGAGAGGGCATTACTGAGGTGATTTGGGGTGGAGATGAAGAGCTGGGTATCATCAGCATACTGGTGATACCTCACCCTGAAACTACAGATGATCTCATCTAGTGGCTTCATATAGATGTTGAACAGGAGGGGAGAAAGGACCGACCCCTGCGGCACCCCATAAGTGAGGGGCCGAGGGGACAACCTCTCCCCCCCGCCAACACTGACTGCATCCGACCCGAGAGGTAGGATGAGAACCACCATAATACAGTGCCTCCCACTCCCAACCCCCCGAGCCAGCACAGTAGGATACCATGGTCGATGGTATCAAAAGCTGCTGAGAGGTCTAACAGGACCAAGACAGAGGCATAGCCCCTGTCCCGAGCCCTCTAGAGATCATCAATCAGCACGACCAATGCTGTCTCCATGGGGCCTGAATCCTGATTGGTACGGGTCCAGGTAATCAGCTTCATCCAGGAACATTGGCAGCTGTTGCGCCACCACACTCTCAACAACCTTTGCCAAAAAGCGAAGGTTGGAGACTGGATGAAAGTTGTCTAAATTGGCTGGGTCCAAGGCAGGCTTCTTTAGGAGGGGTCTCACCACCGCCTCCTTCAAGGCGGCGGGAAAGACTCCCTCTTGTAAAGTTATAGTTGTACTTTTAAAGTTGTAGCAACGTTTTGGCAGAATCTCATCTGCCATCATCAGGCTTGTGTATTGGGTTCATCTGTGTGAAACGGCTGTGAAAGCCTGACATGCGGACGAACCCAATACACAAGCCTGATGATGGCAGATGAGATTCTGCCAAAATGTTGCTACAACTTTAAAAGCACAACTATAAGAATGTGGGAAAATACCCAAACAAAGCTGAGTACTATATATGTATGTGTGTGTGTGTGCATGTGCATGTAGCGTTTGATATGCGTAGCATATGCCATATATGCATATGCATATGCATATGCATATACATATGCATATGCATATACATATACATACATATACATATATACATACACACACACATATATATCTAGCTTTGACTCTCTCTCTTTCTTTCTCTCTCACATACTCATTCTTATCAGACCTCAATGTTTGCTAAGTGTATGTGTATATACAATTAAAATGAAGAGGTTCCCCGCTTGCAATAAATGAATGAACACGTAAATAAGTATGTGTACCGCTGTGATGTTAAAATATTTGCAGATTCTACAACACCAGGTGGCTTTGGATCTGATGATTTGGTAGTGAGCTGAGTAAGTTCCTGCTAATTTTGCTGTCAGTTCAGTATTTCCTTCACTGCATGTGTGTGGCTGATTAAGACTTTTTGCTGTGATCATTCAGGAAAACAGAATCTTGGTTAATTTTCAATGCCAAATTTATAAAACACTTATAGAACGATGTTTCTATGACTATGTAGAGGCAGTTAGGCATGCTGCATTATAGCAAGATGATTAAAAATGTATAGTCTCTGGTTTTACTCAGTTTATTTGTCAGCCACAGAAGATTGACTCTTGCATAACTTTTAAAAAAAGGATTGAGTTCTAATTATGAAAAAGAAAGTTTTTTTTTAAAAAAGATAATGGTGCAATCATAACATCTCTCTGAGTTTGTACATCTCGGTTGCTGTTTGGCACAAGGCATGACAACTTCGTGCCAAGCTGGCACAGAACTGCAGTATGTTCATGAAAAAGGGGCTGCAGTTTAAGAGGAAAAGCTAGAAGTGTTATCTATACACTGTCTAATTATGCAACCTTACTGTCCCAGAATGAGATTTCTCAAACCATTTCTGACATATGGGAAGAGGGGAGAACAGCTGGTCATTAAGGTTTTCTCAAGACTATTTAGCAACACACTTGAATGTAATTAAAGTGCTACATTAAATACTGCACTTGCCTACAATGTATTTTTAATCTTTATGGCATGCTATAAAAGGAAATACATGCAAAGCACAGAAGTCTCCTCCTTCATCCTCTTTGCTCTTAAAAGACAGCAAGGGATTCCCTTCTGCCCTTTTTGGATTGCCTCGAGGATGATTGGACCCTTTATGGGCATTTTACCTGGCAATTTAAAATCTCAGAACAAGCAGCAGAGGACAAATTTAGCTGCATTTTTAAAAGGGCTCTGCTAATTTTTAAAATGGAAACTGGTTTGAATTATGATAGTTCTAAATTCTTCTTTCCCCTCCTATCAATACATTATTTAATGTTCTTAAAGTAACATTAATGAGTAAATTCAGTCTGAACTTACGACAACCACAGAGCAGTTCTTACAAAATGTTTTTACTCTTCAAAGAATGAAAGGTGAAATCATGCCTCTGTTTCATGACTCAGTCATAACTAAAGTGGGTCATGGAAATTTCAAAATCCAGCCAACCCGCCAAAATAATTTTTACCCTAAGCAGATCTTTCTTTCTGGTAAAATAAATTCCCCAAGTCAACTGAATCCATGCAAACTATTGTTTCTGTGGCTATTTCAATTGTCAGGGCCTGCCACCACAGGGGCCAAAGTGAACAAGGAAAAGAAACGTGTGGTTTCATGATGGCACGGACCCTGACTGCCCCACAATTGATTTTCAACTGTAGTGCACTGGTGTCAAATTCGATTGTGCCATGGGCCAGATTGTGACATTTTTTTTTGCCTCTGTGGCACTGGGTGGGGTGATCTGTGTGTGGCATAGCTGGCCTGTGGGCTGCCAGTTTAACAGCCCTGCATCCAGTGCATAATAAAGTAATGAAAGCAGGAAGTGGAGAAGAAAGAGGTAAACTCCCAGCATCTTTGCAATGGCTGGGAGGATAAGAAGTTGGTCATATTTTGCTGCTCCATTAAGGTGGCTGACTTGATGGTGGTCTTGGTAGAAAAGATGGTTAGATTAGCTATCTAATGCAAATAGGTTCTATATATATTGTAAGAGATAGGAGATACTGTTCTTCACCTTAATGGAATCTAAAATTACCAACCAGATATCAAAATAATCTTCCAGTTTTGCTCCATTTTTACTATAATTGATAATTTTATATTCTGAGGGTGATTTATTCCTGTGCAAACTATTCATATATCAAGGGTACAAGTGAATGTCCAAATAAAGAGTGAGAGATGGAAGATGAAGATATAAATTGTGATATATAGATGATATATAAAAGTACACCACATTAAACCATTACACTACCAGGATTCGTATAATATTCAATATCCATGGATATTGAATATTATATCAATCCTGATAGTATAATGATGTAATGTGGTATACTTTTAGTATTCCTTTTCCAGGAAAATGGCATGGCATGTACCATTTAGGAAACGTCAGGATAGAGAGCATGAAAGCTAAGAGGACAGAAGAATTTGAGTTAATCATATCAAATATTATTTTTCCCAATGATTCACCCACATTGATCTGCTTTGATATTTTCTGCCAAAAGAAATTCATTCTCACCACTGTGAAAACTACAGGTCATGTGCAATCAGTAGCTTAGCAGTCACTATTTTCCCCCACTGGCCATTGTAGAATGATGCTATCTAATGATGCAAACTCATTCCAGTAAGGGAAAGGTAACAGAGGCTCAACTGATGGGAAGCCATGGAAGGTGGTATTTTCCCAAGGGTTGCTGCATATTTTTCAGCACTGAATGAAACTCATTTTGCAACATAGACCTTTGGTTTGGAATATTCTGACAAAGAATCATGATAGTCACAGAGCCAATGTAATGTTTTTGTGGTTAAAGTGCCAGCTCACCACCATGAAAACTCACTGGATTATTTTGGGTCAGTCACCTACCAGGCCATCTTATCTCATATAGTTTTTGTTGTCAGGAAAATTTGGAGTGGGGAATACTATGACGTTCTTGAGCTCCTGAAGGGTGGGATATCATGAAGGCAAAATATCAGTCAAGTAAACCATCAGACAAACTTCTGCAAGCAAACTGAAGTCTGGCTAGTGTAAGAATAAGACTGCAATAAGTAGCTCACTTACCCACCATTAACATCATACTACATAGCATAATACTGCCAACTATTTTTTTTCTGTTTTCAAGTAAAAGAGGATGTGCAAAGGGCTGGTTCTCCTATTGCATACAAATGACTTTTACTAATATCCCTATAAAGGATATATATTTATACCAGAAAAAGTTTAACTTTTCTAGATTCCCAATCCATCCAGACATCTCTTAACAAATCAAGGAATTAGAATGAGAGATTCTCTATTTCAAGCCTCATTCAACAATCAATGCCCAGATGTACTTGCTATTGTGTTTGTGTGTGTGAATAGAATATATGAATTGAGATTTTGGAATTTGCATTTTTGTGTTTATTATGTTTTAGGTTTACAAAGTGAGTAGAAGCCTATTGTTTGTTGAGTTTGGTTCTGGGAAACTTATTTTATTGGTCCTGCTTAATCCAACACTAGAGCAGGATATTGTCTGTCTATCCAGTTTCTCAACCAAGAGAAATAGAAGCATTAACTGAACCAAGGCAGAAAATATATATAATGGTTGTAAATACCAGCTGATTAAGAATTTGCTCATTTAGAAAAATTATGTGGTTTTAAGGTTCACCTCTTCCTTGAGTGTCATGTTCCTTTTTGTAACTTGGTCATAGCATAGAATTTCACAGAAGCTTTGGCAATTTGGAATGAATTAAAGGTAGAAGGATAGCTATTTATCCCCCTCATTTAAAGTAGCCAAATGCAAAATATAAATGAAATGATGATATAATGATACTACCCAGTTCACTCCTCTCAAAACCTACCAATACCTCAGACTTACTGAAATATACTACTGAAGAGTCTGTTAATTTTTCAAAAGAGAAAAAAGCATATCCAATAAACAACTACTGTAATATTTTTTTTCTGATGTATCTAATTCTCAGGCTCAAGCCACAGCTGCAGAAAACTATTGTGTATATAAAATGTTTTCCCAAGGTTTGGAAACAACTAGAAAACTACAGAGATTACATACTATAAATCAGATCTGCCCATTATGGATTAAAAAAATCCTGCTATTCAATATTAAAATGTAATCAAATCAATCAATGAAATTGGGTTCTCAGACCACAAGATAAGTAAGATTCATCCAATTTAGCATCTCAGACTATAGGAATTCTCCAACAGAATTACCACATTAACCTATAAACCTTCATAACCTATTGTCCTTCCAGAATCTTCAGGGTGGGTACAGCAGTCCTTTTGCTCATATCCTTAGTTGAATTGTCACACCTGTCATCCATTGCACATGGTGAATATTTATATATGATGGGACTTGGAGGGGGGAAGAGTAGAGGTTGAGTTTATGTTGAGACCAGTGGGACCTTGGTTCAAAGGGAAAATAGCAAAGTTCACTCGGTAAGAGCAGACCATGAACTTTCACTGTAAACCTGGCTGGATTATTGTGAACAGGACATAAAATCTTCTGTAAACCACCCAGAGTTGCCCTATTGAGATGGGCAGCAAACAAACAAACAAATAAAGGCTAGCATACAGGGTCATCTTTTCATAGTGTAAAATTTTACCAGACAGTCTTTGCAACATGCTCAGTCTGTGCAGAATTCCATGTCACAAACCCACAACCCACAACTACTATATCCCTAGGCCCATGATGGCAAGACTATGTCATGAGTGCCAGAAGTGGCACGCAGAGCCATCTCTGCCGGCATGCGAGCCGTTGTCCCAGATCAGGTCCATTGCGCATGCACATGCACTTCCTGCCAGCCAGCTGATTGTCGGATATCGACATGCACGGGGGGTGGGGCACACACCAGTGATGTGCACCCATGTGTAGAGGCTCAGGGGAAGTGCAGGGGGAAACCATGCAAGTGCAGAGGCACAGAGGGAGTGCAGGGGGTAACATGGGGGGATCATGTATGCATGCGCAGAGGCACGGGAGTCATGTGCTTTGCATTATGGGTGCACGTGTGCTTGTGCACACATGCACATGCACACACTTTTGGCACGTGGCAACCAAAAGGTTAGCCATCACTGCCCTAGGTGAATGGTCAAAGCTACTGGAATCTCCTGCTCCCAGAAGAACTTCTGCTGAAGTTCTCATGATATTTATATACAAAGCAAACTAGTGAATCCTAGAAACTAGTGAATCCTAGAATCCTGCAACTCAAGTTTTGATTTTTGTGGAAACTTGTGGATTGCCTGCCTCTCTGGACACCCTAGGTTCTAGGTAGTGTATGTATGTTCTCTATTCCTTCCTCACACAACTGCCTTTTTAGATGAGGATTAGGAACTGATTCTGCATCACCCATTGGGCTTCATGACTTAATGGGAATGGGAATTCAAGCCCTTCCATTCTCCAAGCAATACCTCCTAAGAACGTTTCTCTTCTCCATCATGGGAGTTCTGAGGAAAATACCTCCTTTTGGGGCTTATCATTATACATGGAAACAATTCCTCCTTGGCATCAGAAGGAGTCTAAGAACTTCTGCTGTTCTGTAGGCAGTAACTGGAAAAGGGTAGAAAGAGAAGAAGATAGCCCAAAGAAAACAGGAAATCACTTGCAGCAAACCCTCTCACATATAAGCACATACATCACAATTTCAGGAAACAGAAGCAGAACCTTTCAGGAAGATGATTTATTTGACCATCCTTTTAAAATAATAGAAGGACTCAGGAACAGCAAAGCAAGTCTCAAAGCCAAAGATTCTCTTGTATTTTCTATCTCCATGTTCAAGACAACATCTGTTTTTAAAGAATTTTGAATAAAAATGCGTCTCATTTTCCCCGATGAAAAATATGTGCTGCTCTGAAAATTTTAGAAAGACATCTCCCCCACCACCCTCTGCCACCTAAAGTTACCCAAGCAGCCAATGCATTTTTGTCTGAGACCAGCTGATTTCAGTTTAAAATTCTTTTAAGCCTTTTTACAGAATTGGCTATTATCTTGCATACCCCCTGGAGAGAAGGGCAGCTTTAGAGGGATGAAGAATGGATAAGATAACTTCTCTGGTCAGGGAAATTGACTATATAATCTTCATTTTCTCTTATTCTAAAACAAAAATGCATTAGTAGAACTGGTTTGAGTTGAAGGACCATAACAATGATAATATGCTTCACATTACAAATAAACTTAAAGCCAACCAAATGGTATATTCAGTGGTGGCAACATACTGGAGCGTTCATGAACCAAGTGTTCTCCTAAGATGGTGGCCATATTCACTGAAAAGTAAATTAAAATTTAAAAATGGTTAACATTAACTCTTGACAAATTACTAAATCTTGTATTTTTAAAAAAAATTCAATGAGAACATCTGATGTCTCAGGTTAGAACCAGCACAAAATAAAGGATAAAATAGTGAAAGACTGGGAAATCCTATAAAAAGACAGCCCTTTTTCCCACCATTTTTGCTGTCTATATAGACAATCTATGAAAAGGTTGCCAATTCTTAGCATAGCTGATCCAGCAGCAGCCCTCCAGATGTTCTGACTCAGAAGTTCAGATATAGCACAAGAAAGCCAACTTTATTTTTCATCCCTAATTTTCCATCTGAAAATAGAGAGTTTGTATCAGTCAGAATCAGAGTTCCTTTCACACTGATCTGTAGCAGTTGGAACTTCCCAGCAGGTATGATACAGTCTGAAGAGAAGGTTAGCTGAGGTTCAGGGTCCTATGCTTTGCAACACAAGCATGGCTGATGTTTCCGTTCCATTTTTCCTTCAATAGAATTATTGCAGAACACTTTCAACTGGTCTCTAAATGCAAATAACCAAGTTAGTAATGAAGGTGTGAATTATATAAATATGTATCAAGCAGTGCAGTTTTACTTTTACAGACATTACAGTACACAAATGTTTGCTTTCCTCTTTCTGTAGTCATTTCTCTAGGTTATATACAGCCGCTGATACTATTTTAAGTTGAATTATGAACTGCCCGTTCTGTGAGAGATCAGTTTCAAATACAAGGTGTACTTAACACTGGCAATTTTTGAATCTTGGACCATGCACCGTGCTTAGGAATAGTGATGTTCTAACAGAAACAGAAAATTGCTGATAACCCTCATGGGGAATGCCTGCCCTCAGACAGAGCCTGATGCCAGGATCCAAATTATAAAGGCACTGCAGTAGCAATAAAGGGTATGCATATCCACATGTTGCTCTTCCTTTAAAATACGTGAACAGAAAATCCAAGGCTAGTAGAGGTTGGGGAGATCAAAAAAATCAAGAGATACTTTTAAGATATTTAAAATTTAATAGTTGGAGCAGAGAAGGATTGGACGATGAGTAAGAACAGAAACTTATAGCTAATTGGTTAAAAAGACCTGGCCACTGCATGCGGGAATCTGAGCTGTGATTGGTTGCTGTGAGTGAAAAGGAGGAGTTTCCTTGTTTCCCGCCTTTTTCCTCTTTCCATTGTGTGTGCTCGATTTACCTCATGATATACCTGCTGTGTTGATTTACCTGACTATGATCCTGTTTGCCTATGTTATTTACTGTGAATAGAGTGTATATTTATTTATATAAAATTGCTGGTTCATGTCAGCATATGTAACTTCATTTGGACACTGGCTACACAATTCTCTGATAGATACTTCAGAAATTGACCAGAGGTGGCAACTAACAAACAATGGCTTTTATCTTTGCACAGTAAAAGGAGGACAGAATACTTAGCAGTGTGAAACAAAAAAGGGATAGATCTAGGGTTCACTTTTAATAGTATAGTTGAAGGCTGACCCAGGTTGTTGTACTGCTTTAGAATTAGAATTAATTAGAATTAGAATTATTTTCTTTTTTAAAAATATATATTAATACATTTTCCTTTTAAATCACATAAAAAATCCATATCAATCTGAACAGCGTGTTGTCTGCACATAATTAGTTTTAAGTAGAAATACAATGTTAATCAACATAAATCATAATAATAAACCTAATAAACGTATCAGTAATAATTGCAAAACAGTAATACCATCTTACAAAATTTTCAATACACAGGTTTTTTATCTTTTAGATCTTATTAAATTCTAATCTCTCATTCTATTAGTTAACCATTGATAAAACAAGTCCCATGTCAAGAAATATTCTGTTTCTGTCTTGTCTTTTATTTTAAATGTTAATCTATCCATCTCAGCACATTCTAATATTTTTGATAACATTTTCATCTATAGGGATTTTTCCATTGCTGTGAGAACACAATTCTTGCTGCCATTAATACATGTAAAATTAAATATGTTTAATCTTTGTTATATTGATCTGGTAATATACCCAACAAAAATATCTCTGGTTTCAAATCTATATGTTGCTTTATCATTTTTTCTAATCAAGTATGTATTTTAGTCCAATTTTTTTTGCCTTTGAGTACGTCCACCACATATGGTAGTATGAACCTGGTATCTGATTACACTTCCAACATTTAGCTGATATATTTTCATACATCTTTGCTAATCTCACTGGTGGTAGATGCCACCTATAAAACATTAGAATTCTTTATTGGTCAAGTGTGATTAGACACACAAAGAATTTGTCTCCTGTGCATAAGCTCTCAGTGTACATACAACAATAGTGATAGATCATTATCATAGGCATTATAAAAATAGGCAGAATAGCCTATAAAGGATATACTTTTCCAAAGTCCACAATCATAGCATGCAATGTAGTTGAGAAGTCACAGAATGGTGGTTTTAGCACCCAAAATTAGTAGCCAAAGATATCCATTCTTCCCAGTGGTGGTGGTGGTTGTATCTGATAGCTCTATAAAACAGGAGACAAACTCCAAAGACAGTCAGATATAATTCCATAAGTCTCATAGGTCTTCTGTTAGAGATCAGACTGAATATGCCGGAAGTAGCTTGGAAGCAGGAATGGCAACTCACTAATCTGAATGTGGATGGCATCTCATTGATTCACGGGTTACTTGGCTGCTAGCCTTTTGAGGTAATCCAATAAGGAAACTAAAATGATGAGTATTAATATTGCCTTTGTTGTAAAGTTACAGTAAGAGAATCTTGCAAGCCTGACAGCATTCCTTTGCTCCCCTTCCTTTCCTTTCCAGAGAACCAGGAAGCCACCTTTAAGAAGTTCTTTCACTGCCCTTATTCCTCTGTGGATTGAGATATCTCTCACCTGGCTTTTGCCTAGGCCTCCTGTCTTCCAAGATTTTTCTCACATCCCATTACATTGGGATTCTATTGCATCCTGGTGATTATGAGAAGCATAGGTGTATTGATTTGAGAAGCTACTCAGCACTTTAGTTTACTGGCTAAACACCTCCTTTGTAGGCTGCTAGAAAGAGTGCACCTTTAATGGGGAACAGTTCCTAGGACAATACAAGATCCTGGGGGGTAGTCATGGCAAACTGTTCCCTATTCTGGCAGAATTTTCAAGAAAGAGCATATGTCTTATACCTTCTTGCAACGGTGCTTTAGACTCTAGAGAAGCAGGACATAATTTGTGCATCTGAATACTGTATATGCAGGCAACACAATTACCCATTTCCCCTCCTTGATCTGGTGCACAGATTGCATGCCTTCGTTGTAGAGAATGAGATAGGGAAGGAGGGAGAAAAACAGCCACCTGTGGAGTTGTCACATGTGCATCCAGATATGTCTTGCTAGAAGGTTGTTGTTGTTTTTACAAATGTGATTGGATCAATGTTAAACTCCTCTGAATTCAAGAGAGCTTTCCCCCACATCATTGTGTAGTCGATTATAGTTTAATGTGAAATAATATTGAAATAGCATACAGAAGATCCCAGCTTCATTCTGCTAACATTACCAATTAAAAAGCCCTTAATTTTGTTTACAAATGGCACGGTTTCAGAAGTGGTATTCAGCAGGTTCTGACCAATTCTGGAGAACGGGTAGCGGAAATTTTGAGTAGTTCAGAGAACCAGAAAATACCACCTCTGACTGGAGATTTTACAGTGTCCTTCCCCTGACACATCCACCAAGCCACGCCCACAGAACCAGTAGTAAAAAAATTTGAATCCCGCCACTTCCAATTTATTTATGTATTTATGTATTTATGTATTTATGTATTTATTTATTTATTTATTTATTTATTATTTGGTCTTGTATGCTGCCCTATCTCCCAGAGGACTCAGGGCTGCTCACATAAAAACACCGAATACAAAAGTTAAAAAGAATTAAAACTTATTAAATCAATTAGACCAAATAAATATTTAAAACCTAACCACAAAACATTTTAAAACAACCCCCCCCCCAGTCCAGGCCGGCTTGTTCAAATAGCCAAGTCTTTAGGCCGTGGCGAAAGGAGCGGAGGTCAGGGGCCAATTGTAGCTCCAGGGGAAGCTGGTTCCACAAAGTGGGCACCCCACAGAGAAGCCCCCCCCCCAGGGACTGCCAGCTGACACTGTCTGGCTGACGGTACCCCAAGGAGGCCCTGTCTGTGGGCGTGCACCGGGCGATTGGTATTGGATGCAGGAGATGTTCCCGCAAGTACCCTGGCCCTAAGGCATGGATGACTTTATAGGTAAGAACCAGTACCTTGAATCTCACATGGAGGGCAGCTGGCAACCAATGCAACAATGCAATTTTTATTGCATACCACAGCAGAACACATGAAGGATTAAATCCAACATCATGTTTAATGCATCACTGAAAGCCATGTGAATATTTCTTTAAAAATTACTCAGGTAAGAACATGTATTTTGGTGAAATCAGTTCATGGCTAGGAAGATTTGACTGTTTTGTCTTCCTACAGTGGCCCAGGTGTTCAGAATTCCCATAGTTCATAAAGAAAAGAAAGGAAAGCAAAGGAAAGAAAAAGAAGAAAGGAAAGGAAATAAAAGAAAAGAAAATGGAGGTGAAAACTTTCTATTGGTTAGTCAGGAAATCTTTCTTGCCAAGATTAGTAGGAGCTTTGGACAAATTATTTTCCCATTAATCAATTTCTGAATTTATCATGGCAAGGTGATGCAGAATATATTAGTGTCATGCTAAAAATTCTCTGATCATTCACATGATGTATACTGGATAGTATAAGTAACTTATTCTGTGGCTCCTATCATAAAGAAGCCTCTGCAGCTACTGGCTCTAATATTGGATTCAGAGGGGGAAGATTGTGGCTGAAATATGCTGTTTAGTTGCAAAGCTCACTGAGTGACCTTGGGTCAGTCACTGTCCTTGGCGTAATTTACTTACCAAGGATATTGTGAAGATTGGAGAGGAGGAAAAGATCCAGGAATAATTATTCTGATTTCTTGGACATTTCTGAAAGTGAGATGTTAATATAATAAATGAATAAATTTTTAAAAACCCTTTCATTTCATGGAAAGTTGGTGCTGGAAGTGGGGGTGTTTTTGCCTACTATGGTGAAAATATATTTTCCGTAGTCCATAGGTCTACTGATGATTGATGATATTTTACTTAGAAGTTTTATTTTCCCACATAGGAGATACAGCACATTGGAAATAGCCATAAAATTGTAGAATGTTTCTGGAATTTGAAGCTACAGAATACAGAAGGGAAAGGAAGTGTCCTCACTCTGTAGAAAAAAAAACCTTATTCCCAGCAAAGCAAAACAAACAAACAAAAAGTATATGTGAAATGGGATAATATGAGTGTTTTTGCGGGTGTCTGGTCATGCACACAGGTGTTTAAATTCTCATTCAAAGCCTCCCATCTCTAGTAGAAGAGCCTGCATCCTGAAGTTGAACTAGACAGATCTTTTAAGGCCCTTGTGGCCATTCCTGGGCTGGTAATGAATGCCTGTGTTAATAGAACACCATGCTGATGCATTTTTTCCTGCCATTGTATGTAACATATTTTCTAATTCTTCTGCTCTATTCAGCGTTTGACCCCAACGATAGGGGATTATGGCATTAACTCTCAACCCAGCACACATTCTTTACAGACTTTCACTAAATACTGTAAGCCTGCTGCAGAGAGGAATAAAAGTGAAAGCAGACCGTCTGGTCTTAAGCTGTGCACACAGAGGGCCGTGATCCAATTGGAAGAGAAGCAGAATTTTAAAAAGAAAGAGGTTTGACAAAATTTTAATCCTTGTCATTTTCATTTCTCTTACCCTGTGGATTTGGGTGATTTTATTTACACTGTCAGCTTGAGCCTAGGGATTGGAAATCAGGCTTTTATGGAGATTATTAAAAGTACATACAGTACACTCAAGGTTGGACTACCAGTATATGCTACTAAAATATGAATATGGAATCACTGGGGCTAGATGTTAAAAGAAGAAAAGAGAAGGGGAAAGACAATTTGGAGCAGAGTTATTAAAAATAAAGACTTTACTGTCCTTAAAAAATTCAGGGTGAGAGCTTGGGTTTGTTACAAACATGAGTATTATTAAATGAATAAATGACGGACACTGCTTTGATCATAAATGACTCAGCAACAGGGCTGCCAATTTATTTCTGATGAAATGTATTGGCAGGCTGAAATTGAACAGTTCAGTATGGGGAAGGGGAAAACATCACTGCTGAATTTTGGTCAATCAGAGAGATGCTTTAACCAGCCTCCACAGCCTGGGCCTAGCACATTTTGTTCATCTGAATAGACATCTGTATCTCCCCAGAAAGACTGGGGAGATGTAAATTCGTTTTTTTATCCCTCAGGAGTTTTTGATACCATCCTTTGAATGGATTCTGTATGTCACCACAATAATAGATGATCTTTCAGACTAAGCTTTTGGTACTTTACAATGGCTGTATGTTTAAACACTCTGCTTAACTTTATGGAATTCAACCAGGTTCCATCTTCTTCTACCTTTTTCTTATTATCACTGTGTAGCAGCTGGCTGAGATCATCCAAAGGTTTGGAAATGGATGCCATAAGCACTCTGATAACAACATGGCTCAATTTCTCCTTGTCATCTGAGTCATCTGAAGCTGACTTAGTGCTTAACAAATACTGGATATGGGTGATGGGTTAGATGACAGCCAATAACTGAAGCTTGATCTCAACAAGATTGCTCTAAATGGGATTGCACTCTGCTGGAAAAGGTCAGGTTCTTAATGTGAAGGTTGTCCTGCATCTTGTTTTGTCAAAAGATGCACAAGTAGCCACAGTTATAGAGATTTCCTTCTAGCAGCTTTTGCTGGCTTAGCAGCTGGTGACACAACATTTAAAGAGACAAGATACACTTCAAGGCACTCTCTTCCCCCTACCCCCTTAATTTCTTTCTCTCCCAGATATTTCCTCCTTGTTCGCTTCTTCTTCCTTCCCCTATACTCATTCTTAGTCCTTTCTTCCCAGACCAGGCTGACAGCCTTTCTCTCCTCCAGGGGCTTCATTTTTTAAAACAATATTTTCAGTGATCATGACAGATCATTTTTATGTTGGGAGATTTTCCTGTTGTTTTAGACATGCCAAGTCTACCTGTAGGCATAGTGCCTTCACTTGACATATTTAATGTGTTGTTGAAATTGGTGGGAAATCTGTGTCACCAATTTGTGGTGATTTGCCACTGAATTTCACTGCATGATTCAAGAAGGCTTGGGGAAAGATGCCAGAAAGGGATTTAAGGGACATGTGTGATCTATTCCTAATCTATGTTAAGCCAACTATGGGGGCTTTTTGACCTCAAGTAAACTGTTTTTTAATTATCTTTGCCTTTTTAGTGCAATGATATTGTAAAACATAACTTGCTGATAGCTTGGTTTGGTCTGAGTTTTATAGGTTCTGTGTTTCTTCTGCTATATTTATTGCATAAATGAAACTCAGTTTGGCAGCTTTTAATGAAGAAATGCTTAATAGTTTACCATTGGATTATCCACCCAGACATATTATTGTGTACCCCCCCATATCCTTGAGAAGGTGGGAAAATATGCTAAAATAAAAGCTGGTGTCCTAGAACCGTACCACAGCAATGAGGCTACTAGTATTGTTGCCCTTGCACAGTTCAATTTATAATATTTTCAGGCAGCAATTAGGTACATCGCAAGACTCTTTCCTTCCTCTATGACAGCTTCATCCTAGCCATTTCCATGGTCACTCCTAGAATATGAAACTGCACAGGGAGCAGGGAGAGGAAGAAGAGGAAGAGGTAGAACCCACCTCAACTAGATGGGAGACAATCATGCTCATGTCTGCAACTGCACTTAAACCCACTCATTTGTACATTTGAGTCATTGTATACAGCAGAAGTATGCCAGCTGTATAAACTTAAGTTAATTAGCCCCTCAACAAGGCTACAGCAAACCAGCAAAGAAAATCATAGGGGATTTTGCAGGTTTTTGTTTGCTGCTGCTAGTGGAGATGGCTGTTCTCACCCTGCAGCATGTCCATTCAGTTTCCCCCAAATGCTGGGATAGGAGGAGGTGGCTGCATGTCGGAACTTGGTGCCAGGTTTTTGTTTTTAATGTTTACAGTGTTTAATGTTTTCATTCCATACATACACAACAGAGACACAAAGAGGAGATTGCTATGGTGCTTAATATGGAGGTGCTCTTTCAAGCTTCTCTTTGCTGCCCACTCTTGCTGACTCTGCTGTCTGCTTACCAATGGTCTTCCACAATGGACTTCCACAAGATCGATATTATCCTAATCAAGTGATGCACATATACTAAAAATAACCAAAAGAACTACATTGGGCATAAACCATATCTGGTTTCTCTAGCAGCCATAACACAAATGGCCAAATAAGAGAAGGATGTCCTGCAATGGCCAAGATCCTTTGACTGCTGAAAACTCCACTTTCACATAACTATGAAAGTCCACACAGGAAATCTTCTGCCATAACAGCTTGGAAAACAGTACTTTCTCACCGGAACATTTTGGATCAGCTTTAGCCAACCTTACTGGTTGGGCTATCCATAAAATGGAGGCTCTATTATAAGGCCATGTGTCATTAGCAAATGGTCAGCAGGATATCCTTGTAGATTGCAGGGGAGAACCCTTTGAACTGTCACATTTTATTCTGTTTTTACTTCACTTTTCTCCTGAAAAATTTTCAGGATACTTGCAAACCACTTTGCAATTTTATTATATAACAAAAAGTGTTATTTATGATTTTCTAAAAAATCAACATTGTTAACGTATGCAATCAACAAAAAAAAACTTTAAAGAATTGGGAAAGAAATAAGCCAAAAGAATAAAAAATACTAAGAAAAAAAACCCTTATATTTTATAATTATTGTTTTATTAATAAGTATACTACTATAATAAATTTGGCTCAAAATATTACTGTAAAAGATCATAAAGTCTCTGCCATAATAACAAATATTGCCATATCCTTTGATTAGTAGAAACATAGCTTTTTCTAAAATAGATGTATCTCCCCTTTCCAAAAACCGCTCCTTCTAATGAAAATGGTATAGAAATACAATAAATAAATAAATTCCAAAATGTTTAGCCCTGGAATAGAGGAGAAAGCAGTCTTCTTACTCTAGGACAAAAAGTAAAAGCATTTCCTAAAATATCAGTTTTCTACCATTGAAATTATCCTTTGAAAATACTGCTTAAGAGAGAATGTTTGTAGAAATGATTTAGCAAAGTGAATATAGTCTTTGGGCACTTCTGCCTAGAAGCCCAGTGTTATATGCCTGCTCAGAAATGAATTTCACTGAATATATAAATGGGGCTTATTCAGACAGAGGCGCATATAGGATTGAAAACGAAATATTCGTTAGAACCGATGAAGCCAAGTCAACCGATGAAGCCAAGTCAAGGTTAAAGAAGCATCATATTATATACCAAATATAAATAGTGTTTTAAACAAATAGTTTTAAACAATTGCTTTAATTCAAGGCTCACTTCATCTATTTTTTAAAAAATTAATGTATCATTTTATTGCTTTACTGTTTCTGTTATATTGCTAACCTTATCTTTTATTTAATTCTTTAATCTGCTGGGAGAACGCCATTAATTGGCAAAATTAAAAATTTAACAAATTAAACATAGTGAGTGCTTGTTGTCCAAAATCTTGCATTAATGCTGAAACGTTATCATATGTTTTGTTGAAATGGATTTCCCCACTTCCCCTCTTCTCCTACTCTTGTATCTTGTCTAATCAAGGAGAGAAGCAACCTAGAATCAAGGAGAAACTTCCTAACAGTGAGGACAATTAACCAGTGGAATGGCTAGCCTTCAGAAGTTGTGGGTGGTCCATCACTGGAGGTTTTTAAGAAGAGACTGGAAAGCTACTTGTCTGGAATGGTATAGGGTCTCTTGCTTGAGCAGGGGTTTTACTAAAAGACCCCCAAGGTCCCTTCCAATTCTGTTATTCTATGTTATTATTATTATTTATTTAGACTTGTAAGTAATAATTCTCCCTAAGGACTCAGGGCGGCGAACATTTAAAAACCGAACAAATTACAATAAAAGAGAATTAAACAACTACAAGTCTAAAGCCAATTAAAATTAAAATTAAATTAAAACACTAAAATAACCCACCCCTGGGTAAATCCAGACCGGCCTGCTGAAATAGCCAGGTCTTCAGGTCTCGGCGAAAGGAGTGGAGATCAGGGGCCAAACGGAGATCCACAGGGAGCTGATTCCATAGATAGGCCCTAGCCCACAGAAAAGGCCCTAGCCCTGGGAACCGCCAGCCGACAATGTCTAACTGACAGAATCCCAAGGAAGCCCCTCCTGTGGGAGCGCACGGGGCAATCAGAGTGTGACGCTGGCAGGAGACATTCCCGCAAGTACCCTGGACCCAAGCCATTTAGGGCTTTATAAGTTGTTACTAGCACCTTGAAGGCAACCCGGGAGGCAACTGGCAACCAGTGCAAGTCACACAGGAGGGGTGTAACATGGGAGTATCGGGACACCCCCATCACAGCCCGCGCGGCCGCATTCTGCCCCAGTTGCAACCTCCGGGTGGTCCGCAAGGGCAGCCCCATGTAGAGAGTGTTGCAGTAGTCGATTCTGGAAGTGACAAGCGGATGAGTGACCATTTGAAGGGCATATTGGCTCAGATAAGGGCGGAGCTGGCAAACCAGCCAAACCTGGGCAAAAGCCCCCCTGGTCACAGCCCCCACTTGCTCCTCTAAACTGAGCTGTGAATCCAGGAGGACGCCCAGATTCCTCGCCCTATCCATGTTCTATGTCTATTTCTATGTGTGTGTGTTTCATAATTCTATATGTGGTACCTATATGGAAGAAAGTCACTTTTATGCTACTAGAGTGATAATCGTATCTGCAATGATTTTCAGAGAGAAAATCAAAATGTTGATGTGCAAAAAGAGCAAGAAATGCCATGGCAAGCAAGTCTTGAATATAAAACTTCACTAGAGGCTGTTGTTGCCATGTAAATATGGTCAGACCCTGTGGGCTATATTAGGTAACCAAGCAGAAATCAGCCTGCATCTACATGCCAGTCTTCAGCTAAGAGGTCTAAATTGGTATCTCCTGAAAGCTAAGGATGAAACTGTTGCCCTTAATATGGGATTCCCTGTTTGTGGACCATATCCAACACAGTGCTGAAGGCATTCAGTTCCCACAGACCTTACCAAAAGTCTTTTTCTCTGCTTTCTAGGGACTGTTTGTCACAGGATTTAACCTTTTGTCCTTAATACTATCTCATTCCCATTATGTTCCTTTTTTCTCCACAGATAATCCCCATGGCATTATTCTCATTATACCACTTTGCTACTCCCATTATGCTCTTTACTACTGATCAGCCCATCTTTTCTATTTAACTTCCTAGGTAAAAGTATGCAAATGTTTAAAAAATGTTTATGTTGTGGCTATTGTGAATCTTCATGGGCTTCTGCAGGATACCTTTGTCAGGCTCATGGTTGTCTTTTGTTAACATCCTGTAGCTGCCACCTACTACATAACTATTTTACCAATGAATCCTGAAATAATTGCTATTAGAACAACCAATGATGTAGCTGCTGCTGCAATTATTGCCGGTTATAATAATGTATAATAATGTAATGAGGATCCTTTTGCAATCTGTGCTTAAAGCAATAACACAATTGTATTTTAATAATTTTGTTGTTACAAAACATATGGATATTTCCAAGTAGCCCCTCCCCACTTTCCTCAGAATAGAATAAATTAATTAATAAATCCAAACAAATAATTTTCCAACATTTTATTATAATCAATAAAATTATACACAGTAACATGCAATCTACTATATCTAGTGCATCCCACTAAAGCATTCAAACTCCTCCTTTCTTTTCTTGTGGATCAATATAGGTAAATTTGTTCTTCCTGTTTTTCCTAAAAAGCATGTCAATATTTAAATACTATTATTTAGTATAATGGTATTTATTATACTAGTATGTAGTAGTAGTATTTAGTAATTATTTATTATTATGTGGTTTCTACTTGGTCTTCCTCGTTAGAGTGGCCCAGAGAACAAGATGCTGAAAAATGAGCTTATTTCTTGTACACAGATAGATTAACGAATGAAGGCAAATATAACTGGATTAACCTTTTTATTCTTCAAATACTTCCACCTATTTTACACATAATACTGTTTTGCTTTTGCTGTTTTTTTAAATATCAAAATGCATATTTTAAACAAGTTTAGTCTAATGTATATATGTATGTGTGTGTGTGTGTGTACACACACACACACACACACACACTTTTCTGGGTGTTCAGTGCAGTGCTAAATGATTTGTGTTAAGAATGACCAGTGGATGCTGACTCTATTACTTATGTTGGCCCTCAATGAATATCATTGACTATGATATGCTTATAGGTTACCTACAGTAGGTGGGATGGTACTTAGAGACACTAGATTTCCTGGAGTGGTAATTTCAAAAGAGGGGTGAGGGCTATTTCATAGGTCTATAGATTTAGTCCCAAAGGTGCTTTTCTAAAGGCAACTGGACTTTCTTGAAGATGTTTCACTTCTCATCTAAGAAGCTTCTTCCGTTCTGAAGTCAAAACTGAAGAAGCTTTTTGGACGAGAAGCAAAATGTCTTCAAAGAAAAACAAAAATACCTTTTGCCTTTGAAGAAGCACCTTTGGGACAACATGACCTGGATGGCTGAGAATCTCCATGGACATCTATAGATTTAGATCTCACCTCGCAGGTGAAAGTGGTGAAAGTAGGAGGAAGAAGGAGTATTAGGTATGTTTGCCACCTTGAGCTACTTATAAAAATAATAAAGGCAGGATATAAATAAATAAATAAATTGTATAGTATTCTGTATCATTTCCTCTGTCATTATAAGTATCAGTGCATGAAATCAGTGAAAAGATCTTCCAAATTTTTAAGATTTAGTGCCAATAGTATTTGGATGACCCACACAAATATTTAACACTTTTTCATCTAAACCTAAATTGACTATTCAATAATGAATAGTCTCTTTAGATTAGAGTTAATCAACCGGATGAGGGCAGACAAACTGAAGCACAATAACTGACAAGGCTGAGGTGCTTCTGATTTACTGCAAAACAGATCAGTAGGAGTCAAGTAGAGTTAGGATGGCTGGATTAAATTCTTAAGCTTGTATTGTATGAATACATGAGGTATTCACCCATAACATTGGATGCCCGGTTTTGCAAGGACTGTGTTTACATGGTTTACAACAGTGAAGGTGTTATAATATCACTGGTCATAGTGAATGTGGATTAGTAATATTCCATTTGACCATTTACACCAACTATAAAAACTATAGCTAGTTCTTAATACAGCAACCAGGCTATTAGGTGGAATTGGTAATATACAATATACAACTGATTACAGGTAGTCCTCAACTTACAACAGTTCATTTAGTGACTGTTCAAAGTTACAACGGCACTGAAAAAAGGGACTTGTGACTGTTTTTAATATTTATGACCATTGCATGGTCACATGATCAAAATTCAGAGGCTTGGCAACTGGTTCATACTTAAGACCATTAAAACTCAATTGTGGTTGTAAATCAATTGTCCTTGTAATCATACAGGAACTGCATTGGGAATTGGACTGTCTCTGTCACTTGACATGATCATGTCTGGTGATCAAGTCGTGTGATGATTAGTAACTCAGTTGTTAAGTGAATCTGGCTTCCATTGATTCCATAAGTCCTGGCTTCCATTGATTCCATAAGTCCCAAGAATGTAAGCAAGGACCTTCTTAGTGGTTGCTGTCAGGCTTGGAATGCTTTCTCAAGGGAAGTTAAATTACTTCCATCTCAATTATCCTTTCGCCAGCAATTAAAAACATTTTCTTCAGACAGATTTTAGTATTAAAACTAATTTGCTACTGAAGTAGATTGTAACCGGTATTTGCTATCAATTACATAATTAAATACATATTATTAATAAATAAGCAGGATCTACTAGTTAAAAGCTACTTCCATAGAAAATCAGCTTTGCTGCCTCATCATAATTTTAATAATAATTCTTAATAATTACTCACACATTAGTGAAAAACTAATGAAAAGGCTTTGGAAAAGAATTATTTTACAATAATTCTTACTCAAGTACCCTAAAACTGAATATTCTGATTAATCACTGAACTGAAATACATGTCCAAATAGTTCAATCCAGGTTCAGAAAACAAAATTGTATAATTGTGCACAAATGGTATAATAATTATAATTAAAGCCCAAATAACAAAATGAGCTATAATTCAAAAATCCATATATGCATCTTTTGTTCAGAAGTTTCCATAATAGTTCATTTCTTATAGTCCTATGGACAGGGAAGAGCAACTAAATACTTTAGCATTAAATCTAGTATGTTGTTTACATCCTTTAGCCCATAAGGATGATTGAATTTATTGGATACTGTGCCATTTAGAGAAAAAAATCTGAGTGGAAAAAAAATCTATCCAAAGAGTCTGTTGTTCTCAAATATATGATTAGGTATCACCACTGAATAGTATAAAATCTGTGCAAGAATGTTTCAATGGTTAAAAAGTAGTGATGTTTGCTAAATTATCATGAAAAAAACATTATTAAAAGTCTCCTATAGACATATGGGCTTCTCTAATGTTGAGCATGGACCTTTCTGCATAGGATGAACTCAAATATAAGGGGAAGAAAATCTATTCTCTCATGGCAAATATGAAGTGATGCGGACAACCTGAACATTTGTCGGTCGGTCGGTCGGTCGATCTGTCTGTCTGTCTGTTTCTGTTTCTGTTTCTGTTTCTCTCTCTCTCTCTCTCTCTCTCTCTCTCTCTCTCTGTATATGTATATGAATACTTCCATAAAAGATGGATAATTCTGTTAAAATGTGAACATAAGACAATATCACAGAAAATGGGACATAGTGAATGCTACAAATTGATGGCCATCCTGAAAGTATAGCAACAGCAATAATTTTTGCAACAATTTGAAAACCTCTAACATTTCCAGAGTTGTCTTATTTCTTTAAATTAATCAGGTGTCTTTTGAATAACCACATAGAAATTATCAGTTTTGCAAACTCTAATGCACATATGTGCAATTTTGCATTTTCCAATGGTTTTTATATGAACTGATAATGGAAATGTTATAGTTTAATATCTTTTAGTATTATTATTGTATAATGTAATATGTTTTTAAAGTGTTCTTACCCTCTCCTGAGGGATCAGTGAAAAAATAGATATGAATTTGCATGAGTTTTAAAATATTTCCTAATTTTCTCAATTAGGTTTTTTTCCCAGTCCCAAAATGGAGAACCACGTTCATGCCACAGGCTGCCATGAAGGCAGCTTGTGTGTAGAATTTGGAAGAAGTTGCAATACTTTTGGCGTTGAAGTCATGAGCCCATATGCGCCACTGCTTGCAAAATGTTGCTTTTTTCATACCAGGAGAGGAAGAGATGATGGTACATTTATTTGATTTCTTTGGTGCTATTTGTTTTTGCCAGAATTCCTTCCCCACCCATTTCTATCATGGAACATCTTGTCCCATTTGTTCAGAAGCAGAACACTACACAATTAATATCCAAATCAGTGCCTCTTACCAAACTGCTTCTCATATCTTCTCAGTCCATGCAGAAAGGTCCATCTCTGTATTTTAACAAATGTGACTTTCTAACATTGCACTTAGTTTCTAAACATGCTGCCCACATTAGAATGACCACCATATAGATGTGCAGGTAGAAGCTTCCTTAGTTCATAGTACTTCCTACTAGTACCAAGTCAATGGATTGCATTTAGTATTAAATAAGAAAAGGCAAGGCTTGCTACTTCAAACATCTGATTAAATCAATTACCATCTTGAAGATGTCTCTGAATACAGATTATTACTGTGATTTTTCCTCATATAAAGTAATGGCTGTCACTAGCTGTGGTAGCAGATGATTCAGTATCATGGTAAATACTAGTTGCCTATAGTATAGTATAGTTGTGCCCAGATGAGAGATTATTCTGGAAATGAAAATATTCACTAACTTGGGTTTCATGAGACAGGGAAGGCAGATAAAGTTGTACTTTCCCTGTGAGTTTTCTGAATTCTCACCAAGAATTAAAATAATAATGCTGCAACAACAGACTAAATACATGTGAACATTCTGAAGCCTGTATCAAAACATTTTTGTACTTTCTCTACAGCAAATGATCTGGTTTGTAGAAGAATAGGATAAAATAGCACAATAAAGGGATGGGAAGGACCACCATTAAGCAATTGGGTCATGGGGTAGTCACACAAAACCAGGACAAAGTTTTTAAGGGGTTGCAGACAGATATCACACTTGTGCCCCCACATATTGTGAAACAACACATAGCCTTGAGATTAGATTCTCTTGCACTTTCAAGATGGCTTTAAATAAAGACATTCAAAAATAAAATAAAAACAATGCACTGTAAAATAAGCATGAAACTGAGGAGGAATATTCTTTATTACAGATTATAAAACATGTAAACACAGTGGTTATGATCAGAAAGGTTCTTTCAGAGTAGAGAGATTGATAGCAAAGTAGATCAAGCAGTTTTGTTTGATCATCTGGAATATAATATACAGGAAAATTTATAATGGAAGAGTCATACCTTCTCACACTAAAATTAAATAGCAAGCATTTGATGTGGAATCATCATACTATCATGATCAGAAGAATGCAATGTTCTAAAAAAGAGAAAGAGAAGTGGAGATGGATCCTGGCTGAAACATGATAGAGATCTGATTTAATAGTAGCTCCTGAAGAAATATGATAGGAATTGGCTCTTCCATATGTAACAACAGAAAAGAAGAGAATTATTACAGAAGATGCGTGTGTTGATTTGTCACTTCTCTGGAGTGATAGATAAGTGGGAAGGAGGAAGCAGAAGATTCATCAATACCATCTAGTGCAGCATATTTCTGGACATCTGAATGCTACAGCATCTGTAGATTTATGCATGTGACTCAGAGAAAAAAAGGGAGTGTGGAATTACTATATTGGCCATATCTGTGGAGATTCTCAGTTATCCAGGTCATAATTGTTTCAAAGGTGCTTTTTCAAAAGGAAACTGTATTGTTTGATCCTTGAGGAAAAAGAAGAAATGTTTTGCTTCTCATCCAACAAGCTTCAATGGTTCTGGCAGGATGGTGGGGTGATGGAAGGATTACTTCTGACAGGATGGAGGGGGAGTTTGGAAAGATTATATTTCTTTGCAGTCATCTGGCCGTTGGCACTCTCCCTGAGAGCTCTTGAGGCCACTTGGGGGCTTATTTGTGCCTTCAGGCTCACCTGTATTAGGGTGCAAATGGGAGTTGAATCTTCTTGGAACTACTGAGAGGATTGCATTGCAGACAGAAGATAAGTGGTGTCTTATTCCTCTCCCTCTGTTGAGAAAGAGCTGCTCAATGTTAATGGTGTATTTTAGCCTTCTTTCAGACCAATGGTCCTCTCTATCCAGAATGTGGACTTTGCTGTCTTCAAAATAATGACCTTTGCCTTTCAAATGCAGATGGACTGCTGAATCTTGTCCTGATACTTTCATTTTTCTTTGCATTTTCCTTGATTTGCGAACTTCTTTAAGAACTCTCAGAAGAAGCTATTCTATCAACTTCTGGTATTTTTCTACACAAAGAAGTCATTAAAAATATTTCAAGTATATAGGCAAATAAGATAAAACTATAGTAAGATATGATGCCTTAAAGCTATTGAGGACTTTATAACCTAAAGGCCAATAGTTTGACTTATGGTGCACCTAGAAATTCATATTCTACAAAGACATATTTAACATATGGCATGCATTTTCTACCCTCAAATGAAATGATCATTTTTATCATCAAGTATATCAATGACGTGGAACTTTCCACTGTTCCATGGGCAGTCGGCAAAACACTAAAACTGGAACTTGCCTGTTCTAGTGCTTGCATTTCCATGGAAATCAGTGAAAGAGCAGCAATGAGAAAGCTCCCCAATAATGACGATAACTGTGATAAAACATGCAAATAAAGTACAAGGCATCTGGAGTTTTCAGGAACACTACTAATTTATGAATATTGGGATTAATAAAAATGATTGTGCTTGTTTTTAAGCATGATTTTATTATTATTTTTAAATAAGCAAATGCCAATAAATAGGAACACCACGTCAGTAATAAAGGTTTCACATCTGACTGTTCTAAAGCATCACAATTAGTCCAATATGGAATCTAAAAGGATATATTTTCACTTTTTATAAATATATACTTCTTATATATAGATATACTATATATAGGATATAATATATATATATATACTTCCTAACTCCTAGTAGGATATATACTACATATACTTCCTAACTCCTTTTCTGATGAATTTAAAAAAAGTTAACCTTTCTACTTCTTTCTGTAATTCTAGTCTGTAACATTAATAAAATTCTATTCTAGTACTGTAAAGGATGAAAAAAAAACACCAAAGGATTTGGCTGAAAGTCTGGGCAAAGAGAGATGGAAGAAAGAAGAGGACAAGAACTGATCTGCATGAGCCTATTTAACCAGTGTACCAAAGAATGGGTTGACAATGGGAGACAAAATTGTACAGAGTGAGAGGTGTGGATTTTGGGAGAATTTCTGGGAAAGTTCTTAGCTTTAAACTGTGATTAATTATTTTAGAACTTACACTACAATTTGTAAGAGCCAATTTGGTAAAGTTTTGGCTAAACACTAGAAACTGGAAGACTGTGACTTCTAGTCTTTCCTTAGGCTCAAAATCAGCTGACTGGCATTGGGCCAATCACAATCAGTCCTAGAAAGAAGGCAGTGGCTAACCCCTTCTAAAAATATTGCCAATGAAAACTTCAGCAACTTCTCTAGCAATCAACACTGACTTGCCAGCAGTCAACACTGACTTGAAGGCATAAAAAACCCACCAAACTTGCTACAATTTTCACATCACAATAGTGGGAACTCTACTATAAGTGTTCAAGAGACAGGTTTAGAAAGTGGTTCATGCAGCCCTGACCATTCCACTGAAGAGGAAAAGTTTCTACAACACAATCTTCTCCACTGTATTATTTTAATAGGAAATAGCCTCATATACAGTAGCTTGCCAATGCCTTGGCAAGGCATTTCAAACTGTGAAGATGGCATAATTCTTATCAAGATCATTGCTCAGCCTTGATTAAGACTCACAATTAACTGACATATGCTTTTCTGTGTGCTTAAAAACCTCTTTCAGAGCTTTCTGTAGCACAATAACCCAGTATCTTATCCTGATGCTTGTCACTATTCTATGTGTTTTGAAGCTGATTTTAAAAATGTATTAGAACTTCAGGTGAATATTTTGATGGTAGCCAATGGCATGTCTATCCCATCTCTTTCCTATTCAAACCTCAGGTGGTATTCAGCAGGTTCTGACCAGTTCTGGAGAACCGTAGCGGAAATTTTGAGTAGTTTGGAGAACCGGCAAATACCACCTCTGACTAGAGATTTTACAGTATCCTTCCCCTGCCACACCCAGCCCACGGAACTGGTAGTAAAAAAATTTGAATCCCACCACTGATTCAAATCATAGTTTAGGGATGAGACAGGACTAGGGTAAGGAAGTCTATGAAGAAAACTGTGATTGCCCTGCAATTTTATACCCCTTTCCCTAGGATTGGGGATATAATGCTATATATTGTTATGCACCCAACTTAAAATTATTTCAGTAAAACATTAATGTATTCTGTAGGGAACCTGACTGAAGTCTGCAGAAGAAATAAAAATAAGAGTAATCCTAAGAGGATGGCATATAAAAGCTCCCAATTTGATTTTCTTAAGCAGCTCAGAAAGATATATTTATGAATGATGTAGTGACAACTAGGGAGGGCTTCAATATTTTTCTCTATAAGGTTATCATAATCTTATCTGTATCCATGTGAAGTCATGTGAATTGGAAAACAACTGAGGACTCTATATCCAGGGAAAGCAGTTCAATAGCCTCTTTGCTACTACTCCCCTTCTTAAGAGAATTGTATCCAACTGTTACTTCGTTGTATTTTTTAAAAGAACAGAACTTTGTTACACATAATTGCATGATTGTAATATCCAATTTGACCCAGAATTAAAGTAGTGCAAGAGAGCACCTATTGGAAGCTATGAGTTCATCATCTGGTTTGTAATCATGTTCTGTTACAATGAGGCACTTTGGTTTTCTCTTCAGATGCTGTGATTGTTTTTGTCTGTAATATATATCTTTTCAGCCCAGAAAAAAAAACCTGTAATATTTTTCCGCCTGGTGGACATCCAACTTGATGAAAGAAGCAATAAAAACAATTGTGTTCTCCAGGTTACGACCAAAGCTACTTTTGTGTGATCAACCGCTATGGAAAATTTTGGACTCAGATAACATCATTGGATATTTTTTTTCTAACTTTGAAATGAACACTGCTGCAAAGGAAATCTGTAACAATCAGATAGTATGAATGAAAAATAAATATTTCACTTGTTTTCATACAAACTGAAGAAGTACAAAAGCACCTGCTGAAACATGAGTTGATATTTGTATTACTTTAGAGGTGGAGACAGTATTTGTGGTTTTATATGGATTACAAGAGGGAGAGAGGATGAGGATTTTAGATAGGATGGGAAAAGCTCAGAATGTGATTGTGACATTGAACAATTATTTTCTGAGGTGTTTTGAAAGTACTTAAAGCTTTGGTGATGGTTATAGCTGCATCCAAACCCACAATATTTCCCCCTTGGCTGAGACATCTGCAAGAGATGTCAAAAACGTTAAAAATGGCAGCTATGACCATGCAAAGCCTCACCCATTTGGAAGATCCTTTAAAGGGAACTGAAACAAAATAGAAAACTAAAATAATTTGATGCAGTAGCAAATTTAAGATGAAGATGTTAACAAAAAATATGAAAATAGAAGATCAAATGGAACTAATGAATTAAAACTGCATTTTTAAGTTGTGAAAAAGTAAGATATTTGGTTATCACCATGACAAAGATGAGTTGTATGTTATTTCAAAATAACTATATTAAGACATGGATTGAGGCTTAAAAAGACATGTTTAGATGTGAGAAACTATAATTGTCATTGCATTCAGTGATAAAAAGTTTGCTTTAAAATGAAGTGAACAATAAACAAATGTAATAAAAAATTAAAATGAATAATAAATATGAATGGTGTTTTTGTTTCAGATGATATCTATTTGACAACTGACATACTATTTAAACAGTAGTAGAATATATTTAAATTTGTGTAGCAGGGAAAAATCTATGAGTGAAATATAAGATGTTATAAAATGCAAAGGAAACAGGCTTGGATTTAACTGATTCAAAACTGTATGTTACAGCTTGTTGTTTGTTTGGATGAAAGAGTGGGTGCCTCTAAGAATTCGAAGTTTCTTGGAGTTAGAAGGACATGACCTGCAATTTGGGTGGCATGGATATTAATGGTACAATAAAGGTTAATGTGAGCTTTCAAAATCATTATGTAACATGGGTAACATTGAGAATATGTAATAGATACAAACCCAGGTTGTGGCCAAAAACACTTTTGTGTCTTTCAGCAGAAGCAGCTTTTTATAGATGAGAAATAATTGGTCAACACAAATGACTATTGTGAGATATTAGAATTTTGACATGGGAAATAAAAAATAAAATCAAAAGAACAACTGATAACAGAGGGAAATAGTTACTAATGGTTTTCTTATTTACAGCTATCAGAAAGATTTAAAGTAGACACAAGAGTTTATAGTATTGAATATTGTAAGAGTGGTTTTGAAATAGAATTGTGTACAAATGTTGAATATGCAATCACTAAAATATATAAACTTTTACTGAATTTTGAAAAGAACAAGTGAAAGAATGTATGATAAAATGGGCTAAAATTGTTATAGTAACAATAGCAATAATAGGAAAATAAGTAGTTGTAGCTGAAAGGACTGAAATTTGCATTAAGTACTAATTTTAAAGATATTTTTATAAAATGATGTACCACTGACAGACAAATCATCTAGAATTATAAAGACACTTCAAATCTTTGTTGAAACAAGAGACAATTAATTTGGCAATTCCATAATATGCAATACCTCTTCTATACAAGATTTTTTTAGAGATTCATTTTTTAAAATTTCTATTAAAGCTTAACATTTTCCACAATACTTGTGAATACTTGTGGAATGGATACTGTATATTGCAAAAACAGTGTATGTTATAAAAATGTATGTACAAAACTCATGTGTTGGTGAAAATAGTACAAATTTATTTGTGCTTTTAAACTGCAGACTGAGAGGATTGGATGCAACAAAATTATGGTTGAATACATATATAATCAATATGCAGGAGAAATAGATGTATTATTCTTTTCCTAATCAAAAACAAATCTGAGTTCAATGGGACTTATTTTCAGATAAGCAAAAGAAAGGTTAAAATTGGGTTCCTTTTGCCTGACCTTTCAACTCAACAGCCATAGGTACATTCCCCTTACCAAATACATATCTTCAGGGCAAAAAAAATTGAGCCCAACTCTCTCAAGGATCTTGTTCTTGAGCACTTGTTTCTTTTTCCAAGCACATAGATGGAATGATTACAAGCATCTTCAAGGACAAGTCCAGTCAGCTTGCACTGCTGTTATTATGATTTCTTTTCCCCTGGAGTGGCTTTACATCACCATCAGCTGAACGGTAACTAGTGCCATAGCAAACCACTCAGACAGCAATAAAGACATACAAGCAGCCAGCAAAACACTCCGTAGCTTCAACAGGAAAAGTACATTACAGAACCCAGCATCTGTGTCTTGCAGCTGCCAAGTATCTTCCATGTGTTGTTACAGCTGTTGACTCTATTGCAGAGGAAGGCAGAACAGAAGGATGGAAAGGAAGAAGCATTAAGAATATTCAGCTCCTGGAGAAGTATGCCAAGCAGGTAGCCAGATGATTTGCCTGTCCAGCCCTTGTCTTTCCTGTGCACAAAATCCTCCTTGGCTGCCGTGAGACTCAAAATCATGATACTATTAAGCCAGACAACAGATGCTTTTCAGCTATCTCAAAGAGAGAATCTGCTGAAGCTTTATAGAGTGCCCTTTACCTTCTGCTTTCTAATGTTATTTTTATACATCTTCGAGGGGTGGGGTGGGGAAAATAAGGTATACACATTCAAATTGATGAGAATAAATGAAGAAAGAAATTGAAGAAATTGCTAGGGTGGCAATTTTAATGAAGCATTTTGGGAAAATTGCTTTTGGTAGGATTG
The DNA here is from genome assembly GCA_009733165.1 of Naja naja. Classification (NCBI taxonomy): domain Eukaryota; kingdom Metazoa; phylum Chordata; class Lepidosauria; order Squamata; family Elapidae; genus Naja; species Naja naja. The sequence continues at coordinate 53,165,997 of CM019148.1, forward strand.
TGAAGTGCTTCAGATTTGAGGGCAAAATAGTGCTGTGGAGCACGTGGGTGCACCTGTCTGCAGTTCCTTTAAGCCAAAGCATCTTTTCATTGTGAAAGGCAGCTGCATGATTTTGGGAAAAACATAGTTGCTTCAAGGGTTGCAGACAGGTGCTACATCGTGCCACATGGGCTCCAAAGCATCAAAACCCCAAACAATTCACAGCTCCATTTTCAAATATATAACTACACTAGGTTGTTTTTCCCCTTTGCTTATTTTCAATAAAGTAATAACATGCAATTGCCTCAGAATCTATTGGCCTTTGTGTCCAGTTTTCTGAATGAAATGATATTCCTTTCTTGAAAGATGGTTGGGTTCCTATTTGTCAACTTGTATGCTGTCTCGTTCACCAAAATAAGTCTAAGTGGCTTATACATTACCATTTAAAAGTAGGAAAAATGAAATAATAAAAGACAACAAAAATGTGTACAGGTCATCAGGAAAGGATAGATCAAGCAGAGTCATAAAATTCCTGATCCACTGTCAGGAAATAGATCACTCACCCTACTCCAGAGTAATTGAATTGGATAGATTGTATAGTTCTAGTGTGGGTAAATAAGGACCCAGCTCCATGATGGGATTCAAATTTTTTACTACCAATTCTGTGGCCGTGGCTTGGTGGGCGTGGCAGGAGAAGGATACTGTAAAATCTCCAATCAGAGGTGGTATTTGCCAGTTCTCTGAACTACTCAAAATTTCTGCTACTGGTTGTACAGAACTGGTCAGAACCTGCTGAATACCACCTCTGACCCAGCTATATGATAAAGGCTACAGCTATCCTTCATCTCATGCATAATCTGGTAAACCTTAATTTTAATGGTTGCTTAACATCATCATACTTAGCATGTCCCCATCTAGTGCAAGCAAATGGTGAAACAAAAGCAAGGAAACACTAGTGCCATTGATGTCATGTCTGCACTGTATTAACATATTGCATGGAAAGAAAGGCAGAACTATATCAAGGGCAACTACATGCTTAGAGGAATGTTGTGGTTTTAACCACAGTTGTGAATCCATATATCCCAGTCTAACATCTTACAAACAACAATGACTTTGATCATATTCAGTCAGACTTGATGGGCCAAAATACATATTGAATACAAAGATGTTATACTCTAGAAGTGAAATTTCTGGCCAAGGACTAGAGATGTGGAGATCCTGGTTCAAACTGCCACTCAGTTAAGAAACTCACAGAATGACTTTGGCTCATTTATCTTTTCCAACTGGTTTATTGTGATGATAAAGATGAAAGAACATTCATCCCCAATATTTGAAGAAGTGCTCTAAAAATATATTAAATAATTGTTCATTTTGTAGTTCTAACATCCATGACTGGACTGAGCCAAAGGTGTTGCCTGAAATTTATTTTAAAAACACTCTTCATTGTTATTTCCCAGTAAGCCCAACAATTATCTGGGGATAATTAAATCTCAAAGTCCAATACCTCTGAAGGATGCCAGGTTGTAAAAGCTATATTAAAGCATGAAAAACAAAACATGTCAAGTAAGATTCAGTTATATTATAAGAACCAGTAATGTAATAAAACCCTCAGAGATTTGGAGTGGGAGAGTATTGTGTCAATCTGAAACACAATCTATTCTACAAGTCACAATCAACATTACTCACCAAACACATGTAGAGACATTGAAGATATTTATGTGCATTTGTTTTAGAACAAGAGATGTATGAATTGATATTTTTATATCTAGACTTTTCAGTGGTTTCTTTTAATTCTTTCTGCTTGGTCTATGGCTTGTTCACGGTCCTGGTTTCCTGTGAATTTTAGCCCACTTTCATAATGGACATATGTGCACCAGCTCTAAGATTAGACATTTAGTTGGACCAGCATAATATATTAGCAACAAGAAAAGTAACATTTTAATACATTGGTGACCTCCAAAAATCAGGTCCCATCAGCCTAAGCCAATATGGCCAATTTGTATTTATATACCTCCTCAATCAATATAGGTTTAGTTGGGCTTTACATGAGAAAAATTGTAAATTCTCATACCCCATTAAAAAGTTGAGGAAACTAATAACGCTAACAACCAGTGATTGCCTTTAACTATTTTAACTCTTATGGGTTAGGGTGATGGTTAAGCAGAATGGATTTTGGAGTATTCCAAAACAAGAAAAAAGTAAGGACCAAGCATATCTCCAGAAGCTCTATTTTCCACAATGATGATGTGGTTATGGAATAAACTTGCCATATAGTTCATACCCTTTTACTTCACATGGGGGCAGGGCAAGTGACAAGGATATATTTGTAATCCATTTAATATGCAAACACCTTATTGCTTACTTCTGATTAGTATTAATAAGGCCAAATATCAGCGTCTATTTTATACATTATAGAACTAACGAAACTGAGAACTCTATATAAAATTATGGGTGAAGAAAGCAAAAATTGTAGTTCCCAAACGACTGAAATAACATTTCTCAGCATCTGAAGTGCTACACCCAGAGAGTGTGGCACCTAGCACAGTAGGCTACCAAGCTAATCTGCGGGAGTATGCTGCATCGCAGAGCAGTAGGATGCCCACATATCCTGCAGCCTAATGCAATGGCAGAAAATCTATCCAGAAGCACCAAATCACTAATTCTTTAACATCATCTACTAAAATGCTTGCTAAATATAGAAATTGGCACCAAAAGTTCCATGCTCCCAGTGTTGGCCAACATGCTTGTTAATGAAGATAACAATGGAAACTAAAAGTGGATCTAAAAATAAAATGGAGATTCTAGGTCAGTCTTCCCAAACTTGATAGCTTGCAAATAATATGGTAGTGCAGTTTTAACAGGCTCGAAGGGTATAAGACATGGGTGAGGTGAGCAGGGGTGGCTTATACAAAGGAAAAATATACAGATATATACCTTCAAGGCCTTTAAGAAATACACATAAAACCCATTGAAACTACAACTCTTACCACTGAATAGACTTTTAGACTTCCGTAACCAATCTATAATTCACATTTTCCCTTGCTTTTCTAATATCTCCATTTCTTTTGTGAAAGTCATGACAATACACATAAATCCTCCAGGCACAAATACAAATCTCCTAACTTTAGGATGATTTCCTTATCATTATCTTCAGAACATATTTTTAATAGATTACATAGGAAATGAAAGTTTATTTAGTGACAACATATATATTTGAGCCCATAGAAAGTAATTTTGTTTGTTTTAGGTTCCTGGTTTCAGGAAAGAGCTTCCGATCATCTAAAAGAATTACAAAACATCTGCTTATCCCTGTTTAGTGCCATTATAGGGCTATCACATTATAACTATGAATATATGGGTATCTGAGTGTGCAATATATATATATATGTACTTCAGACACAGCATATATCATAACTATATCCAGCTTAGAAATAGTAAAGAAATAAACAGATTCATTTGAACCAGATCATTTATTGATGATCTGGTAGTGTTGGAATAATACTCCTTCGATTTAAAATAAGATTAAGGGGTAAACAGAGATTAATTTCAGAACATCCATAAGTACAGTTTCTTAAGATGATTTTTGAAGCAAAGGAATATGTGTATTAACCAAGCGTTTGGTACAGTATTAGGGAATTTTTAATGGTGTTTAGCGATTGAATGCATGATACAATAGATTTATGACAAAGAAGCTTATGATGACAGACCTCTGAAATGGCTTTTTGTATTACTATAAATCATTATGCTTAAAGTTTGCTTTTTGTTGATGCCAATGAACTGCCAGTGACATGAATTCTGACTATCAACAGGTCACGAAAAAGAATTTCAGTTTTCTTTTCACAAAATACTTCCATAAAATTACAAGAGAAGAACAATTTTTAACTCAGATGACTGGGTGTACAGAATCCATTAAAATGTTCCTTTTCACTTGGTTTCTTTTCTCAGATATGCCAAGATATGGATGCTGTCACAACAGATGGGTTCAGACTGAAAGGATACAGTACAAAACATTTCAGAAAAGGCAAACCATCACTACATAATACCTTTGCACTTTACTTGCAAAACTATGATGTGATTTCTGTAAGATGATGGACAACATGGGCCTGCCTTCCATGTATCTCAGGTATTAATTTTCTGTTTCTAAACCTTAAAAGGAAGATAAGAGAAGAATAACCAGATGATCATAAGACACAAATGACTGTGTTCACACAGAGAGATGCTTCCATTGCTAAGCATAAGTGCCATCCATCTATCCTTCGATCCATCCTCAGAAAACGAACATAAAATTTGCTAAGCCCTTTGCTGATCTTTCTTCTTCTGCTATGGTTGTTGTGAGTCAGCATTAAATTGTACTGTACTGATTACATACAGTACATACATAAGCAAAGTGATTGGTTGATGTTTTTGGCTCTGTTGTCCCATAGTCTTCCGCATGCCACAAGCTGGTGGGAGAAACATTCCCCAATCACAGCACTGCTGAAGGAATGTTCTAGGACAGGGGTGACAAACTCATGGCCTGTGGGCCGGATGCATCATGTGCTGGCCATGCCCACACCAATTTTAGTGATGGGGTAAAAGTCACAATACGACATGTGACAATGCCATGATGACACAAATTTGACACCCCTGCTCTAGGACTTTGTATATCACCATTAGGCTCTTTTCTCTGTCTGTGTTTACAAATATTTTGCTATTGTTGAGTGAATCAGTAGAGTTATTAAGTGAATCATGGGCTTGTTAAGCAAATCCAGCTTCCTCCATTCAATTTGCTTGTTGGAAGTCAGCTGGGAAGGTCAGAAATGATGCCACATGATGCCAGGATGCTGCAACCATAATAAATACATGCTGATTGCCAAGTGCTCAAATGTTTTTTTTATAAAAAGTTTTTTATTTTTGATACAAACATACAAACAGGACATACAAAACATAAAAACCATCTTCCATATATACATACAGTGTGTCAGTTGGTTACAAATCCTTTGTGTCATCCTTTCATATTCATCACTCACAATTTATCAAAAAGAAAATTTCTCATATTATCAATAAAACATTATGTATTTATCAATTATTACTTGTGTACAATTAAACTATTTATTTCATCATATATACGAGATATATTTTTAATCTAAAATTTATGTTATACTTTCATCCAATGGTTATATATATCAACATTATATTTTATATCAGCCTATTATATTTCTATTACAAAATTATATAGTCTATTGCATTACCAAGTCTTTTTATCCAACCATTGATAAAACAAATCCCATATCTTGTAAAATTGTTTATCTTCTTGTTCTCTAATTTCAAATGTCAATTTACTCATTTCAGCACAGTCCATAATTTTCCTAATCACTTCCTCCTGCATAGGTATTTTATCATTCTTCCAATTTTTGGCAAATACAATTCTAGCTGCTGTTAAAACATTTACAATCAAATATTTCAACTCTTTATTGTAGATATCTGGTATAATTCCCAATAAAAATATTTCTGGTTTCAAGTCTATGTGTTGTTGTATCATTTTTCCAACCATATGTGGATTTTAGTCCAATATCTTTTTGCATCCGAACAAGTCCACCACATATGGTAATATGATCCAGGTATCTGATGACATTTCCAACATTTATCCGATTTATTCTTAAACATTCTTGCAATTCTCTCGGGGTAAGTGCCACCTGTAAAACATCTTATACAAATTTTCTTTATAAGCAGTTGACATTGTCATTTTATAATTCTGGGACCATAATTTTTCCCATTTCTCTAGATCAATCCCATATCCAAAATTTTCCCCAAGCAATCATTGTTTCTTTAACTTGTTCCTCTTCCATTTTAATTTCTAAAAATATCCATAAAGTTTTTAATCACCTTTTCATCAGTACCCATCAATATTTTGTCTAGCCCAATCTGCTTGTTATAAATACCTTCTACTTTAATATCCTTATCAAATCTAGATTGTACTTGCAAATATGAAAACCAATTCATTTTTATACCTTGTTCTTCCAACGCTTGCATAGATTTAAGTTCACCCCTTTCATTCAATATCTCACCATATCTAACTGTTTGTTCCTTTTTATATATTACTGGATATGAAAAGGCTTCAATAGTAGATATCCATATTGGAATTTTCAAGTAATGTTGTTTTTAATCTTCTCCCAGTTTAAAAACAAAGCTTCTCGAATATAATGTCTTCTAAAATACCCTTGTGTTTTAGTTCCCTTATACCAAAGGAATGCATGCCACCCCAATAACAAGTCATGTCCTTCTAGAGTCAATAATCTAGTATTCCTTAGTGTTATCCAATCTTTTACCCACATCAAATTTGCCGCCTGATAGTATAGTTCCCAATTGGGCAAAGCAAACCCTCCTCTTAATCTTGCATCCTGCAATAACTTAAGTTTTATTCTTGCTTTTTGCCTTGCCATATATATTTCAACATCATTCGATTTAGGTCTTCAAAAACTCTTTCCCTAATCTGATTGGAATTGTCTGGAATAAGTATAGAATTCTAGGCAATACATTCATCTTGATTGTTGATATTCTCCCAATCAACGATAGTTGTAAGTTTTTCCATTTTTCCAAGTCTGTCGCTATCTGCTGTTTAAGTTTAATGTAATTATCCTCCTTCAGTGTACTACATCTTGCTGTAATATATATCCCTAGATACTTAACCTTACTTGTGACCTGTATTTCTAAAGCTTCTTCCAATTCTTTCTTCCGTCTCGCTAACATATTCTTTGTTAATATCTTTGTTTTGTCTTTATTAATTTTCAATCCTGCTACTTCTCCATACTCTTCTATTCTTTCAATTAGCTTAAGCGCTGATTCCAGTGGGTCCTCTAATATAAATACCAGGTCATCTGCAAAGGCTTGTAACTTATATTCTTCTCTTTTAATTTTCATTCCTTTTATTTGTTTATCTTCTCTAATACACCTGTTTAACACTTCTAAGGTTAACACAAACAGCAGGGGCGACAGTGGGCAGCCTTGTCTAGTCCCTTTTCTTATATTTATAGGCTCTGTCAATTCTCCATTTATCAAAACCCTTGCGGTTTGTTCAGAATATATAGTCTCAATAGCACGTATAAAATTTTTGCCAAAGCCCATTTGTGTCAATTGTAGTAACATGAAGCGCCAACTCACGTTATCAAAGGCTTTTTGAGCATCCAGAAACATCAAGGCCATTTGCTTTTCAGGATGTGCCTCATAGTACTCCAGAGTGTCCAGGATTATTCTCATATTATGTTTGATTTGTCTTTTGGCAGAAACCCATTTTGGTCAACATGTATAAAGTTGTTTAAGTATCTTTTCAGTCTTTCTGCCAAAATTGAAGCAAAAATTTTATAGTCTGAATTTAATAGGAAATAGGCCTATAATTTTTAACTTGTTGTAAGTCTGTGTCTTCCTTCGGTATAAGTGTGATATAAGCTTCTGACCAAGTCTTTGGTATTCTCTTCTCTTGCATGACTTCATTCATAACTTCTAATAATTGGAGGTTTAACACCTCCTGAAAAGTCTTATAAAATTCCACTGGTAAACCATCCGGCCTGGTGCTTTCCCTGTATTTTGTTTCTTTAAGGCTTCTGTTAACTCCATCATTGTTATATTCTCTTCTAACATTATTTCGATATCTTTAGGTATCTGTGGTAACTTTGCCTTTTGTATATATTGTTTAATTTTTCTTCTTGAATACTCTCTTGATAGTACAATTTTCCATAATAGTCTTGTATAATTCTTTTTTCCTTCATTTCCGTAACAAGGATGTCCTTCTTCATCTATTAAATGGCTAATTTTCCTTGATTCTCTTTCCTTTCTTAATTTATAGGCTAACCATCTTCCTGGTTTGTTTGTCCTCAAAATAATTCTGTTTAGCATTTTTAATCTTTTGGGCTAGCTCTTCTTTTTCCATTAATTCCATTTTATGTTTGGTTATATCCATTTTGATTTTAACATCTTTTTTGTGGAAATTTCTGTAGTTCTTTTTCCAGTTTTTATATTCTTCTTCTAATGTTTTAAAAGTCTTTTTGTTTGATATTTCTTTTCCTTGTATAATCAATTATCAAGCCTCTTGTATAGGCCTTCATCGTGTCCCAGAGATTCTGTAACGATGTATCCTCTTTCTTATTTTCTTTAAAAAGAATACCAGTTCTCTCTCCATTTTCTGTTTAAAATCTTCTTCCTTTAATATCTTATTGTTTAATGTCCATCTAGATCTCATCTTTTGTCCTTTCCAAATAATAATCATTGGATTATGATCGGCCCAAATACTTGCTTCTATTTCAATTTTTGTATATTAAAAATAGATCAGCTGATGTCCATATCATATCTATTCTTGACCATGATTCATGCCTGTTTGAGTAAAATGTATATTGTTTATTTCCTATATTTTCTCTCTCCATGCATCTTTTAAATTTATTTCTTCTATCATTTGAAAAAGGGTTTTGGTAGTTTCTTTCTAGCTTTCTTTGTGGCTTTTTGTGATTTATAATCCAGCTGCTCATTAATTATTCCATTAAAATCTCCCATCATGCATAAATTAACGTAGTCCAGTTCAATTATTTTTTATGGAGTTTATTATAAAATTCCTCTTGGTGGTCATTTGGAGCATATATTGCTATTAAAAGTATTTTAGTATTATTGTCCATTATTTCTACCATTAAGATTCTTCCATCATCATCTGTATAAATTAATTCAGCCGAAATTGTTTCTTTAATATATAGAACCACGCCTCTTTTTTACATTGTGCCAATGAAGTAAACAATTTTCCTAATTTTTTTGTTTCAGTACGTGTTCATGTTGTTTTTAATATGTACCTCTTGTAGGCAAATTATATCAAATTTTAATTTCTCCAATTTGTGAAATACTTTCCTTCTTTTAATGATTGAATTGAGTCCATTTATATTCATCGTAACCAGTTTTCTTTCCTCCATTTTAGATTTTGTAAGAGGGATTTATTGCTCTGGTGGATCTTATTTCTCTTGTTCTCTCCTACTGCCTTCTTCTTTTTCCTTTTCTTTTTCAATTACTGCTATCAACTCCTTTTGAGGTTCAATCAGGGCTCTTCTTTTCTTGTATCTTCCTCCTTTCCTCTAATATATTCATAATAAAATGATTCCGCCTTTTCAACCGTGTCAATTCTATGTCTTTGTTCCGCCATGTAAACAGAAGGCCTTCTGGTATCAGCCATCTATAATTTATTCCTTTTCTAAGCAGTTCTTTGGTTAGAAAGAGGTACTCTCTCCTCGTCTCCCTTACTCTTCTTGGTACCTGTTTCAGCACCACAATTTCTTTGTCTTTATACTTTAATGTCTTTTCTCTTGTCATTTGCAAAATTTGTGTTTTAATAATTTTCTTAGTAAATCTAATATGGACTTCTCTTGGTAGCTTATTCCTCATTGCATATCTTGTATGTACACGAAACACTTCATCCATTCCATCCATCATTTTCTTTCGTTATTTCTAGTGCTTCCGCCAATATTTCTATCATTTTTCCAACGAGGTTTTCACCCTTTTCTTCCTCCACATTTTGAAATCTCAAGTAAAATTCTGATCTATCCATCTCTCCTCTCAATGATTCAATCCTGTCTTTTTCAACTTCACTCAATCTGATATTGATATTTCCAATTTCCTTATCTCTTTGTTCGTCCTGCTCTTCAATTTTCTTAATCTTTTCATCATATTTGGTCATCATCTCTTGGATATTTTCCACTTTCTCATCTGTCTTTCCAATTTTCTGTTGAATATTTTCAACTTTTTCATCCGTCTTATCTATTTTCTGCTGAATCTTCTCCACCTTTTGATTTGTCTGTTCAATTTTTGGGAGATATTCTCATTACTCTTTTCAACATTTTCTACTTTTGTCTGTAGAATTTGAATTCCTTGCAAAATCTTCTGTAATGTATCCTCCTTCTCTTTTTCCTTTTCCTGTTGCAACATTGCCTGTATTGATCGCTGACCTCCAGATGGTGAAGAAGCAGGAGTTGTTGATTGAGAGCTTGAGCTATTGCTTTTCTACTCATTTTATAGTTATTTCCTAGTAGGGCCCCAAAAAGCAGAGGGCCCTCCAAAAATAATAAAAATAAGTAGACAAAAAGGGAAAAAAGTAAAAATTAAAAATATTAAGGATATAAAAAAATTAAAGAAACAAAAAATTCTTCAGGTTCTTGTACACCTTAATCCAGTTGGTTCCACTTGTATACAAAAATAGAAAAAAAGTAAAGAAGAAAAGGAAGGTCTCAAAAGCAACAACAGGTGGTTACCAGTTCAAAAATAAAAAGGAAAAAAGGGAAGAGACTTCAGGTATTTATATACCCTAATCCAATGGCGAATCAACAAGATGAAAAAAGAAAAAAAGAAAAGGGGAGCAAATCATAGGCAGAGAAAAGGGAAAAGAAAAATTCCTGGCTAAAAATTGAAAAAGGGATAATCCAAACAATAAAAATTCAATCAATGGGGGGTGGAAAAGATAGAGCAGCCACAAATCCAGCCAAAGAGAAAAAGAAAACTACTGCCACCAGATGTCCAAGGCTTTTTAGAATATCAAGTCAAATTTCCAGTAGAATATATTTTCAAGGTCACTTTAGTCTTCTTTCTTTCAGTTCCAACTCTGGGTTCTGCTATCAATAGTTCACAGATGGGCACCTGTGTATACAATCCGTCGTGCTCACCCCACTATCTCTTTCAAGAAGGAACTCTATGTCCTTGAATGCAGCTCACATAGATAAACAAACGAAGAAGAAAGGAATACAGTATATCCAAGCCTCTAAATGGCAGTGCTTTCACTTTCACTCCTCCCCTCAAGAGCAAGAAAAAGGAAAAAAGAGAAAAGGCACATTGGTATTGCTCTCTTTTCTAAAAAGTTCTTAAAATCATAAACAGCATTTAATCCAAAAAATATTGGTGGAAAAAAGGAAAAAGACCATCAGAACAAAAGATTATTTTACATAGAGGAAAAGCCAGTCCCTTTTAAAATCAAATAGTTCCAGAAGAGATAAAAGGAAGAAAAAGCCATCAATCTTAAGAAAAGCTTAATCTCGCCGCTTATAAACTGTTATCTTTACTTTTTAAGTCCACTTTCCAGTTATTGGGGTGTTCTCTTCAGAAATAAGTAAATAAAAAGAACCTCTCACCAAACCGACACACCTTCATCCGATCTTGCCTTTCTTTCGAGCTGTCCCAGCTTCAGCAGCTTGATGGCTGCCTCTTTTCCGCCGGCAAAAAGAGCTTCTCCTGGATCAACCAGGGACTTTGCGATGTCCCTGGGATCAACAGTACGTGCTCTTTCCCTTCACCATCTCTTCGGGACGGTTTAGGTCCAAATGGACCATCCAGCTGAGAAGATATCTATGGCGATCAAGGAGCTTCCCGATCGCACGTAGTATCACTGGGACACCCACCCACCAGGATGCTGTAGCAGTCATAAGTGCATGGACTGGTCATAAATCACTTTTTCCAGTACTGTTGTAACTTCAAATGGCCATTAAACAAATGTATGTAGGTCAAGGACTACCTGTAATGGATTTTTGAAGAGGGGACACTTTATATCTCACTTCAAGGCAGATGGAACCACCCGCTCCCACAAAGAACACTCCCTCCCAAGCCCATCCTCTTATACTTTCTACAGGAAGTGCAACTGCAAAGGACAGAGTTTATATTACACATATTTCTGCCACTTTAACAACAGGCGAACCTGAAGTGATGGCAAACCTTTTTGTTGTGGTGTGCCGAAAGCGGGCGTGCAAAAGCGCGCACATGCATGCCAGCACCCACAATGCAATGCACCCTCCCTGCATGTGCACGTGCAACATCCTGCCCCCCCTTACCTGCATTGCACATGCGCACGCCTCCCAGCTGATTTTTTGCCTGTTTGAGGCCATTTTCGCCCTCCCGGAGGCTCAAGGGAAACCTCTGCAGCCTCGGGAGACCAAAAAATGGGCCTTCTGGAAATACCGGAAGTACCCATTTTCAGCCTCAGGAGGGCCTCTGGAGCCCAGGGGAGGACGTTTTTGCCCTCCTGGAAGCTCGAGGGAAGCCTCTGGAACCTCTGGAAGCTGAAAATGGGCCCATTTTGGCACTTCCGGTATTTTCAGAAGGCCCGTTTTTCCGCCTCCCAAGGCTGCAGAGGCCTCAAACGGTCAAAAATCAGCTGGGAGGCACGCGCGTGCGCAGTGCAGGCAAGTTTGGCTGGGGCTCGCATGCCTGTGCAAATGGCTCTGCGTGCCACCTGTGACATGCGTGCCATAGGTTCGCCATCACGGGGCTAACCTAACAAACAAGCTCAGTTATATCTCAGGTACCCTTGCAGGATATCTCAGTCATCCTGCTAAAATTAGCCCAGTAATGTCCAGGTCAGAGGAAACCTGAGACACTTGATCTTCTAGATCAGGGGTGTCAAACTCAATTTCATTGAGGGCTGCATCAGGGTTGTATTTGACCTCGGAGGGCCAGAGTGGGCATGGCCAGGGTGGGTGTGGCCAGCTCAACATCACTTGTGTCAGGGGCGCCTGTGGTGGCCTGAGCACTCTGCCAGAGAAAACAGGCTCCTGAGCTCCATTTTCGGCTGTGATGGCATCCTGCAACCTCTGCCAGTGAAAATGGAGCTCCGGAGGGCTGTGTGCAGCCCACCTGAGCTCTGTTTTTGCTGGCAGAGGCACTGCGGGCCAGTCCTTTGCTGTTTCCAGGGTGGCCCTGCAGGCCAGATCTAAGCACCCTGTGGGCTGGATCTGGCCCCTGGGCCTTGAGTTTGACACCCCTGTTCTAGATCTACTGAAATCTCTTCACTGTAGTTAAGTAAATATTTTTCCAGCCCATCATTCCCCAAAAGGATCTGGGTCACTCTAAAAAGGGGCAGCGACCAGGAGTATGTGATAATATTGCTGTTGTACCACATTTATCATCATGGTCTATATTCAACCTATATTTGACTTATTCCTCAACTTTTATGTGGTGCTCCAAATGTTTTCTCTGTTGCTTCTTCTCCTGGAGTTCCTCAGTCATTCTGTCAGTATGTATTAAGTCATAACACGACTTCTTTTATCTTGGTGTGGCATGCTTTGCAAATTCTCAGGTATTATAATTCAAGTATTATGACACTATGTAATGCAAACTCAGGCAATCATTGTTTTTTAATTAATTATAATTAAGCTAATCATCAAATAGACTGGTGCTTAGTCTAGGTATTTTTCTTCCATGAGTAAAGCAGTCCAGGGATTAAGGTGCTTTGTTCAATGTTAATAGATGTCTGATTTTTATAGAGATGAGATTATATACAGCTTCCAAAGTAATTTAAATTTTGGCTCCTAGTAGCCATCAGTCCCCTATAATACCTCCATGTCACAGGTGCATGTTTGCACCTTGAGTGAGAAAAGCTGCAAATCATAATATTTAGAATTTTAGTCTTAAACTAGTTCATGTGCCTTAGAACTAGGACTGATCCCTCATCCCACTAAAATATTCTTCATCTGATTGAAGCCTGTTCAGAAAAAATAATCTCTCAATATTCTTCAGAATCCTGGCCTAGAGGACAATGAACAAGATTTTGATTTTCTCTTAGGCTGAAAATTTACTAGTAGCATCCTCTAATAGCCCATTTAGAGGCTAGAGGTTTTTGTTTCTTTGTCTGTTTCTTGTTTAGAAGGACTACTGAGACCAAGGAAGAACAAGGAATGGTTTTTAAATTAATTTTAATTTGGACAAATATTGGGCTTGTTTTGGTTTAATTCTTTTTTAATTATTTATTGTGGATGTATGATTTTAGTTGTGAGCCACCCCGAGTCTTCGGAGATGGGACGGCATACAAGTCCAATAAATAAATAAATAAATAAATAAATAAATAAACAAACACAAGCTAGGACAAGGAGCTCCAGATAAGGTTCCATTCTTAGCAGCTGTGTCAACCATGATGCCACCCATAAAGCAAGAAATCTTTAAAAAAATGTTATGGTTGCAGTCTAGAGTTGGAATTTTTAAAAAAAGGCCTAGAAGGAGGAGGAGGAGGAGGAGGAGGAGGAGGAAAGAAAGAGAGAGAAAGAGAAAGAGAAAGAGAAAGAGAAAGAGAAAGAAAGAAAGAAAGAAAGAAAGAAAGAAAGAAAAAAGAAAGAAAGAAAGAAAGCTTCTCTCAAAAGTGCTATGTAAGCTGACACTCTACTTTTTAAAATCAGTGCTGCCATTTCAGGCAATAGCAGTGTCCTTGACCAGGATCATAAGTACAAAATCCAGATAGACCCATGCTTCCTGCCGATGACAGCTGGTCTTTCTTTTTTCTTTTTTCTTTTCTATTTTTTTTAATTTTAATTATAAGAATACAACACAGTGGATCCATTCTGGCATTACAATTGCTATACATATATAAATTTTATTTCACTATTTACAATCATCTTGTTTGATACATTGTTTACTAATTATTCTAACCATCCTAACTACTTATGTTTCTGGTGGTATGCTTTCCTTCTTCCAGTATTGCACATATATTATTCTAGCTGCCGTCAACACATGTACTATTAGATAAATTAAATCCTTCCTATATCCTTCTGGTATTTATTCCTAGAAGACAGCTGGTCTTTCTTGCTGCATAGGATGACCAAATCCTTGGACATAACAGCAAAAATGGGACAATTAATTTTCCCGAGGCATATATATAATTCAGACTGGAATAAAATATAGACACCCTTTTGATTCGTTAAAATCCCATTTCACTTTCTGTGGTGGGAATCATATTTTGACTGGGACCTAGTGGGTCAAGATTATTGATTACTGTGTTTATGACTATCCCGTTTCACCTTCAAAAGAATTCTGCAAGGCAAGTTAAACTGAAAGATAGACCACACTAAACATTATGGTTTAGAACAGCAGAAATTTGAATATAGATCACCAAAATACTATATCCTCTCCATTATGCAGCACTGTCTCCCTAAATGTATGAATCTAGCTGCCAACTCCAGGCACCCAGGATTATGAAATCCGAAGCTAAACTCCCATCTATATCAGATTGTCTTTTTCAAGATCCAGTAAACTTCCTAGTCTCAAAAGAACATACAGAGGTATGTTAAGGTAAATGAACCTCTGGATGCTGACAAGCTTGACAGTGTCTCTCTTTTGACGTTTCTTTTTACGGCCCTCTTAATGGGTCCATTGGAATCTTAATGCTCTTTGGTTCTTTATGTATACATTAGAGCAACATACACATACATTTGATTAATATTTTATGGCTACCCGGCTTGGCAAGGAGCCCTCATAAATTTCATGGAGGGATATTAATGTGAGAGATCCCTGTTCTTGTGGAATGTTATCAATCACTTCAGCATCCATACCTGCATGTCAAAAGATGTCTTGCTGAAGTACTTTAAGGGTTATTGACAATTAATGTCTTCCAAGAGTTTCACCACTAACATCTTGCTGAATGACTACTAAAGTGATCTCCCTCTTGATCAAAATAACCTAAGCCCAACCTAACCATTTCAGTAGCTCAGAACTGCTTAACCTAAGAAAGAAACAAGCAGTGATGCATACACTGTGACCTGCCAGATGTTTATCAAACATGCAGTCACACTCGCAAAAACCTTTGCAATTCTGAATAAGTGATAATTTCATGTTTCCAACTACACTTAGTTAAATGGATAATATGTGAACAACTAAGACTTGGTCATTAGATTCAGAGACGTAATAGTTAGTTTATTTATTTATTTATTTATTTATTTATTTATTTATTTATTTGATTTGTCAATCGCTTACAAGATAACAGGTATAAGTATAAACATAGTTTTAAATACATGAGATGGATACGTATAAGAAAAATAAAAAGAAACAAAGGACAGGGACGGTAGGCACGATTGGTGTGCTTATGCATGCCCCCTATATTATATATAATATATATAATAATATATAATATATATATATATATATATATATTATATAATATATATAATATATATTATATTACATATATTATATAATATATTATATTATATATTATATATATTATATATAATAGGTGCTATTAATTCAATCAATTTATTAGGTAGGCCACAAAGAGCTATCTCTGCCTGTACAGGCAATCCTCAGCTTCAACCATTTGTTTAGCAATCATTTGAATGGCATTGAAAAAAGCAACTTATGACCACTCCTCACACTTAAAACCCTCACAGCACTCCCACAGTTTATGTGATCAAAATTTGATAACTTGGCAACTAGCAAGTATTTATGAAGTTTGCAATGTCCTAGGGGTCACATTATCACCATTTGCATTCTTCTCAGACAGCTTCCAATAAGCAGAGTCAATGGGGAAGCTGGATTCATTTAATGGCCATTTGATTCACTTAACAACTGCAGTGATTTACTTAACAACCATAACAAAAATGGTCATAAAATCAGGTGCAACTCACTTAACAATTGCCTTGCTTAGGGAAGAGAAGAGTTTAGAGCAGTGATTCTCAACCTCAGCTGCATGAAGCATGGCTAGCTCTGGAATTCTGGGAGTTGAAGTCCACACTACTTCAAGTAGCCAATATCTCAAGGGTTGCCACAAAGAAGAGGGAATCAAACTATTCTCCAAATACCTGAGGTCAGGACAAGAAGCAATGGATGGAAACTAATCAAGGAGTGGAGCAACCTACAACTAAAAAGAAATTTCCTGACAGAATTAATCAGTGGAAAAACTTGTCTCCAGAACTTGTGGGTTCTCCAACACTGGACATTTTAAAGAAGAGATTTGTCTGAAATGGTATAGAGTTTCCTGCTTGATCAAGGGTTGGACTAGAAGATCTCCGAAGTCCCTTCCAACTCTATTGTTCTAACTAATTCTAAGATTGAGAAACATTGGTTTAAAGAATGTACTACAGTTAAGGCAGTACAAGGACATGACTTGAAAGGACATGACTTGGCCTTAGAATTTGATACTGGAAAGGCTAGTGCAAATAAACTGAATTTACATTAAATCCAATTCAGTTCAATTAATACAATTAATATGAGCATTCCCCATGTATGTTATACTTTCCACTTATCTTACTGGCAATTTACTGGCAACATTTGCAATAGGCCTGGGAGCCACATTCAAGATATATAGCAGCCAAAGAGATCCTAGGCCCATAGGTTGTTTACTTCTGATTTTATGAGTGAGTAAGTAGACAATTATATTATTGGGTATAAACACAAGTATAGAGATATTTGAGGAACCTAATCTTTGAAAACATGATTCATAAATGAAATAGACCAATCTGACCACTCTAATATATCTAACAAGTTGTGCAGTTCTATTAGGTGATGACATGATAATTTCATTGAAATAATTATTGTGCATGCAAATGATTCTCTGTCTCTTTTTTGTGATCTTTTAAGTTTGAGCTTACAGAATTTGCAGAGTAAAGTATGGAAGATTGTGTTTTGTATATTGATGATTTCACTGCACAAGCAATCTGACTTCTGATATTGCACAGCACTCTCTGAGGTGAGAAAAACTCATTAATGTACACTCATTTCTCAATACCTTTCTTTTTTCTGTGCATACTTGTTTGTGCTAATTATTTCTGTTTTAATGTAACCATATAAGTTATGCTATGGGGAACTACCATAAAAAAGTTAGAAACACGCCACTGGACAGGAGTTGAGCTTTGAACTTTTGGTTGGTTGCACTCTATTTAAGCAGAAACTGAACCCAAACACTAAAGAAACAGAAGCTATAACATCTCACTGCAAATCTTTTGAGCCATTCAATTTCCTACATACATCTATGGTAGTTGTTTTTTTTTTCACTCCAAAGTACTACAGGTAAAAGCCATCACTCACACACACACACACACACACACACACACGCACACACACTACCAGCACTTTATTACATCTAAGATTTGCAAGAGACTTGGAAGTTATCCCATATCTGCCTGGATAATTTTCCAGAGTTCTTTTCTAAGGGCAAGGTTACACTTTGTTTCTTTATTTCTTGTAAGAAAAAAGAGTCAGGCCTTTCTGCCTTGGACTGATTATGGGATAGATGGGATGATGACATGCCCGACAGAAATTAGGAACATCTCAACCCATCAGAAACAAACAGAACCAAAATATGCATTTGCTATTCCTTGCTTCAAACTCTTTATGTAATATCCACATTAAGCTAGTCACAACTGATCTACATGACAGTTCATTACCTTTCCTTCCCATGCGCTAAGGCAGCTCAGCAAACACAAATGAATTCCGAGGTTTTCTGAATATTTTCCCAATGATTTCACTCAGTATTCATTTCATTTTAATGCAAGGGCACAAATCCTAGTTTATGTCATAATAGATGGACAACAATAGTGCAGTTTAATGAAAATAAAACACTAAACAGTGCTACATGTTGACAGAGTCATGATGGATATAATTTGGAGTGTTTTTGATGATGTGGATCTTTGAAAAATATCTGGCAAGCATGCAAAGTGACAAATGTATTTAAGGATCTATGCCATTCAAATGATATCACCACATGTCTGTTTTGGAATTTTCCCTATTAAATGTGGGGAATATGGGCAGAAAAGCACTTGCATATTGTGTTCTTTAAACAAAAAGTGTTTGCGTTGCACAGGGGGATGTCTGTCAATAACACCCAACAATTCAATGTTCCCAAAGATATGGCTACATAAAGTGCACAGATTGGAACTGGGGGGAGGGAGGGAGGGAGGCAAAAGCGAAATGCATTGCTAATGCATCTGTGAATTTCTCTTCTAAAAAAATGCTTTATTCTGCTCCCTAGTAAACGTCATATGTATTTACATAGATTAGAGCACAATTTCTGGTTATAGTTACAGTGATATAAAAGTATATCACTTGAACTTTATTCCAGCTTGACAATTGCTCTCTAAAAAAAATCTGAATTTTGAGGACACATGGCTATTGCCTCTTTTTCTTTTCTTTGCCAGCATAAGCAACCTCTTTGGCTGACTTGATATCTATCTATTCTCTAACTATTATCTATCTATCTATCTATCTATCTATCCACCTACCTACCTACCTACCTACCTATCTATCTATCTAATCTGTCATCTATCGATTTGTTCATCATCTGTCATTCAATGATCTTACATCGTTTTGCAAAAAGTACCCTATATTTGAACGATGATGACATAATTAGCCTTGCTTTTTCATTATAGATGCAGTTCCCTTGTTTTTACCCAGTTCAGCTTAGTGGATTCCCTAATCTTGCTGAACACTTCAGTTTAGATGGTGTATCAATGAGGCATTCAAATCTAGCAGTTTATACACAAAAAAATTCTGTCTGCTTTGTAAAAGATTATCCTTTTATAAACACTCCGCGGAAAACATAAAAGCAAATAGAGGACAGCACATAGGACAGGAAAGATGTTAGCAGGGAGATTAATGCTGAATGGGTAGAAATGAATGGTGCTTACCCAAACAAGGTCCAGATACTTTGGCTGCAGTGAAACATAAATAATGGGAATGACACATCGTTTATTCGGGATAATGAGTTGATCCGAAGTAGGGGCCTAGAACAAGAGATTAAAGATTAAATATCCATCTCCTGATGAATATCAGTAGCAAACTTTAACCTTTTCCTTCCAAAAGCACAATTTCTTTGAACAAATCATGTTAGTGCAGCACAATGAAGAAATGTGCTGAAGCCAACTGAAATGGTATCTCGACTTGAGTCAGGAAGAGAAGCAACCAGCATTTAGTCTCTCTTTTAATAATGGGGAAGTGGGGTGTGTGTGAAAAGTATAAACAAATGTAAACCATCTATAGATTCACTGGTGCCTTCAAAATAATATGGAAGAATCGAGAAATATAGTTTTCTATTTTATACAATGTGGGAATGTGCATGTCCTGGAGCATTGGAGAGACTGGAAGTCCCTGATTTCTTGGCAGGTTTTCTAATTTGTTACAATATAATTACTGAAAGAACATACATATTTGGAACATTTAGCTTGTTGAGAAATAATAACCAAGGGCGGCCTGCTGTGAAAAGCAGACAGCAGACCACATGCTAAATAGGAAGCTTGCATTCAAGGAGGACTTGGAAGATGTCACAGGCCTTGGACCAACAGAGGTGTGAAACAGAGTGAGAAAGGGACAGGCACAGTCCATTGGAGTTTGGGAACAGGCTGTATTGAAATCCTGGCAGCTTTTCCAGCCTGGTCAATTAGTGGTCCTTCCTGCTCAAGATGCTGTAATGCCACAGAGGCAGAAGACACAGGACAAGTGGGAATCTGGATAGCAGTGTGGCTTGCCCAGAACTTGGAATATAGCAGCTGCTGAATGCATTCAGCCAGCCAAGACTAGCCTTGTGGTTTTGTTGCTGATGGCTGCCTCTTGAAACAAGGATAAAAAGATGGGAGGGGGGTGGAGGTGGGGTGGGATGGGGGAAGGGCGCCCTTTCCAAAGCACATTGAGCAATGACACAAGGAAAACTATGGCAGGATGAATCACATTAGACAACTTCTCACCAGCTCATTGGAAGTGGGCTGAGGAGTGAAACGAATTTAGTGGCATTGTTGTATCTTGGGTGGTGAATGTAGTGCAGATGCCAAACCCTCATGCATGTGCAGTTGGCAGGAAAAGACAGGATTTGCTTAGTAAATATTAACTTGCAGAAAGTCCTATTCCAGGGAGATTTTGGATTTTTAAGGCAGAAAAAAAGGGGTGATGGGGATTGCATTACTTTTTTCACTGTTGCTTTACTATTGCTGAGAATATGTCACAGATAATATTTTTTACTCTATAAAAATAATTTAGTGGATTTGTTATTTGGCTTTTTTTCCAATCATTGAGCTGACTGGAATGACACAGTGCTTCAAAAAAAAAACTGGTAACAGTTATTATGTATAGTAGACCTAACAGGTTTTGGGCGTAGACCAAGAGTATTTGCAGGTCGATTAAAAAAAATAAAGAAAATACCCAAACTCATGCAATCAAAGCTCCTTTATGTGGAATTTTATTTTATTTATTTTATTATTTTTTATTTATTTCTCTCTCTCTGCCCCAATTATTCCTATCAGACAGGACTAACAAGTGTTGAGAAGAAATTATTTATAATCCAAGGTTTCTCTTTAAAGAAATGGAATGAAATATTCCAAAATTCTGCAATGACACTAGATTTTTATTTTTTATTTAAAGAAACTCCATAGAGCCAAGCTAGAATTTAAACATGAATTAGATTGGATTGCCTTAGATTGTCAATTTTGTGTGAGATTGTGTTCAAAAGGCAAGCAAAACATTTGAATTTGAAATTTCTGATTCAGAGTTTGAGTAAAAATGATCAATTTTACAACTCTTCAAAAATTATAAATTGCCATCTGAACTAATATACACCTGAAATCAAAAGAAAAGGGAGAATATAAAACAGCCCAGCTGTAATAGAGGCCATCTGGTCTTCTCCTCAAAAATCTTTTACATTTGTTGGACTTCCCAGGGAGGTATGGAAATGGTATGGTTTACAACTTCATCAAATACCAAGGAATTGGTAGACAGTTCTTTGGGACTTTTCCAGATAAGAAAAGCACAGCTGCCCATCCACATGTACTTGTGTGGCTGCTCCTTGAAAGGAGACCACAGGACAGATGTTTCCTATGAATTTGAGTGCCAGGAGATGATGGGATTAGCCAGTTTTACTTGCAGCCATGGAGGAGATATTTAAAGGATACTAACTTGGCAAACCACACATCTTAATCACTCGAAAATTGCTCATAAAATACTTCAAGAGTATTAAAGACTCTTGACTGGTCTTATAATTCTGAAAATTCTGCGTAAGTCTGCCTTTAATCATGAATGAATGAAAAAAAATATTTGTAATTTAATGAATCCGGAATAAGTAGCAAAAAGCTAAATAAAATTTCATCTTAGAAAGTTATAAATGAACTAGGATCCAGATAAAATTAGAATATTTTGACTTAATTATAAAGAACAAAAGCTTCTCCTTGTTTTTTACAAGACAAAACAAAGATAAGCAATTTAATACTTTGAAAATTGGACACTAGAGCAAGCCAAAATTTTTAGGAAGAGGAAAGATATACAAAACTGCAGAATGTTGTAAAGCAGGGGTGTCAAACTCAAGGCCTGTGGGCTGAATCCGGCCCATGGAGTGCTTAGATCTGACCCACAGGGCCACACTGGAAACAGCAAAGGACTGGCCTGTGGTGAAGGAAGCAAGGAAGGAACAGTAAGGAAAGAGGGGAAGGAAGAAGGAGAATGAAGAGGAAGGAAAAAGAAAAGAACAAGAAGGAAGGAGATTATAATGAGAGGGAGGGGGTCTGAGAAAATTCCTACTTTGCACCCCTGACACAAGTGATGTCGAGCTGGTTATGCCTCCCCCCGGCCACAGGCCCATCCCCAATGAAATTGAGTTTGACACCCCTTTTATAAAGCATCTAATAAAGAAAATACTGAAGTAGACTATTGAGGAATAGAATTAAAAAAGTAGCAGCTACAGTATGTGTAGTACCAGCAATGATATTTGTTTCTGGACTATGCCCAGAATATGTTATTGAAGAAATGACAGATATAGAACAAATTTTAGCAAACAGGATAGAAATGTCATCAAAAGTAGATTTACAACAGACAAAACAATAGAATAACTTATAAAGGACTTTTCACTCTATCTACAAAAGAACCTGGATGAAGTTTTAAAATGTAAAAGATAAATACAAATGATAAACCAAGATAGTGACCTGGAAAACTGTTTCCTACTGGATTTAAAAAAGAGGTTTATTACAATGAAGAACTCTGTGTGATGGAATGAAAAAGAAATGAAGAGAAATCAAATCTTAAAACAATATTTTAATGAACTAAAGATTAAGATTGCTAGAAGTAAAAGGAAAGAATATAAAGTTGGCTTATTTGATCAAGATTAAAACATGATAAGTTGTTACCTCTGGCAATGCTTTACAGACTTTCTGCCAACACTAGGATTGGGAAAAAAACGGTTTTACGAATTTGTTTATAAATAAATGGTGGGATATGGGATGAAGAGATAAATATTTGTAATCTTAGAGTATGAAAGCTCACTAAATGTCTTGTGATGATCATTGGAAGTCACTTCTTTGTATGTTTCTTTCCTCTTTCATTATTATTTTCTTGTTTTTCTCTTCTCTTTCTTTTTTCTCTTTTTAAAGTTTTAATGTAATAGATTTTATAACAACAACAACAACAACAAAACAACAACAACAATATTATAGTGGTAGCATTATGGACTTCTCAGGAGAGTAAGGGCTTTCCTTAAAGTGTCCAAAGTAGCCTAATTTGAACCAGGTCATTTGTACCTTGATTGTGAACTCTGGATTGATTTATCTGATGTTTTCTTAGCTATCCATGGTATGCTTGAAAGTCTTCTCCACACCAAAAGTATCAATTATATTTCTATTTTGCTTCTTCAGAGCCCAAATTTTGAAGCTTGCCTTCCTTATATTTGATTTTACAAAAGCACACATGTACTATAAAGTCTGTGAAGCAGAGTTTCAGAAAGGCGCAAGGTCTCTTCTGGGTCTACTCAACAGGTCTCTTAGAGATCAAGCAGGTACAAATGCACCAGGACAAGTCCTATCAGTTTTCACTTAGCTTTGGAAACAAGATGTGGTGAAAATACCAAATGAATGGCAGACCTAAAATGAACTCTACATCATTAGAAACATAAGCAGGTGGCAACTACTGTAGCTTTCAGCAATCCCCTAAAGGTTTGTTTTTTATTTAGGTCTTCCAAACTGCCATGATTGACATGACAGAAAAGGACATTGCAGGAAAGATACAGATGAAGTGGCTCATACGCAGCCATCTTCTGCTGTGCAGAATGACAAAGACTAAAATTGTCCGCATTATAAGAGATGTCTTACAGTGGACACCATTGCCTTTTCTCCCTCTACCCTGCAAAGAGAAGTAAAAAGAAACTTTTTAAAAAATGTAATCAGTCTTCAAAGGTGATAAAGATATTATAAAGCCTAAAGTAAATAAATATAACTGTATATGTATATATATATTATACAGACAAAATTCCAACTTCCATGGCACGGTATCTGGGGAAACAGAAAGACAAATAAAATAAAATAAATAAAATAAAATAAAGCAACTGAACTTAAGAAGCCATGTTGCTCTTCTCCATACCATGAAAGCAATTCATGTTGAAATTAAATTTCACACCATTTCTAAATCCACCAGCATCTGAAAGAGCAGTCTGAATTTGGAAGTGAAACACAATGAAGCAAAAACTGCAAAAAGGGGAAAAAAGGATAAATGTGTAAAGAAACTTAACGGTCTGGTATATGTTTCATGAACTGAATGGCACTGTCTTTCATCAGATGAATGAATCAAATGTTCTTGAATCAATAAAAGTTATATCCTAGTAAATGTATTAATCCTCAAGGTATTACAAGACATTTTATTAATGTTTTCTTCTACAGCAAAATTTAAATGTACATTGGCATATGGCTAGTCAAAAATGGTCAAATGTTTAAATTAAAATTGGGAGATCAAGATGTTGATATAACACACCTAAAGTTTTTTAAAAAAATATTCTGAAAAGATACTTGCTAACGAATTCCTTTCTCAGTTGCTCATTGCAACACCAATGTCATAGGATTTTCCTTTCCTTTTTAAAAATTATGATTCAAATCCCCTCCAGGGATGGAAGTCTTTGAAGTTCTAACACAGCGTGTTATAAGTATTTCGATAGTTCCTCATTAGGCATAGAACAGGAGCCAAAACAAGCATTGGAACGCCAAAATTGCTCCTGATAAATTAGGCACACGACTGGAAAAGGGTGGGCATTTCCTTGAGCTGAATGCTCATTTCCTCCTCATTCCATTTGAACAGAAAGTCATTGGAATTGGGGAGAAAGGGAGCTTTCCTTGAAGAACTTGAAGGGCTGGGATTGATACTTCATGCAATCAGAAATTTGGAACCAGCTCTAGCCTTTGATTTTTTTAAATATATTTTTGCAGTGACTTCTCTTGCCTTTACTGGTGGTATGATGAACAGGATGTTACGATTAATTGAACACTTAAGGCAAGCAGAAGGACAAGGTGGATGATGCCCTTAGTTGTAGTTTTGGAATAATTGAAAGCTCTAAGCACTTAATTTTTCCTTGGGGAAATCTTTTGAGGGCAGGTCTTTACAGCATGTTTAAGTGATATAAATTGTTGTGCCATTTTAAAACAAAAAACAAACTAATATCCCAAACAAAAATATAATGTTCCATCTAGTTAGTTTTCACCAATTGCTTACTGGAATAGAACTTAATATGTGCAAAGGTTCTTCTGTCTATGAGCACCTGGAATCTATTTGTTAAAAGGAACAAGTGTGGAACCAGTGTTAAATTTAGTCCTACACAGTACACCTAACTATATATGCATCGCAAACAAAAAAATTGGCCTATAACACAAGCCTAACACAAAACACAGCATGGGTCTCCTAAAATCCAGTTGAAGATAACTACAAAGCTGAGGAGCAAGTCAAGCAATGAGTTTATCAGGAATTAAGATCAGGACAGGGAGAGGCAGCAGACCTTTTCCATGTGAAGCACAGGGACTTCATAATCTTCCAAAAGTAGAGGTTCTGAACTGTGTGCTTTTTTATTGAGGACTTATATGTCACTGCAAACCAGAACTTTGAGCACCTCACATTTCCTTCCATAGTAAACTGTGTATATAAAATTTAAAAACATAACAAAATAGAAACCAGCAAAGAAGAATAAAAGAGTAGAAAAAACAGTAAGTATCACCTTTGGGTTTGTTTTTTTTTTGCTTTTGTGTAAGTAGGGAGCTGCCTTATACCTGTGTCAGAACTGTAACCTTATACCAGATCAGAACTGAGCACATTTTATCTGTATAGAGAAAGCAGAGATGGGTGTTGTAATGAATGGCAGAGGAGTGACATTCCCAAAAACAAAGGAAAAACAAAGAGATGCATGTGGGCATATCAAAACCTAAATTTGATTCTATTTAATTTAAATTGAATCAAATGTATAAATACAAGCAACTGTCCACATAGTTCAGAATTTTCCTTTTCTATCACATTTAAAAATGCCATTTTTAGCAGCTTTGGGAAGCCACTACTTAAACTTTAAGTATTTTTTAAAAATTCTTTGCAGCTTCTTGCATTCTATGCACCTGTGCTCTACCATATAAGATATAGAAGTCACCCAATGATTGAATCATGTCTGCATGCATGATCCACCACTGATTTATAGAATTATATCCCAAATGGGGTCTTTCTTGCTCTGCTCATCTGGACTTATCCAAAATTCAAATATTAATTTTCTTAAATCCAAATCAACATTCATGTTTGTTGATCCAAAATGTTGACCTTTAACTCTTCCTAAGCCCTTACGAATTATCTGTACATTATCTCAATAATTAAGCAAGATAGAAAAATTTTATTCCCAAATTTTAATTATGGATGGAGTATGGGAAAAGTTTAGGATTTCTCTTTCAGAGGTCCTGCAGTTATAGATCCATCCTGGTCACCTATATCAATCTTTTGGGGCTTGACTTTGTTTCAGTGTAAATAGGCCATCATCACATCATGCAGAGATAAGATGGAATCACCCACCTAATGTGGAGATGGGAATCTTGATTGCCAAAGGTTGTCATCTCCATTTTGAAAACCATCAGTGTAATCAAAGCAGATTCTTTCAGCTCGCATTACCATGAAATAATTGCTTCCATATGCTGAGGGCAAACCCCTCACTTTCTCACAGATCATTCACGTGTGCAGGAGTGAATGACAAGAAGAGTATACCTGTATACATTTCCTATGCTAAATTTCAATGGAGGTGTTCAGGTAATCCATCACATATTTAAGAAATGAAATTATTTTACCTTTTTTACAAACTACATATTATTTTCACGTACAATGTGTTAAATGTTGTAAAACTATCAATTCTGTCAAAACCTATCTGAAAGAAAACAAGAGACCCTACAATCTTAACATCCAAACTGACTGGTGATTATCAGAAATTAAATGTGCAGGAATTCTAAATCTGAGATGTCTAGATGACTTTTGTTTTTCCATAATTGTTTGAGGTTTCTACATAGTATTTAAGAATCAATTATATTGCAATTGATGCAATTAACGCTAATAATCCAGTAAAAGTCAGTTGGAGGTCTATTCAAGATAGTAGAAAAGAGAGACTATGGGTGTTATTAACCTATGCTGAATTTTACTAGACATTTCCTTTCTCGCATAATAAATATACAGTAGTTAGCAAGGCTGTCATTATAATTTTACAGGAACAATGGCTCATCACTTTCTCTTCTAGACACTCATAACTAATTCAACATACAGCATGTAAGCAAAATCTTTTTTTAAAAAAACCTGTAAACTAGATCACCCATCCATCAATCATCTGTTGC
The DNA here is from genome assembly GCA_009733165.1 of Naja naja. Lineage (NCBI taxonomy): Eukaryota > Metazoa > Chordata > Lepidosauria > Squamata > Elapidae > Naja > Naja naja. The sequence goes on from CM019148.1 coordinate 53,193,296, forward strand.
TCCCTGATTAGTAAAGCTGATGTTTACAGAACTGTTAAAGATATTTTTGAAATGACAACAGTTGCCAATATACCTTCTCATTCATATAATTTCATGCTCTTATACTTTCACGCACCATTGTGCAATCTTGTTGGTCACAATGTGCTTGTTAGGGTAAAACTGTAGAATGCATTACCATCTTTTTAATCTAGTTAACTCCTGGTCCCTTGCTAGCAAAAGATTAGGATTGCACTTGCTCTATCATTTTACATGCCACACCAGCCCTGATCCTGAATATCTATACAATTGAGGAAATGTGAGTAATTTTTTATATGCAAAACTGTACATTATATCTTTTCCTTTAAGAGTTGTAAGACAAAATGTCAGAGTTAGGTGAGGGGGCATCTCCCACTCCCTATACACATTTTCAGTCAAAGTATGCAGAAGGCTAGACTTGTTTGCCTTGACTAGGCCATATTAAATATTTTGGAAAATGGTGTTCAGTAGTGTGGGAGATATGTAACGTTCACTTCTCACTTTCACATATCTTCAATTTCCTATTATTAGTCTTTACTGTTGTAAACAATTGTAAATAATATCTCATTGTGCATCTGTCTTCTTCCTGTCTCATGTCTGTATAAGATGTATGTCTCTGACTATTTGAATTGTTCTGGTTCTATTGATAGATGTGTCTGTTTTAGTACAGAAGATATTTTCCATAGAAAAAAAAGGAAAATAAGTAGAAGTGGGGATCTTATTCAATTGCATGGTCAGGAAATTACTGGAAACACTCAAAACTGTTTTGTGCAAGTGGATGCCCTAACCAAAAAAACAAGGCTTGAGGGGGAAAACCCTGTGTTGATTTCAACAAAATCCAGCATCCATTGTCCCTTGATATTGCTATATTTTTTTCTAAATTTTGTTCTGTTTCTAGTAAAAAGCAGAAAGATTTTTACACTTTAAAAACAGATTATAAAAGAATATTCCTTGAAATTTTCTACACTTTTTCAAATATTTTATACCATTTTGTTTTCGGAAAGAGGAATAAATGCTGTTTGGCACTCATGTTTCATTTTCCATACTGCAAAATGGAAAAGTGGGGTTCCAGTTTTCATAAACAATATTCCAGAGTTAGGAAAGCATTGGGATTAAGCAACAATCTGCTTCCTCCCCAATATACACACATACAAAACATGGAAGCATGAACATGGAAGCATGCATGTGTGTGTGTGTGTGTGTGTGTGTGTGTGTGTGTGTATATATACATATGTATGTATGTATGTATGTATGTATGTATGTATGTATGTATGTATCATTTTAAATGTAGGTACCATAATATTGTTTATAACCACTTCTGTGAATTTTAGAAACATATATAGCTTATTATTTCTCTAATTGGCTACTTGCCTGTCAATATGATCCTGTCAAATAATGGTAATGAAACCCATGATGAAGAACATCCTAAATTATGTAGCTCAGTTTGATCAAAAGCTGTCAAAAGCTATAAGCTCAGAATTAGGAACATCAAGCTATGGATATTGTTTCTCCATATGTTGTACGACCAAGCTACAATTTAGCACGTAGTTGTATATTATCAAGTTTCAGACATTTCCCACCCATATAGATTGTTCAAACATAGAAACAACTCCTTGTCTGGGTACAGGAACACTAGAAATGGGAAACAAGCGATTTTGATCTATGACTTATTCTAGAAAACATGGAGAAGACAGGCAACCACTAAATGGACTAAGTGTGCTGACAATGCCATACAACAACAAAAGCAAAAGCCAAGTATCCTGAATAACAGCAGTTGCACAGAGCTTGACCCCTGAAGCACCAAATGAAAGGGCTTCAGCTATAGAATATAAAATGGACCAGTCAGCAGATTTTGAATGAACAAATGCATTGAAACTTTGGAAAACTCTTCTCTGTCATATTGTGGGTTCTCTTTTATCTATTCCATTAGATCCCAGGCTTAGCAGAGTTTAGGATTCTAAAGGCTGAGTATTTCAAAGTTCTGCTTTGTGTAGCTATGATTAACAGCAGTACGTGCTTTGAACTTATTGGCATTATGTGAAACAGAGATAGCAATAGCTGAAGAGCATATATTCAATACACCAAACATGACCGTCTATACCATGGAGATAAATTACATCTGTGCCATACTAATAAACTTTACAGCCATACCAGTAGTGTATATTTGATAGTTCCTTACTTATGCTGATTGCTCTTGGAAGAAATGTGATGCCTTATAATGTAATAGATAAGCTCTACATATAACCCCTGGATGGGGGTGACTTTATCCATGAGGCAAAGATAAAGCTTGGAAGCTACTCAAAACTTTAGGATAGGAATGAACAGCTATGCTTCTTTTGTTTCGAGTTTCAATCACACGATCACAGCCACCATCTTAACTTTTCATTTTACTTCTCCATAGTCCTGTGTTTATTTTCATAAGCTTAAACTACTATTTTTAAAGTAGCTATAACACTGAAATGGAAGTGTCTACAGAGATTTTCAAAGATCCAGGTCATGGTTGTCCTGAAGATGCTTTTTAAAACTGGACTGGACTTTCTTGGGTTTTTTTTCTTTGAAAATATTTCACTTCTCATCCAAAAAGCTTCTTCAGTTCTGAACTGAAGCAAAAGGTTTTCAAAGAAGAAAACCAAGAAAGTCCCATTGCCTTTTGAAAAGCACCTTTAGGTCTGAAATGGAAGCTCTGTCTTTTTATATTGGTGTCTCCATCTTGTTTTTTTTAACTGTATCTTGCAGATGCCCCTTTCCATTATGGAGCCCTTTCCCTCTTTTGTAAAAGCCCTAAGAACAATTTAGGGATGGAAGCAAACAGGGAACAGATTTAAAGTTTCTTATTGCACACAATGCTCTCAGGCCAGATCAGGGCCTGTGGTCTTATTTCCAGCAAATAACAACAAGAGGACAGTTGTATACACTATAAACCTTTGAGAATAACTTGCTGTTGAAAAGTCTTATGTCTCCCCAGGAATCCCCAGGTCTGAAATTCAGGAATGTATGTTAAAGATCTTTAACAAATAGCTCTCATCATCCTCACAGTCTTTAGGATTTAGGACTGAAAGGGAAGCAAAGATACAAGTCTTTCTATCAGCAGGATCATTTCCAAATAATTGTTAGTTATAAAATAGTAATTCTGGTATCAGGCTAGAACACCATCATATACAAGATTAATGAAATATAGAAGAATAGTACAGGATAAAAAGATCAGCAACAATTTCCATGCTGTTTGCAGAACTACAGTTCCCAAATCCTTTGCAGGAAACCACCAGAGCTAAGTACTAGAAATTCAACTTATTCATAGATCTGAATGTGGAAAGCAGAATTATGTCAGTGAACTCTGTATCCTGACCTCTTTCAAATAGGTAAACAGAACTATCTGTTCATAATCTCAACCTTAGTCTTTTTTCTTTATAGCATGCAGAGTTTAAACTAGAAGCTCACTTACAAAATATAGATATCTAGTTATCCCAGAACAGGGGATAAGGGGATAATTTCTTTTGCTGAGAAATAATGCAAAACTGAGAACATTATAGGAGTAATTTAGCAGTCAAAATCTCCTCTAGTAAATTTCCAAAATACTAATTTGCAAGTTCATCTTCCAATGTTTCATTGCAAATCACAAATAGGCTTTTTAAGAAAGTAATTAAGTTACAGTCTAACAGCAGAATGCAAAATAAATAATAAATTAGGAGTAACCACCAAAAGCATGTTTTTGGGTTTTACGGAAAATCCTTGTAGCCTTATCTCTATTATTTTACTTGCCGTTAAAACACACAAACATAGAAAAAAACACCTCAGATCGCTGCTTTTGGGTGCACTGTGGAAAACAACTAAATATAGCAATACTACACAGTGGGTGGGAATGGAAAACTACAGAAGTAGAAGCCGAGTTCCTGCTAATGTAACATCATTCATTGTATTACTATAATGTACATTGCCCTCTTCAACTATTTTGGATATTACCCCTTGAAAATGACAAACATCTGATTAATGAGATAAATTCTGTTCTTTCATGTCCCTATAGACAGCCGATAGTTCTTTCAAGGATGATCTTTATGTGGGAGGGATAATTCACATTTCTTAGCTGGAGGATTTAAAACAGTTAACCTGCCTACTTCCACAAATGTCGATTCTGTCCCATGGATCAATTTTATGTCCCCCTTCCTGTCCAATATCCTGAATCCCTCTCACCTAAATACATTCTCTACTTTTGAAAAATGTTGCCTTCTTCCAAACTTTCATCTGTGCAAGGATTATGCCTAGCAGTAAGAATGGCCTATCGACTTCAGGCACAAAATGTTCTTGAGTCAGGGTTACTCTGCTTTATAAATAAATTAATCAGGCAATTGTTTGTTGTTTGTATCATCGCTGGTTTCAGTAGTTTCAGCCATACTTGAACACAGACCCACCTAAGCTCAAATATATAGGAAAATAGCTTTGCGCAGTGGCAGTATTGTAGCCAATGAGGTTTATCCGAGGGGCAATTATTACTTTTCCCAATATGTAAAAGCAAGAATAGGAGCAGCTATGTCAGGCACAAAAAAGTAGGTTCACACGTGAAGGTCAGAGCAGGTTCTGGCCATTTCTGGAGAACCAGTAGCGGAAATTTTGAGTAGTTCGGAGAACCGGCAAATACTACCTCTGACAGGAGATTTTACTTCAGTATCCTTCCCCTGCCATGCCCACCAAGCCACACCCACAGAACTGGTAGTAAAAAAATTTGAATTCTACCACTGGTGAAGGTTCAATTGAATTGATTTATTGCTTTAAAAAAATCTATGCGCAGGAATCTTCCCAACTAACAGCTATCACTTGCTTGGAGTTAGATAAAGGTAAACTTAATTGGAAGGGGTTGGACTTTGCTTGTGGCTATGTAGGGATTCAAGGCCTACCCTTCCTCTAACTCTGCCCCGGTTTTGCTCTTTTCCTACAAGCAATTATTTTTTAAACAGTAAATAGTAAAAACAATAAAAATTCTGCTATTTTCTGAATGTTATAGAGTGACCAACTTAATATGTCAGAAAGATTCAATACAAGCCTTAGCTTTCCTACCTCCCTCTACCTCCTAATTTCTCTTTAATTGCTCTAAAGGGACTCCCTTGAGCTGGATTCTGCATTTGTCCTTGTGATTTTCTTGGCAACACAGGCCTGTGTGGCCTACAAATCAGGATTTCCTGGTGGCCTATCATCCATGTCCTAGCTAGCTGTGACCCCTCTTATCTTCTTCAGGACCACCCAAGGTCAGCCAGATGCTGCCATCGGCAAGTAGTGGGCAACCCAAACAATTGAAGAGCACTTTGCAAATTAAAAGGGCTTTGGAAATGATTGAAAACAACAATGCAGAGAAGAGGGTGACTGATGTGCTTAGGTTTCTACACATCATCAAATGACTTACAGTGAAATATTGCCAACTGTTATGGGTAACAGGACAGTTCAAGATTAAATCAAGGATTCAGGGCATGTCATGAAGTTGACATACAGAAACTGCACGGCTTGGGGGGCTGTTGCTCTTACTGAACCGGCTGCCGGCCAATCCTTCGAGTGTCACTTACATCAGCTTCAAAGTAATCTGTTTGCCTGCCCTTCAAGCAAGAGATAAGATGTCACCATCAGTTAATAGAAAGTGGCAAGAAGGAATAATAGTAGATGGGGAAGCGGGAGGAGATTGGGAGGGCACAAACCATTTTTTTCCCCTTAACAGCCATGCTACCAGAGCCTTTCAGCAAGAGTCATTCATTGCTCTCCAAACCATGGTTGATTAATTCAAAAATAACTGCTCTTGAACTAAATAGGACATTTGGATTTTAGAAGAACTCCATAGAATCACCCTGTCTGTTGTTAATTAGGGCATCCATAGGGGCTGGTCAAAGAAAGTCAAGGGGGACTCTGTGGCTATGTGACAGAACTCTGCCCCCTCCTTTTTATATATATCGTATCTGCAATACTAATAAAAAGAAATGGGGCTTCAGTTGTGCAGTAATGGCTCCCCTCCTGACTTTTTGGCCTTCCCTCTTGTTCACCAATTCTGATAATTTGGAGAGTTAACCTAAGAAAAAAAGATCAGACAATGTGTCCTTCCAAATGTACCTCATGATGCTGTTAAGTTAGGCCTTTTGTAATGACACAGTAACTAAAATAAAGATTTAGCTTCTCAAATATGGCACTCATGGACCCAAATGTGGTCTTTGACACCTATTTTGGTGTTTGCTGAGTTTCAGGCTATATTCTAATTTTTAATTTATATTATCTTTTAGTCGAAAAGAATGTAAAAAAGACATTATGTAGAAGCTTCAGGTTCTGTCTGTTATAATCAGATTGGTTACTCTCTGAAAACTGAATAGAATACAGTTAAATTTAGGGTGTGTGTGAGGGAAGGGGAAGCAAAAGAAAAATTGAGGGAAAGATGGGTGGGCCCAAAAAATGGGAAGGGGATCCCCCTAACATCCTTTTGGAAGAGGTCATTGGATAAGTTTGGAATGTTGGCAACTGCTCCATTCCAAGTCCCCTCCATCTTCCCTCCTTGTCATATGACTCTGAATAGATAATTATAGCAATATTTCTCTGCAATTTAAGAAGTATGGACTCCCAGAATTTCCAAGGCGTACATCTTAGAGCTGCTGAGACTGAGGGCAGCCCACCCTGTGCGTCCCAGTATATGAAAACACACAAATACAAGCATAAGAGGGGAACAGAAATCTAGACACACCACTGCAATTGTCACACATTATTTATTATACAGAAGGAAATACATGTACCTCCTTTGTCCACTGGTAATAAAGTGCCTATTGAAGAGAAAGATTAGAGGGCGGTATCTATGATAACTGTTTTCCAGTACTTGAGGGGCTGTCATAGAGAAGAGGGGATTAACTTATTCTCCAAAGCACCTGAGGGCAGGACAAGAAGTAATGGGTGGAAGCTTGTTAAAGAGAGATCCAACCTAGAAGTAAGGAGAAATTTTCTGACATGAGAATAATTAATCAATGGAATAGCTTGCCTCCCAGAGTTGTGAGTCCTCCATCACTGGAGGTTTTCTAAAATAGACTGGACAACTGTTTGACCAGGATGGTATAAGACCTTTGAGGTCCCTTCCACCCCTATCATTCTATGGTCTACGTTCTACACTGAAAAGAATTCTGGCAGGCATTTTCCTCCCCTGAAATATTTTTAAAAACTGGAATGCTGGCATACAAAATACAAACCTCTAGAAATATCTTGATTTCCAACAAATATTTAATTATTTATGATATCCTGACATTTCAATGCCACTCTACTCTAAATGGCTCTGAACAAGCTTACAGCAAAAAAAGAGATTAATAACAAAAGCAAAAACAAATCTGTATAAGCCATCTTGTAATCACCTATGGGCAGCTATATAAATTGGTTAAATAAATCAATAAAATTTTAAAAAGATACAATACAATAGAAAATAAAATAAATAATAGAATAGAATAAAAAATTAAAATAAAAAAATAAAATAAAAATTATCCAGAATTTTGTTGTGGGTTAAACTATGCTAACTCCAAAACCTATCTTATGTTAGAAATTATTTTTGTAATGTTTAAGTTAAGTATGATTAATCCAATTAAAGGATGAGAAAAATACTATAAGGCTCTGGAGATCCTTCCTCTCCAGCTTTTTCTTCACAGGCTCATTATCCCTTTCCTCTGAAGAGCTACATCATTGAAAGGCAAAGTAAGAAAAAGACTTCTTTGATAACACTTGGATTCCTGGTGTCTTCATGGAGTTGACACTGGCATGCCAGGCTTTTCACAATAATACTAAAGTAGTTTGCCACTGTTTTCTTCTAGAATTTTTTTTGTTCAAATTCCCAATTGAGACCATAGCCCAGGGATTTCCAGTGCTTCCCATCTAACAGCCCATTATAACAGTGGTAGGATTCAATTTTTTTGCTACCGGTTCTGTGGGTAGGGCTTGGTGGGCGTGGCAGGGGAAGGATACTGTAAAATCTCCAGTCAGAGGTGGTATTTGCCGGTTCTCCAATCTATCCAAAATTTCTGCTACAGGTTCTCCAGAACTGGTCAGAACCTGCTGAATACCACCTCTGCACTACAACCATGTTTAGCTTTTTGAAATCAACCAATGTAATCTAGGTGCTGCCGCCTAGCTGGAAGGCAGAAGGAACATATAAAACACTTAGTTTTATTGACAAAGTTATATCACGTGTATACATCTTAACATAGTTTTATTGATAAAAAATGTCAATCCCTTTGTCAATAAAATCATGTCAATAAAACTATATATTCCTTTGGTGTCTTCTTTTGCTGATTGTTCTAAGTACTTTTGGAAGTTCTTGGAAGTCTGCTTCTCTTCATGCTCTGTTCACACAAAAACATTCTGTTCACATTTTAAGTTAAATAAATATGACTGAGAGGAGATGAGCCTAACCTATTCCCTAGAAGGAAATATGTATTAAGAGACAATCCATAAAAACTTCACTGTCACCCTTGATCCTGCTTTCCCCACCCCCCCCTTTGGGTGTATCATCCAATGAAAAATGTCCCTAGCCAAGAGTCATCAATCATGCTCTCCAATTAGATTTTTGTGCAGCAGAAGCTTCAGTCATCTAATCAGTCTCTGAAGAAAATATGAATTGAACGCACTTTCGATTCCACACTGCTGCCCGCTCTTTGAAACTCCCCCCTTCTTTCTGTTGTCAACTATAAAACATGTATACAAATGTTTTATAAGTTGATATTAAAAAGTTGTGAATGTATTCTTCACACAATGGTCTGGTTATATTATTATTCATATTATTTTAAACCTTTGTAGTGATATGAAATGTACATTGTTTAAAGTAATTTTTTAGCAACATGGAAGCCTAAAGGGGAGGTCACTGTTCCTGAGATAGGCGGGAGTGAGACCCTTCTCCTGAGGTGGGGGCCTGGTGGTCGGGTGGGTCTGCTGCTGACATACCTTTCCCCCAGCTGTGTGGCAGCAGCCCTGCCTGGGTTTCTCGACGTCCTCCCGGGGATGGCGGTGGAATTCCCAGGGCTTATGGTCCTGGGTGCTTTCAACCTGCCTTCCCTGGGGGGGGCGTCGGGTTTGGCCCAGGAATTCATGGCCTTCATGGGGGCCATGGGCCTGACCCAGTTGATTCAAGGCCCGACCCATGAGGGGGGTAACACTCTCGACCTAGTTTTTGTCTCAGAACAGTGGCGTAGTGATCGAGGGGAGGCCAGTTTTATGGCCTTACCCATTCCATGGTCTGATCACTATCTCCTGCGGCTGGTCTTCCAACAAGCTGCCCCTCACTGCTGGGATGCTGGGATGAGGAGCCACTTAGATGGTTGTGCCCCAGATGCCTGATGGACCCTGAGAGGTCCCAGGCAGAGCTGGGTTTTTTTCCCACTTCCCTTGTCCACAACTCTGCCTAGGACCTGGTGGCCGCTTGGCAACAGGCTGCTGTGGGTGCCCTCGACAGAGTTGTCCCCATGTGCCCCCTCACATGCCGTGGATCCCGGATGGCTCCTTGGTATACCGAGGAGCTCTGGGAGATGAAGCACTGATGGAGGGGCTTAGAGAGCAGGTGGAGGTCCACCTGCTCCCAATCCAATCGAGCCCAGTTAAGAGCCCATATTAGGACTTACCTGGTAGCTATGAGAGCGGCGAGAAGATCTTATCTCTCCACCCTAATAGCATCTGCAGATAACCGCCCAGCCACCCTGCTCAGGGTCACCTGCTCTCTCCTACATCCGGGGGAGGCGGTGGACCCGCTGCGGGGAAGGGCTGAGGAATTTGGTCAATATCTGTCAGATAAGATCGCATGGATTTGGGGTGGGTTATGCTCTAATTTGCAGTGGTCTGATGATCGGGGTGCAAATAGTCTGGCCAATGTGATCTGGGCTGAGTTCGATCCTGTCTCTGAGGATGAAGTGGACAGGATTATGCGGCGTCTGAGTTCCACCACATGTTTGTTGGACCCGTGCCCCTCCTGGTCGGCTTATGCCTCCAGGGAGGTCACCTGTGGTTGGCGCCGGGCAGTGGTCAACACTTCATTAAGGGAGGGTGTTTTTCCCTCCACCTTGAAAGAAGCGGTGGTGAGGCCCCTCCTGAAGAAGCCTGCCCTGGACCCGACCGTGTTAGATAACTTCCGTCCAGTCTCCAACCTTCGTTTTTTGGTGAAGGTTGTTGAGAGTGTGGTGGCCCAGCAGTTTCCACTTTTCCTGGATGAAGCAGACTACCTGGATCCGTACCAATCGGGCTTCCGGCCCGGTTTCAGCACGGAGACGGCATTGGATGATCTCTGATGGATGATCTGATGAATGATCTCTGGAGGGCGTGGGACAGGGGTTTTTCCTCTGTCCTAGTCCTATTAGACCTCTCAGCGGCTTTTGATACCATCAACCATGGTATCCTTTTGCGGTACCTCGAGGGGTTGGGAGTGGGGGGCACTGTTCTGCAGTGGTTCTCCTCCTACCTTGTGGGGCATTCACAATCAGTGTTGGTGGGGGGGCAGAGGTCACCCCGAGGGTGCTCACTTGTGAAGTCCCCCAGGGGTCAGTCCTCTCGCCCCTCTTGTTTAACATCTACATGAAACCACTGGGTGAGATCATTCGTGGTTTTGGGGTGAGGTATCACCAGTATGCTGATGATACCCAGTTATACATCTCCACCCCAAACCAGGTCAGTGATGCCCTCTCCATGATGACCCATTGTCTGGATGTGGTACGGATCTGGATGGAAACATGGCTCAACCTGGGAAACATTGGCATCTCCAGTCGTCCACCATTGGCCTGTGGATAGGGCGTGGAACCTGGGGGTCCTCCTGGATGTGTGGCTTTGGTTGGAGGAACAGGTGGGGGCCGTGGCCAGGGGGGCCTTTGCCCAGGTCTGGCTGGTTCACCAGCTTTGCCCGTTTCTGGACCGAGATGCCCTGCATACAGTCACTCATGCCCTTGTTACCTCTCGACTTGACTACTGCAATGCTCTCTACTTAGGACTGCCCTTGCATACCATCCGAGACTTTAGCTGGTGCAGAATGCGGCCGCGTGGGTGGTGATGGGAGTTTCCCGATTCTCCCATATTACCCCCCTCCTGCGCGACCTGCATTGGTTGCCAGTTGCACTCCAGGTGAGATTCAAGGTTCTAGTTTTAACATTCAAAGTCCTACATGACATGGGTCCAGAATATTTACGGGAGCGACTTCTGCTGATATCGAATGCCAATCGCCCTGTACGAGCACACAGGCAGGGACTTCTTGGGGTTTCTTCAGGAAGCCAGTGTCGGCTGGCGGTCCCCCGGGGATGAGCCTACTCTGTGGTGGTTCCCGCCCTATGGAACCAGCTTCCCATGGGGCTCCGTCTGGCCCCTGACCTCTGCACCTTCCACCACGACCTGAAGACCTGGTTATTTGACCAAGCCAGACTGTGATGACCTTCTCGGGATTTTTAAAATTAATTTTAACAACGGATAAATATTGGGCTTGTTTTGGTTTAATTCTTTTTAACTATGTAATGTTGATGTGTGATTTTAGTTGTGAGCCGCCCCGAGTCTTCGGAGATGGGGCGGCATACAAGTCCAATAAATAAATAAATAAATAATAAATGAAAAGTTAAAAAAAAAGCAGCAACATAAGAGTAATGCCATAGGAAATTCTCAAAGGGCAGAATAATCCATGCCAAACCTGTGGCTAAGCTATTCTGTTTCCTAAAACAATTACCACATTACTTGATCTATGTTAATACTTTTTTTCCTTTCTGTTTTTTTAACCTGGAAAACACAAAAGGGATTGGCTACTATGAAATGCCATCTGGTTTTTAGCAGCCAGGCAACCCTTCTTTGGGGTCCTTCATTCTGGGAGCAGCTCTACTGGTTAAGTTTAATGAGACAACTGCAACTTGTAGTAGATTCGGGGGAGCAGAAACATTAATGCTTCCCATTTCTCTTAGTCATTCCAGGCAGAGGGACAAGACTCCCCTCACTTTTCAATATTATTATAAGAGCTCCAACCTAAGGAACATTGGTGAGTCTCCCAGCATTTTACCTTCTCTTCATTCTCACAGGAGCAATCCTGTGGAGTAGAGGGGGCTGAGAGATAATGACAATATCAGAGTCATCATGTGAACATTGTGATGGAATGGGCAATTTTATGTGATTCCTCAAATCCCAACCCAATCCCTGACTACTATCATTCATGGTATTACTTGCATGCGCAAATCTCAAGGAAATAACAAGGATATTGTTTAGTGTTTGAAAAGCATCCACCAAGACCAGGATGGCAAACTTCTTTCCAGTTTCTAAAAATGCATGGTTTTGACTATGACGTCATCAGGAAACAATCTGAGTGAAGGCATCTTTACTTTTAAGACATGGTTCACTATGTAGCATAGGATGTAATCTTGTTTATTTATTTATCAAATTTAGAGACCGCAATTCTTGTCCTTCACTTGAGTATCCATCTTATTCCAATCCTCTAAACTTCCCCAAATAGATTTGTAATCTTCTGTAGCCAATGAGCACCTGTGATTCTTACTGGACTATATGCAGGGGATAAGCTTCTAGTAGCTGTTTTCTGCACAATATTTGTCATACCTCTGAAAATCTTGGGGTTCTCCCAATCACATTACTAGCTTCCTCTTGTTTTTTATTAAGCACTGTTTTGACATCAGTCCTGTAGCTCACAGCTTGTTGGTTAAATTTGCTATAGTATATATTTATTTATGTATTTATCACATTTAGAAACATGGAGAAAAATGGACTGAAAATTTTTAACCTTCTACTGGGAGGTTCATAAGGACAGAAACAAATGAGGTAAAGGTTTAATACTTTCCTTATCTTTTAAAAAGACATCTTGTTTAATTAGTTTGCTTCTTAATAATCTTCTGTCTTTACTTTTTCTATTTCCTTTCCCATGAATTTTGGGGAGGGATGTGAGCAAGCAGCTGGCCATATAAATTTCATAAATAAATAAATAAATACATGCATACATGCATACATACATACATACATACATACATACATGTATTTCTTTGCTTTATGTTCCCATAATGAGTGTTTTGGTTTTTCTTTGACATGACTGAAGAAAAGTGACTCCCAAGGAAGTATAATACATAATGCATTGGTTAATAAATTGCTTTTTTTCAACAACAACAATCTTTTCTTTTTCTTTCTGCATTTACTGCCCTCATTTTTTGACCATATTGCTCTAAGGAACCATAAATTGTGCAGGCTTGCCACAGAATTTTGTGCCTTCTATCTATCTATCTATCTATCTATCTATCTATCTATCTATCTATCTATCTATCATCTGTGCATTTTAAAATCTATTTCTTCAAGATTAAAAAAAAAAAGCTGACTGAATTCCCAGTTCCAGGAAGGAAATGCTTCCATTGGAACTGTGTGTATGTGAAAAGAAAATGATTCTGAGAAAATGATTCTGAAGCCACCTTTGAAAGGTAGCAAAAGCAAATGCTCAGTCTACCCAGCCATTATTTTCCCACGGAGAGCCTGAACCTTCAGGAAAGGAACTTGATTTGTGAAGGAACTATTAATTGGCCGACAGTTAATTATTGACAGATTTGGACAACTTTATCTTTCTATCAAAAGCTGGACCAAGACCAAACAGTATGCAATTTATAGTCAGAAAAGTCAATGTATCCACGTGCCTTTTAGTGTGACTTATTCCTTTCCTAATGCTTCACATAATTTGCCCCTGTTGCTACAGCCAAATCCCTCTCCCATGTGGTGTATTCCTCTCAGGCTGCCAACCCTTTTGGCAGCAACTGATCTGCAAAAGGCTCTACTGCAGGCAATCCCATGGGTGAAAGGGGAGAAAACCCAGAAGAAAAAGCAAGTAAACAGAAAAAGTCTCTCTAAAAGACTTTTATCCAACTCAAGGTGTCCACCCGCCTTAACCCCATTTGGCAGACCAAGAATTACTGAAGTCGGGAGGTGGTGGAATCCATCTGGAGCTGCCTGAGATAAGAGGCGTCCAGTGTTAAAAACCAGGCTTCCTCTATACCTCAGCATGGTCTTCCTTTGGTAAACAGTCTTCTTTTAATGTTGTAAAATGTTTTTTTCCATTTATCCAACAATAACGCCTATGGTGGTAGAAGAGGGAGAATGGAGGAGAAGCAGGGGAAATGGAGAAAGGGGAGGGGGTAATTAATATTTCCCAAAGAAGCCCCTCATCTGCTTTAAAAAGAACTTGTCTGCTTTCAGAAGTAAAAGGAAGAAGAAAGAAGTAAGGAAAGGAGGGAGAGAGAGAGAGAAAGAGAAAGAAAGAAAGAAAGAAAGAAAGAAAGAAAGAAAGAAAGAAAGAAAGAAAGAAAGATCCAGCTTTTCCAGAATGATTTGTGTTCCTTTCTTATCTAAATTATTGCTGCCCTTCTTCATTAGCCATCATACATCAGGACAATACATGAAATAAACATTGTTGATTCTCTCTGCAGCATTTAGGAAAATGAACATTCATTTTCTTACCAAGGCCACATGAAAGAAATGCAGCATCCAACTTAGGTTAATGAATGAATGAGATGCCCTTGAAGGTTACCTTTGTCCAAACAAAGGTCAGAGGACATCTTCAAAACAAAATATTGATTAAAGCAAGTTAAATGTTTTGACTGAAGGAAACATGAAGGATTAAAAAGAGGGGGGAAAGCCAAAATGAAGCTGCCCGGATAAGAAAGGGACAGGAAAAGTGGGGAGAGGGGGAGGTGGCATTCATACCCAGACACAAAGGAAATGGTAGAAAACATATCTGAATCAGCTAGTCATCTACTAACAAGCTGTAAAGATTTCCAATGACAAGTTGTCACATTAGTTTAGTGAAACTGAAGCAACACTTATCCCTTTTCCTGTGCTTAATCTCTCCCTGCGGTCCACAGAAACATGCTACTGCGTTTAATAGGATTAGGAGAGTTCACTTTCCCTTCTCATGAGCTGTTTCCTCTTTCCCACCCCCTTTCCTTTGACAAATCTATTTTCACCAGTGCAAGAGTCTGCTTTCCCCTAGACATTTCTCCCTTGAATCATCATTCTCAAGAACCTCCCCCGCCTTCCACACACACACACCAATAAGGTTCCTGGAGAAGATGGTAAAACATGTGGAGAGAATTATCTTCATTATTAAAAGCTACCGGCCAGGTTATCCTGGTTGGGTTCTGCTGAAGGCAGTGAAAGTTTTACTTCCTCAGTTCAATTCTGTACTTCATAAATACAACCAAATCTGCTTTGGACCCTCTTAAGAAATCTGGAATGTGTTTGGGAAATGGAAAGTCTGATCTGGTTCTATCTTGCTGGCTAACAATTGGGCATCATCCGGTGGTGATATGATATATTTTTATCCCGGAAGTTTTGTAATATGAATACTAAGTCTGTTTATTATTTGTACCAAACAGTCCTTAAAATGTAGTTTTGTAATCAATTAAAAGCTTGTTTTTATATTTTTAACTTATTGGTTACCTTTCAGTGAGTTTATATATGACCAAAGTTTAGGCAGGTCTACCTAATAAAATGGCACTGTTCATCTTTAAAGAAAGCTCCTGTTTAAGCTATAGGATTGAATGGTGTATTTGGCTAACTATTCATTTTTAGCTTGTTTCATTTGCTATTTGTAATACAGTTCCTTCAGCTGACCCCCTGTCCAAAAACTGAAATTCTGTACAGATTAAATTCGGGTTTTTGACTAAATCTGAATCTGAAGACAGTATCTTCATGATCCTACCCATTGTCTCCTTCTCCCAGAAGTAGGCATTTGTCTCTAGCTGTATTAATTCCCCCCAGACTGAAGACTCTGGAAATTAGATATCTATATCTCTAAAGAGCCAACTCATGGAACCTGGTGGACTGAGGATAGAGGTGAGGATAGAAATAAAATGAGCATATTTATTTTCACTCTTTTCCCTAGTTTAATGAACATTGCCTCTAAATGCTTGGAAAGGACTAAGAATAGGCTCTCCTGCTTGAATTGGACTAAAAGACTCCCAAGGTCCCTTGTAGCTCTATTCTAATTGATTGATTGATTGATTGATTGATTGATTGATTGAAATGTGCCAACATATTATAAATGAAAGATAGTTCTTACAACCAAACTTTCTTTTTGCAGGTCCTCTGCTATGCAGTCTCCTTTTCCTTCCCAACATTCCCTTCAGAGGGTTAAGGAGATTCACTGAAGTGGAAACTATACTCTTCTATTCTGCAGAGGGGAGGCAGCAATTGCTCAAAAGTGGAATCTTCAACCAAATACAGCAGCAGTATTTGGTAGTACAGCAAAAGTGAACTTAGACATATAAACTGAAAGCTGTGGCAAAATGTTCTGGTTATGGAATTAAGTTTAGAAATTATCTTGATTAAAACTTTTGCTGCTGCTCAAACTCACAATCGGCTTTAAAGTTGAACTTAGAAGGCTTATCATCCCTGAATGAAGAATAAGCTCTGACATGGTTGCAGACTTTCACAATTCAAAGTAAAACTCATTAGTGCTTGCATATGTACACCTTGAAATGCCACCATTTTGCATATGCCCAAAAGTCATGAAAAAAGTACCATCACCATTGCTCTAGAGCAGAGCTGTCAAACTCGTGGCCCGCAGCCCAGATGTGTCATGTGCTGACCACATCCATGCCCTGTTTAGCAAAGGGGGAGGGAAGTTACAATTTTTATTTATTTATTTATTTATTTTATTTTGTCAAGCAATTATAAGATAACAGGTGTAACAGTTATGAATACATGAAATGGATACATATAAGAAAAATAAAAGAAACAATAGGACAGGGATGGTAGGCACTTTGGTGCGCTTATGTACACCCCCCTACAGACCTCTTAGGAAAGGGGTGAGGTCAATAGTAGACAGTCTAAGGTTAAAGTTTTTGGGGTTTGGGGAAGAAACCACAGAGTCTCTGTTGCTGAAGTCGTATTTCCTGCAATCAAGTTTGATGCGGTTTACCTTGAGTTTGTATCTATTGTGTGCTCTTGTATTGTTATGGTTGAAACTGAAATATTCATTGACAGGTAGGACATTGCAATATATAATTTTATATACTATACTTAGATTGGATTGAAGGTGGCGTAGTTCTAGCTTTTCTAGGTCTAGAATTTCAAGTCTGGTGGCATAAGGTATTCTGCAACCATTAGAGGAGTGGAGAACTCTTCTTGTGAAATATTTCTGGACTTTCTCAACTGTATTAATATCAGATACGTAATGCGGGTTCCAGACTGATGAGCTGTATTCAAGTATTGGTCTAGCAAATGTTTTGTATGCTCTAGTTAATAGTGTGATATTACCAGAGAAAAAGCTACATAGGATTAGGTTAACAACTCTTAATGCCTTTTTGGCTATGTAGTTACAGTGGGCTCATTAGAGATGAGTACTCCAAGGTCCTTGACAGAGTTTGGATCATCAACAAGGTTTTGACTATTCAGCTTGTATTTTATTTTCTGATTTTTTTTGCCAATATGTAAGACAGAGCATTTATTTGTTGAGATTTGAAGTTGCCATTTGTTTGACCATTCTGATACATAGTGGAGGTCTTTTTGAAAGGTAGCAGTATTGTCTGTGGTGTTGAATAGCTTTACACCATCAGCAAAGAGAATGCAGTTGCTCTTAATATGATCACAGAGTTCATTTATGTAGAGAATGAAGAGAGTTTGTCCTAGAACACTGCCTTGGGGGACACCACTGTTGACAGGTACAGAATTTGATAGGATGCTCCCAATTCTGACCATTTGTTGTCTATTTGACAGGAATGCTTCTATCCAGTTATGAAGGTGTCCAGAGATACCATAAGATTTTAGTTTTAGGAGTAGTTTGTCATGTACCACTGAATCAAAGGCTTTACAGAAGTCTATGTAGATTGCATCTATTGCTTTGCCCTGATCGAGCTGTGAAGTCCATATGTCGCCACATGACACCACTGTGACAACATGAGTTTGACACCCCTGCTCTAGAGTCAAGACATTGAATAATTTTATTGAAACCTTTTTTCATTTCCTCTTCCTTGATGCATCACCACCATTGGGAACCCACAATCATACATAGTGATGCCAAGTATGCTTTCTTAATACAGGCACAAGTTCCACCATAACTTCTGCAGTTGTGTTTCATTTCTATGTCAGTCCACTGCGGTAAACAAAACATATGTGAGCTAGATGGATTTGAAGATGAAAAAAGTCAATGTATTGCAGATACCTTGTTCCCATATGCACAATGCAAAAATGTATAACAAAGGACAATGGATTCCTCTTGAGGTACAAATCTTTCTCCCTCTCTCCTGCCCTCCCTCTCCCCACACTCTTATATAAAACTGAGGTGATTTTCTAGATACTGCCATTATTTGCTTACATATTGCACATCCATATCTTCAATAATGTTTCAAAAATAATTTCAAAAATGTTCTTCAAGTTCACTTTGTTTCCTGGTGATTTTGTGGAAATATGCATATAGTGTTCTTGGTAATAACATGGAAGTGATATATCACTGCTTTCTACCAGAATGCTATTTTGTCTTCCCAGTGCAGCCTTCAGCTCTGAGGTTCCTGAGTGGTTTCACATGTAAATACTCACTACATGTGTGTAACTTTGGGATTTAACAAAGATCTATTAATGGTACAAACCAATAATAGAGATGAAGGGTTTTTTTCTTGTATGAGACACAACTGTAGCTGCATTTGGCCCAAACCCAATTGCTGCTTAATGGGCACAAAGATGAAAGTAATGAAAAATATTCCGGGTTACCTCAGGCATAGGCCATATGTCAAAGTGTAACACTGTCAATTCGAGAGAAGAAGGAGGAGTAAACTAGCCAGTTCTTTCTCCTGTAGTGAATAAATGTTGGGAAGGGAGTAACCAGTATTGTGTTTATTTTCCATATTCAAAGCTGGTATTTATTATGTATTAAATTTATATGACACCTAGAATTGTCTTTAGAGTAAGATGGGCAGCATATACGTTTAATAAATAAATAAATATTTATCTCCATAATTCTTCTATTTTTTCTTCTATTTTTTTTCATTATTCTCTCCATAATTATTTTTCTACCGAGTTGTTTCACTTTCTCCTATTAAACAGGTAATACTTCTTTTTGCTTTTTTTAAAAAGCTACTATGATGGCTTCCTCATCATTAAAAGAAGCTTACTCAGCAATTCATGGAAATCCCAATACCCGCAAAGGACTACCATATATTTTAGTAGCTTTGCTATTTTAAACATCCCTTTGTGTATTATTCTTTCTTTTAGTGTGATTTTTTAAGGCTTCTTAATGTTTTTATTAATTGTTTTTAGCTCTGTTGTATGGTCTCCAGATTTGCTTTTTTGTGAATGGTGCAACTATATGAATTGGTTTAATAAATACATAAAATCTGTTCCAAGGAATATATAGAGCAGAGGTCTCCAAACTTGGCAACTTTAAGACTTGTGGATTTCAACTCTCAGAATTCCTCAGCCAGCTATGCTATGCTGGCTGAGGAATTCTGGGAGTTGAAGTCCACAAGTCTTAAGGTTGCCAAGTTTGGGGGGCTCTGATGTAGAGTATTGAAGGGAAGAAAAAAGCATTAGGAGGAATGGTAATATGAATTAGTCAGATATCGAAATAATGGGATAAAATATTAAAATGGTTTATTGGTGTGATATAATGATTCATTAGATTGCAATGGTCCACTGTTTCCAAAGTGCTTCAGAAGTCAGGTGCATTTTGCATGATTGTGCAACCCGATGATGTTTGGATTCCAAGCCCTTTATCTAAGGGTATTGAAGACTCCTCCAGTCTGTGTGGCTGTACACAGTTCACTTGTCTGTGTATTTCTGTGTACCTGGTACCTTATTTCCTACTTGTTTAAAAGAAGCCATTGGGGCCAATAAGTCTATAAAAAGTAGACATAGGCAACTTAGAGATAAACATATTTATTACCACATAAGCTTTTGTAAATCGTAGCCCATTTCATGTGATAGATTCATGAGAGTAGTAGCATATAAACACATAGAGCTTCCCTTGGGAAGTATAGAGGGAAAGATGGAAGGTAAATGAAGAGGTGTGAAGCAGAGAAAATTACTTATAGTGTCCATAACAAAGCAGCAGACAGGCGTGACAAACACATTCTTGAATTAAATAGCTAATTATTACAGTTGTTCTGTGCTTGAAAATGAATTGGAAGAAGTGCCCAGGACTCAATCTCTCTGCTATTCATTAAAGCAGCCTGATTTTTCTTTCAAGCTTTAGTATATATAACCCAGAGAAGAAGATGAACACTACAGAGTCACACTGAATTTAAGGAAGCAACATCTTTTTTCCTTAGGCTCCTGCTAATGCCTGAAAAAGTGAGTTAAGACGGTGCTCATAGCTATACAAAATCCAAAACCATCTTGTGAAATATTTTTTGAAGCAGGCACAATTGGGAGGTAGGGGTCAGCCACAATCATGCAGATGAAACCCTGCCCCTTCTTTACATGCACCCCGATGGGGATGGGCTTTTAATCACATGGACACAGACGCCATCTTGACTTGTTTCAACTCTCATGTACCCAGGCATGAGATAAGAAAATGTGACCTTATCTTACTTCACATGCCATGTTGAAGATACTGGTCCAAAGCAATCTGGAATTAAAGGAATGATGCTAAATCATTTAATTTACTTACCCTGAAGTTACTGAAAATGATCTAGAAGAATTCAGTAAGGCAATTAAAGGCTTATCGCATTCTGAATAACACTATATGAAGTTTACATGTTTTTCTAAGACTTTTCTGAAAACTTGAAAGACACTTAGCTTTAATCTCTAAAGAAGTTACACCTGAATTTCAATAATATCATGGAATAAGCTGTGTAAAAAGGATACCCAAGCACCTGAAATCCAACTGGTAAGACAATCCAGAGGCTTGGATTTGGGAAATAGGCATTGGATTTATTCACATTTAAATCTTGAGTAAATTCCTTATCTCCACTGTTGAAGTTGGATCCCTATAAATCCAACATTGGATTCAGGCATTGGATTCATTCACATTTAAATCTTGAGTCAATTCCTTATCTCCACTGTTGAAGTTGGATCCCTATAAAGACATCCAGACTGTAATAAGGACTACTGGGAGGCTTTGTGAACCATTTGGCAATTCTGGGAACTACAAAGAGAGAAAGGAATGGTGTGGTTTTTTTTTTAATTACATTTATATGCCGCTCTTCTCCGGAGACTCAGGGCGGCTTACAATTTTTGGGATGCAACCCAGTGTGCTCAGCAATAGCACAGTGTGATTGACAGATCTATCTTCTAAATCAAAGAGAATGGGTCATCAGAAGTTCTTCAATCACATTGCTTTGTGGGAAGGTTTTACAGTATCCTTTTCCTGCAAATATCATTTAATTCTATTCAAAAACAGCAAAAGTTTCTGGCACGTTACTTTCTAGATAGAATTAAAGAGCCTAGCTCAAAAACCTTTGTACCTAGAGTATTTATCTGAGACTCAGCAGGCTTCATCTGCCTGCAAATTCCATCCAATCTTTTAAAAAGTACCCCCCAAAAGCTTATAATAATGTGTAGCTTTCTTACACTAGTCAGTACCTATATCTCACTCCAAGCTTAAATCCCAAATCTCTGGTTCAGTCTGAGTTATAATAGATTGGAGGGGATGGAAGGTGTCTTTCATATACCAATTACATTTGCATTAAAATTTGTGGTTTGTGAACATACCCTGTAGTTGACTCCTAGAGATTATAGTCCATGAATGTAACATGCAGGTGTCAAAAGTGCAGAAGTGGTTTGCCATTGCATTCACCTGGAATGTTTTTCAGTTTGCCAATCTAGATTTACAGCCCTGGTATAATCTGATGGTCTCTCATACAAATACTGAGCTGATCTCACCCTGTTTAGCTTCCACAGCTAGAGAAAATCATCTCACCTGCTGAGACTATTATCCCATTTAAGCCTAATTAATTAGCCTCTTCCTCTGTTTGAGTGGTTTGTCTTAATAAGGCAAAGAGAGTATGGATTCATCTTTACCAAGATATCCCATTGCACGGAGGAATTCTCATTGCACCAAGACTAGATTTTACCTTATGCCTGTCCAAAACTAGACCAAATTAAGCCAAAATCTTTTGAAATATAGCATTTGAAATTACCATAATATGTAAAATAGGATTCAGAATGCCAAAGCCTTACTCTCCCTATTCTACAGCAATAACTTCCAATGTGGAAGCTCCCAGTTCCTATTTCAGCATTTTCATCTCTATCCCACGTTGGTATTTATATAGGTATCTATTGATTTAAGTGTTCATCTATCTAATTGTATAAGTTTAGAAGATAGTCCTTCATTTAAATTACGTTTTGGGGAAAGGTAGATTCCAATTGGATAGCAGTATTTTAACTTGCTGCCCCAAATTATTGTAATAATTAATTGAATAAAATATCTGCCAGTGCAAGCATTATCTACATGCCTCTATTTAGCAAAAATAGGACCAGTTTGGTGTAGTTGTTAAAGCATGCAGCCTGGAACAACAGATAAGGACCACAATTATTGTACACAGATTTATTGCAATTCATGTCCATGCACAGGAATCTATTCAACTAATGGTTAGCAGTATTTTAGCACTAGATGGGGTCAATGGAATTCAAGAGGGCTTGGACTTTGTGGCTATGTAGAGACTGTAGGCTGACTCTTCTTTCAATTCCACCCTCAGGTTCTGCCAGGCCTTCTCTTAGAACATGAGACCACGAGTTCTAATCCTGCCTTAGGCACAAAGCCAGCTGGGTGACCTTGGGCCAGTCACTTTCTCTCAAGCCCTAGAGTGGTGACATTAGCAAACCATTAAAAAATCTTGCCAAGGAAACTGCAGGGACTTTTCCAGGTAGTTTCCAAGAATCAGATATGATTGAATGGAAGGGGGAAAAAATGATCTAACATGATACAGAAAGAATATTGGTCCAAAAAGTGGAAAACGGCGCCAGTCAGTCAGAATAAATATTGAAGACCTTTTCTCTAGAAACTCTCTACAAATAATAACTTGATAGGTTGCCTTATATTGTTTAACTCAGTCCTGTTTCAGGAAACTAAGCATATTATTTACAACTCTAATCGTAAAACAACTCTGTCTTCCATGCTTGGTAAAACCAGGTAGACAAAGAAGAAAAGAAAAGGAGATCAGACCTGATTAAAAAGCTGCTTCATGTTACCTATGCTATTAAATACTACAAATCAAATAAAAGATATTTCCACAGAGAACTTTCTTCCTTCAGTTAGAATTTGGTGTTCATCCAAATTCCTGTACTTTGAGCCCAGACTGATGGCCAAGGCAGAAATAGAGCTTAAATATATTTTATGCAGATACCTGCAAAAGATCCAATATCTATATTAGCGTGTCTTCTTCCTCTTCTTTTTCAAGACAGATTCGCTCCATATGGAGGTAGTCCTCGGTTTACGATCCCAAAATTTCTGTTGCTAAGTGAGACAGTTATTAAGTTAATTTTTCCCCATTTTACTAACTTTCTTGCCACAGGTGTTTAAGTGAAAGGATGCAGTTGTTAAGTTAGGAACAGGGCTCTTTGGTGAAGTTGGCTTCCCCACTGACTTTGCTTGTCAGAAGATCACCAAAGGTGATCACATGATCCCAGGACACTGCAACCATCATCAATATGAACCACTTGCCCAGGATCTGAATTTTGATCACATGACCACAGGGATGCTGCAATGGTTGTAAGTGTGAAAAACAGTCAGAAGCCACTTTTTACTGTGACGTAACTTTGAATGATCACTAAATGAACTGCTGTAAGTTGAAAACTGACCTGTATCAGTAAAATGGACACCTAACATCAAAAACATCATCAAAAAAGCACAACAAAGAATGTTCTTTCTGCGCCAACTCAGAAAGCTCAAACTGCCCAAGGAGCTGCTGATACAGTTCTACAGAGGAATTATTGAGTCTGTCATCTGCATCTCTATAACTGTCTGGTTTGGTTCTGCAACCCAACAAGACAGACACAAACTTCAGAGTGTAATTAGGACTGCAGAAAAAGCAATTACTACCAATCTGCCTTCAATCAAGGACCTGTATACTGCACGAGTCAAAAAGAGGGCTGTGAAAATATCTACACATCCCTCACATCATGGACATAATCTGTTTCAACTCCTACCCTCAAAACGATGCTATAGAGTACTGCACACCAGAACAATTAGACACAAGAACAGTTTTTTCCCGAATGTCATCACTCTGCTAAACAAATAATTCCTTCAACACTGTCCAACTATTTACTAAATCTGCATTACTATTACTATTAATCCTCCCATCCTTCCTTTCACCCATCTCTTCCCACTTATGACTGTATGACTGTAACCTTGTTGCTTGTATCCTAACAATTTTTATTGACTGTTTCCTAGTATGATTTGATTGCTTATTGTACCCTATGACTATTATTAAGTGTTGTACCTTATGATTCTTGATGAATGTATCTTTTCTTTTATGTACACTGACAGCATTTGCACCAAGACAAATTCCTTGTGTGTCCAATCACACTCGGCCAATAAAAAATTCTATCCTATCCTATCCTATCCTATCCTATCCTATCCTATCCTATCCTATCCTAATACAGAAGACAAAAGTCGAAAGGAAAAAAGGGGGAAATTGTGTTTATATTGGAGAAGTGAATAAGCCTGGTTGCTGCTGGATAAAGCAATTAATAGCTTGAAGAACTTTTCCCAACTTTGCACCATCAAGAAGGTTCCAGATTGAGAACCCAGGAAGTTTATTCTGGGTCACCTGAAATTTTTGCAATGAAAATTTGCTTTGCTATTTAAGGAAATAGAAATCAAGGTAGCGGTCTGTTTTCATCAGATAGGGATAAAAGATAGAAAGTGTCGGGGGGGAGACAGAAAAGCCACATTTTCAAATCAAATGTACCTTTTAACCAATGAGACTTTCAGATTCCTGGGCCTGAAAAACATGCAGCACTTTTTCTGATAAGGAATGAAAATTATTTTTTGACTTTCTGCACTTGCTGGGCTTCCAAACCCATTCTTCTCATTGCACCTTATCAATTGCTGATCAGCCAATTAAAGGATCATAACCATAACCATAAAGGGACAGAGTGGTTCAGTGGCTAAGACCCCGAACTTGTTGATTAGAAAGGTCAGCGGTTCTGCAGTTCGAATCCCTAACACCGCATAATGGAGTGAGCTCCCATTATTTGTCCCCTCTTCTGCCAACCTAGCAGTTCAAAAGCATGCAAAAATGCAAGTAGAAAAATAGGGACAACTTTGATGGGAAGGTAACAGTGTTCCATGCACCTTTGGCATTTAGTCATGCCGGCCACATGACCATGGAGATGTCTTCGGACTCTTTGGCTTTGTAACAGAGATGAACACCGCCCCCTAGAGCTGGAAACAACTGAAATGTATGTGCAAGGGGAACCTTTACCTTTAACCATATATAGTGGAATATGATTAACTGAATATGAACAGCAGGAACAAAAATTCTGAATCCAAGACATGTTTGATTACAGTGAAACTTAGAGGTAATAGGCACATGTCATACAATGGAAATGCCACAAGCACGTCGCCCATTTTTTCAGGTATAGGAGTGAACTGTGGTTGACATAGAACTTAATAATAATCCCAATACAGTATATCTGGACTGGAGGGAAATCAGATTGGGTAAAATGGAAATAAAGGAGAGGATCTTCCTTTTAATTCCCATTTCCAGCCCAGACCATGCACTTGAATGAATAGTGGGGATCTTTCAGTTAAAAGATTGGACAGCAGGTGGTGAAAATGAGTCCAGGAAACCATTCTGGACTAGATAGCAAACAGACTGGGCTGTGACAAAGGGCATCTGCTTATTTTACTCAAGATCTCCCCTCCCATGTGAGAATATTCTATGATGAACTTACCAAAGCCCTCAGATTTTTGGATATTACAATAGCAGAACCAAGATGGCAATTTATAAAAAGAAAGAAAGAAAGAAAGAAAGAAAGAAAGAAAGAAAGAAAGAAAGAAAGAAAGAAAGAAAGAAAGAAAGAATAGTGAGGGGACATTAAACCAAAAGAAAAGGGAATTTATAATTGAGAGCCAATTTGATTTAGTGGTTAAGGAACCAGGCTAGAAAGAGGGAGACCTTGAATTCTAGTGCTACCTTAGCCATGAAAGCCAGCTGGGTGACTTTGGTTTAGATACTTCTTCTCAGCCCACCTCACAGGGTTGTTGTTATGGGAAAAAATAAGGGGAGGAAGATGTGTTGGATGTGTTTGCCATCTCGAGTTATTTGCAAAAATAATAAAGGCAGGATACAAATAAATAAATAACTACATAAATAAAACTCATAGGATGCACAGTTCCTAGGGTAGAAATGCTGAAGACTAAGAGCTTTTTACTCAGGGCTGAACTAAAATCAAAGTCATTCAGTTGCTAATCATTAAGCAACTGGAATCAGTTTCAAGTCCAAAGTGAAACTGAAGTGTTCATAATCTTATCTCTATACAACACAGCATTATATGAAATTAGCAGTTATTCCTTTTGTATCCCGGTAGATCGATGTAAATGGATGTTGTTAAGAAAGGTGGGTTCCCTATTTCCAGATGAAAATAAAATGGATCCAGATACAAATTGGATAATATGAAAACCTGTTTATATTTCAGAAGCTTAATTTTCTTAGTAGACTTGGTACAGTGAAAATCGCTTCTCCCCAATATGGTCTCTTTAAGATTTATTGGGATGACGATTCCCAGAATATATGCTGGACATGCTGGTTTGGGATTCTAGAATTTGTAGTCTTAACATTTTAAAGGATATTGGGTTTAAAAGCTGCAAGCAATAATAGTTGAATATAGTTGAATATACCCATGGAATATTTTCCCCAAATATCTTTCCAAATTGCTGTCCTTTGCATTCAGTAGGTTTCTTGTAGATGTTAATATTAAATAATGTAGGTATGAAAATATTTATGGGCCCCTCACATCTTGGAAATAAACTGTTTTAACTCCTACCCTCAAAACGACTTTATAGAGCACTGCACACCAGAACAACCAAACACAAGAATAGATTTTTTCCCAAATGCTATTACTCTGCTAAACAAATAATTCCCTTAACACATTCAAACTATTTACTAAGTCTGCATTACTATTACTATTCATCTTCTCATCCTTTCTTCTACCCTTCTCCTCCCACTTATGACTGCATGAATGTAACTTTGTTGCTTGTATCCTTATGATTTTTTATTGACTGTTTGATGATTTGATTTGATTGCTTATCATTATGGTTCCTAGTATGATTAGACTGCTTATTTGTACCCTTTGACTACTATTAAGTGTTATACCTATGATTCTTGATGAATGTATTTTTTTTCTTTTTATGAACACTGAGAGCATTTGCATCAAGACAAATTCCTTGTGTGTCCAATCACATTTGGCCAATAAAGAATTCTATTCTAATTCTATTCTATTCTAAAAAAAAAACCTGTGTTAACTCTCTTAGTCCAGGGAGTTAATTAATGCCCTCCATTCCCTTTCAGGAAGTCAGTTTGGGTCTTCTCATTACAAGTAATGAAGAGAAGTGAAAAATATTTAAAATATTGGATTAGGAGTGGGAACATCTAGATTCAAAGCCACCCTCAGCCATGGAAACTAAGACGTCAACCCAGCCCACTTCACAGCTTTGCTGTAGTTGTGGGGATAAAACCAGATAAATTTTCCCCACTCCATTATAAGCCTCCTTGGACAATCCCAAAGCATTCCAAGGCTTGTAATCATTTTCAAAACTATAGCACAACTCCTTCCTTCATGAATCAGACTGAATGATATACAAGAATCCTATTGAGAAGATTTCAGGGAATTATACTGAATCCTGCAAATTCATGTTCCCTAACAAACCAAAGGTTTGAGGACTGTTTTTATTTTATTTTCCTTTGGGTTGAAAGATTGCATTTCCAGTTTACAAGCCATTATTGCTTGCTATTCATTTCCCGGTGTTGTCTTTGGATTGTCTTTCCTCATTTTATATATTCATCAGTTTATTTGCAGCACAAATAAAGATCACTGATCATCCTTCGTGTCATATAAACAGTTGGCAAGCCATCGTCCCTTTTAGGAAGCACGCTAAAAATTACTATTGTTGTTATTTCCATTTCTCAAAAACTGAAGCTGCTGAAACCAGAGCAGAAGGGAGAGGGATAAGGATGGGCCAAGTGCAGAACTCTTCAGAATACACGGTGTCCTTCTGGGATTCACTCTTTTCTCGGCTTGAGTGAAATGACTAGATTCTCTCTAAGCAACACCATCTCTCCATGTGGTTGCCACCATCTGTTAATGTCTTGATTTTTGGAAAGTTTGGTTGCCTGAGGCAAAGCCAGCCTTGGCTAGATCTCTGCTAAGAGCCAATTGCAAGTGGCTCTTTTATTGTCATGCTAAAAAAAATGCTCTATTCCCCCTGCCCCTTCTCTTCCCAAGCACTGGGCATAGAGATGGGAACTGAGTTCAAGTCCTTTACCTAATAGAGAGTGTCTGGCTAATCTGGAATTTCACCCACCTCTTAAAGTTCAACTGGTGCAGTTCTTCTAAATGCTCCACTCGGAACTGGCTTTCAAGCCAGTCCTCTCTGCCCAGCTTGTGTTATGGGCCTCTAAAAGCAAGGAAACTGGCTTCAAATATAATCCAGAGGGAAGCATTTCCTAGTACTGGGCTGCCTTTCTCCAGGCTCCAAGAGCTGTGCTGCCATGGGGACAAGAGGGAAGTTATTTTACGCTATCTCTTATTCTCCCCTTTAGTCTTAGATCTTAATTTATAATGTGGGATCAATGGATCAGGAACTAAATTCGCTTAGTGGGGAGGAGAGCGTCCTTGAGGCTATCCAGAATGAAGAGAGAGAGAGAGGGAGGGAGGGAGGGAGGGAGAGGGAGAGAGAGAGAGAGAGTATCTAAGGATAGCTTTATCTGTAAAGGAGTAAGATGTGTAAAACTAAAGTCGGTCCCGGTGCCATCGCCGGGACATGGGGAAGGGGGCCCGATAATAAAGGAGTCCCAAGGAAAACAGTTGCGCAGAGCCGGACAATTTGCTCAAAGCGCCTTAAGAAGTCGCAAGGATCTTATCGACAAGCGAGCTTTTAATCACCGGGTACCTTTTATGTTGGGCGGATGGGTGGGAAGGGAGAAATCGGTCATTTCGAGACCGAGAAACTTTGAGCGCTCAATTTCAAACGCCGCGGGCAAAACCTGGCTTGTCTACTATCGTCTACTTTCTCCGGGCATTTCTGTCAAACGTTGAAGCCGTCGGTTAAACAAACCGCGCTTCTCCAAGGGGTCAGAAGGCAGCGGAGGGACTCCCGCGAGGGAATTCCTCTCCGCAGCTGCCGACCCTTCGCGGAGCGCGGACTGGGCGGGGGGGGGGGTGCGCGGGGAAGCGGCCCAGCTCCTCCTCCGCCTTGGGGCAAACCTGGAGGGGAGGGCAGGCAGGCAGTTCCTGACAGGTCGCGCCTAATCGGGCTGAGGGTTTTCCGAGGATACCCGAAGCCCACCAAGGACAGTGGGAGCTGCCCCTGGAATTTTGGTTTTGTCTCTCGGCTCATCGTCCTCAGAGCCCGTCCAATCATCTAATAATAAAGCAGAACGGCGGAGACTTTGCGAGGGATAAATTAACGGGATGCCCCATTGGGAAGGGCGGCGTGTGGGCGGTCGGAAGGCGAGGAGCCCAAGGGAAAGGGTTAAAAAAAGAAAGGCAGGGAAAAGCAGAAGTTGTCCGAAGAAGAACTTACAAAGTCCAACTCCTGCCCGCCACCCTCTGCCTCTCCCCTCCCTTTCCCTCTTTGAAAAACGGCCCTCAAAAGAGGTACTAATCTTTGGTTTCCTCTTTTATGAAAAAGATAAGGAGGGGGAAGGGAATCCTTCCCAAGGGGAACGAGGGGACTGCCCCGATAGCGAGGACTTCACGCCGCCTGACTCTTCTGCCTCACCTAACAGATTAGGAGACAGATGGGAGAAGCGCATCAGATATTCAGGAGGTTTTCTCCAGGGACAAGGAAACGGCGGGGAAAGGAGGGGAGGGAGAGGGAGAGGAGAGAGAGAGAGAGAGAGAGAGAGAGAGAGAGAGAGAGAGGAGGGAGGGATGGACCTTCTTCATATTCTCCCGCAAAGGGCTCTTAAGGGCCGTTGCCAGCCCAGCTGAAATCCTGCGTAGACGGTCCTCTAGGGCAGCAAACGGGGGGTGATGATGGGGGAAAACATTCTTTGGAAGGGCTGGCCATAGCTTATCAGCCCCAAGGATGAGACCCAGTCCTAGAGTCCGCGGCAGGAAGGAAGGGGCGTGGCCCACTCACAGGGACAGTCTGTCCCCTCTCCCCCCCTCCCCGTTTCCACTCTGCTCTGAAGTAACTGGAAGCCGGGCGAAAGGGCCAGATCGCCACCGTCCTTCTCCCTCGAGGACGGGGCCTTCCAAAAAGCTGCCCGCACTTTCCCCTCTTCCCCGCGTCTCCACGCGCGCGAAAGGCGCTGGCGCCTTCCGCCAGACCGCCCTAAGGCTTTTTCCCGAGTGGAGGTCACTCTTCGCTGGCGTTTTCGTGGATTTGTTTTTTAAAGTTTTAAAGGGAGTGAAGTTTTATACAGTGGGGGTTTATGTAGAATTAATAATAATAGCAATCCTAATAGCGCCAGAAATATAGTAGCGAGGTTTTAAAACGTGGTGTTTCATTTCCGGCGTGGCAGACTGTTGAATGCGCCCTCCAAGTCCTTTAAATGTACCACATTAAAGAAATCCAAACAATCTTCTACCTCGGCATGATTTTATTTTGTTTTTTGTTTTAATGGAGGCCCCAACTCACGCGGATGAAGTCGGGGTTTTAAAGTCTATATTTGCACACGTTTTACATAGACATCTATACGGAGTGGAAGAAAGGAGTGTGTTTCTTGAACGTGTACTCAAATCCAAAGGAAGCATCGCCGTGCCCTTTACCTTTCCCCCAACGATTAAACCCCCCTACTCTAACCGGGCACCTTCTGGGCAGCCGATCTGCTTGAGGCGCCTACCCTTAAATATACCTTCCTTCTTCTTCTTTCTTTCTTTTAAAGACAATTTGTAATGTTCTTTTTTAAGAAGAAGGAAGCGACCAGTTAGTTGAAGAAAACGTATCTAATAGAAGAATGAGGTATGACCATACTTCATCAATTTGAAAGCGTTGCAGGATTTTTTTTTTAAAAAAAGAACTGCACTCCTTGATACTCCTGATATCTTTGGGAAAGATACTGCTAATTTTCACCTTCTAATTATTTAAAATAGAAATTAAGGCTTTTGTTTGATGACCTGCGGAAACCCACTGGTCTGAACTTTAGATGGACGAGTTTGTTATTTCCTTACATTAAAGAACGCGCTTGCAATAAACAGGAACAATAATACTTAGGAAGAATTTAAGATTGAACATGCCTTAAGAAGTAGAACTTGTGTGCAGGTCGTGAGGGAACAATGCTGAATTTAGGTGCAGAAGATAGATAGCGAATTTCTCTTTAAAGTTTTGAAGATGTAATAGATATAATAAGGAGATTGGCATTGTCTA
This sequence comes from Naja naja, assembly GCA_009733165.1. Lineage (NCBI taxonomy): Eukaryota > Metazoa > Chordata > Lepidosauria > Squamata > Elapidae > Naja > Naja naja. The sequence continues at coordinate 53,224,770 of CM019148.1, forward strand.
CACCCTTCAGAGCCTTCCGAATCTGAAGGTATAAGGATCCAGGGCTACAAACAGATGAGGTAGACACACACGGGAAGAAAGGACGTTTTTATGCGTCCATGATTTCAAGGGACCTTTTAATAGGGAACGGTTTTCTTATAAGGCGAGGGCTACTGGCTGATCAGCCCCACTGACGGCTGCCTGCGTGCGCCCCGAATACCTTGACTTCGCGCAGCGCCACCCTCCCTCTCAGCAGCCCTAGCAAGACCGCGCCGTCTGATCCACCAGTTTAGCGACACCCAAAAGAAGAAGAAAAAGATGAAGAAAAAAAACCTTTAAATCAGATTTATGCAAGGGAGAAGACATTGCCGTCATCTTAAAACCTTACTCCCGGTGTCGACAGTTCAGAGAAACCTTGAAAAGACCCTCGCCAATAATTCACACGCGCAATTTTCTGCCAAGCGAACTGGTTGCGCTCCGGAGCTGATCCTTTCGCTTTTAACCGGCGGCGGCAGCCTGGAGCGCAAATTGTTGGAGATAGCGGCTAAAGCGCTCATCTAAGACTTAAAGAGGTGAAGCCCTTTTGGAGTCAAGCTCGACTCCCGTTTATTTCTGGGTATGCAAGTGGGGTCGTTTACACAGGAGAGAAAGAAAAACGGACGGACGGACGGACACGCGCGCGCGCACACACACACACACACACGAGATGCCTAGAAAGATCAGATGCTTCTCCCGTGTTTTCGGCCAGTTGATTTTTGTGTGTATGTGGTGGTGTTGGTGTTGGGTCGGGCTTTCACAGAGCCCCCCCCCCCACACCAAGGTGTTGGCGTACTGCAACTGAACCGCCCGGCAAAGTTGGACTCCGAACTGAGCACAAATTACTGCCAAGGTCATCCTCCCCCAAATTTGGTGATGAAGTTTCCTTCCCATCAGCAAATTGGGGGGGGGAGGTGGGCGGTGTGGGGTGCAGAAAGGGAATAGAGGGAATGCGAAGAGGAGGGAGGACAGAGATTCAGTTTCTCCTCCTCTCTCTCAATCCTCCTCTCTCTCTCTCTCTTTCCCTCTCTCTCTTCCCCCCTCCCTACTCCTCCCAAGTTCTGCGCTCGCTTCCCGATTCCCGCCTAGGCACGTCACTCAGACCGTGACGTGTAGTCTTCCTGTTTCCTTCAGCTGTGTCTTAAAGTAAATCTTGTTGTGGTGCGGAGCCCTCAGCTCAGCGAGGCTGCTCTGCTGCTTGCAGAAAGAAAAGACAATTACAGCCGGGGAGAGAAGAGCGCCGCAGAAGAGCTAGTTCTCCTCCCCTCTCCTCTTTCTCTCTCTCTCTCTCTCTCTCTTTCTGTTTCTCGTAGCCTTTCTCTCCCACTCATCACCCCCCTCCCTCCCTCTCTCTCGCACGCGGGCACTCTTGCTTTCACCCTCCCTTGTCCAGTTGCAATATTCATCAGCAGCCAGATTATCAAGGCGATCTGAGCATTTGTATGAGCGCGTTTTTCTCTCTTTCTTTTCTCTCTCTCTCTAACCAGCAAGAGTGGGGAGGGGGGCAAAGAGAGAGAGAGGGACTCAGTTTCTTCGCCTTTGGAACTGAGTAAGTACCTTTTTCTCCCTTCTCTTCTCTTGCTTTCTCTTTTGGGGAGGGGGGGAAGGGGAGGGGGGAAAGGGGTATTCTTGACACTGAGACGGGCTTGTTTGAAATACTGCTTCGTGGGGGGGGGCAAGTTGTGGTCCCCCTCTTTCGTCTTTGGATACCTCCCCTCCCCGCCTCCCGCTTCTCTCTCTCCACATTTCCTTTCCCCGTTTCTCCCTTCTGCTGAGTTTGTGGCCGGAGTAAGATTGTTAGACTAAAAAAAATAAGCCGGCAGATGGTCCATATCCCGAAGCTTCATGGGAACCATCACAATAGTTTGGTCGGTGTGAAAGGACAAGGTTGGTGCGAAAAATGTCTTCTCGAGCCTTTACTGAGACTGTCTTTCTTCTTCCTTTGCTCTTCTTCCCAGTCTTTATTGATCCTTTGTATTATTACAGTTTAAAGACGAGAGAATAGTTGTGAGGTGAAGTTGTGAGGGTTCTTTCTTATTTTTCCTACCTCTCCCCCTTCTCTTCCCCGCCTCCCCTCACGCACCCTCCGCAATCGGTCCTTTCTCAACTCCCCAAGTCCGGCCTTTCTTCTTCGTATTGTGTCGCTGCCTTTTTCTTTTTGTGTTCTCTGATTTGCTTATTATTTGCATGTCCCTGACTACTTCTCTCTCTTTCTCTTCTCTCTCCGTCCCTGCCCCCTTCTCTCTCTCTCTCCCTCCCTCCCTCTCGGCGATGGAGAGCAGTTTAGAAAGCACACGCACCAGTCAGATAAAGCAGGCGTATTTGAACACTCTCTCTTTTTGATCTACCCAAGGGCTAGGGGAAGAGTTGCGGAAAGGAGCTGTTTTAGGGGGAATGGGTGATGGGACGCAAGGGAAGTTTTGAGGCCAGGTTGTTAGGTTTGGTTATACCCCGCCACTTTTCTACGAAAGCGCCTTTTCCCTGAGCCCATAGAGATTTTATTCCGGATCCAGTAAATATGTACCGTATGTGTTGGGGGCGGGGGCAGCGTACAGTGGGGAACGCGAGTAGAGATTGGGTCTGCTTTATCCCAAGGAAGACTGCTGAGGCGTGCGCTGTATCCCCCCCCCATTAATTAGAATTGTTTGCGGTTTGTGGAGCGGCTGTCCCGCTTGCCATACTTTGCCCCGTCTACGGGTGATGCGCGCATTGTTGTGGATCCAGACTGAGGCCAGGTTTAAACTGAGCCGGGCGGTCTTCGGTGGGATTTACCTGAGTCCCGACTCCCTATCGACTCCAAGGAGCCCACTCTTCGGGATTTCTTCTGGGTTGTTGTTGTTTTTTTTAAACGGTTTAATACCGAACGGGAGGGGAGGGGTTACCTCGGGGTCTCTCGATTGACAGCCTGTTCCTTCCAGAGTGATGCCATTGACCTGATGCCATTGACTTAGCAGGAGAGAGAGCAGACGCCTGCGCGCATTCTAATGCTGCAGTTAGATGAAGGGGGATCCTTGCCACCAGAAGCCTAATGATGGGACATCGGGGTTCCACGCCCCCCCCCACTTTCCAAAGGCTTTAGATTAACTTGTGAGATTATGTCCACTTCGTGCACAAACTCAATACGACAAAGATAGACACCCCCCCCCTCTTTCCACACATCCCTCCCGCCTTTCCAGAGGCGACCTTTCTTCCCAGCTCTGGTGCCCACGGGAGAGCTGCTGCAACGCCTCTCTCAGTGCGCGCACTAACTTTCAGCGCACAATGCAAAAGTTGCTAGTCAAAGTGCCGCTTAGAATGGAAAGCTGGTCTCTTCTTCTGAGGAACTTCTAAGGCGGGCGGGCGGGCGGGAGAAGGGTGTTGCAGGAGAAGGGAGAGGGAAGGAAGGGGAGAGAGAACCGGTTGTAAAACGGCGAGCGAACATCGGTTTGGGCTATAAAGCGGTTGTTGTTAACAGCCCCCGGTGGCCTCTTCTAACAAGGGCGGACGGGGAGAAGCGGGGGAAACTGTTCGTGCGCTTCTCTCTGGCTCCGCCTGACAAAGCTCCAGCATTGAAATTGTACAAGGGGCGCTCAGGTCTAAGTGCGCATGGGCAGTGTCGGACAGGTGTGTTGTGTCAAGAAAGACAGGTGCAAGTTTCCCGCTGTTGAGCCCGAGTACAACGTCTATTTATGAATTTATGGCGCTTTGTTTGGAGATGGTCGGGTTAAGGAAGGAGGGAAACCCGGAGCTCTTTTGTTAGCTGGATTCTTGAGGGCTGCAAAGCAGGTTGTTTCCGCTGTGAATTTGTAAAAGAGCACAGAAAAAGGATTTTTAAAAAAGCTGGCCCCTTTTGCTCTGTGTGGTGTGTAAGGCAGTGCGTGTGTGAGTGTGGGGGAGGTAAACCGGTGAATTGCTGTTCTGCCTATTCTACTGGTAGTTTGGTAAAATCATTTGCTGTGGTAATTGGAGCATTGTTCTGTGTACATTTATTTGGAGCGAATGGCACTGGATTTCATTTGTAAGTTAGTGTACCCCTTGCTTTAAATGAAATATTTCCCCAAGTTAAATAGGAATTAGTTTGCAGAGTAAGGCGCCCACCTAGCCCCAATTGAAATTATTTGACATCCTAACCCTATTCACCTTTCCTGAGAAATTAAGCCCTTCAAAATTCTATGGGGCCTATTCAAAGAATGAATTATGCGTGTGCTTCTTTGGGAACGATTTCCACTGAATGGGCTGGAGGTTATTTCTGAATGTATTTAAGACTGGGCCTTATGTCTTAATCAAGATGAAAAACAGTAAGTATGATACAAGGAACCTAGGCAAGTTTTGACAGATTTGACACAAGAATATGTCAAAGTACTGTCACGGCACAAACAGAACCTGTGATATATTTTTGGGTAATGGATGAGAAATTGTGAGCAAGCACTTTTAAAAGTGACATTCTCATCTATCAAAGATAAAATGCTGTTTTTCTTTTTCTTTCTTTTTTTAAAAAAATCCCCTTTTCTTCAAACCAATGCATGCCTCTGAATTTGCAAGTCTTTGGTCTGCACTGGAATCTGCATGCTTAGAGATGACAGTCTAAATGCAGACATATGTGAACCTGTCATTTCTTTAATTTAATGCCATCTGCTAGGTTAGTGGGGATATGAGAAATACACATATCTATTGCTAGATTTTTTTGAAATGGAAAGCATTGTTTTTAATACTTCTATCCACTGTTTTGGCAGGCTTAATACATTTTAATATTAATTTAGTCTGCAAATGAATTTGCATGTGGCCCTATATTCTTTGTTTCTTGACTTGTTCTTTGCTAACTCTGCCATCAAGCATTTTATAAATGGTTCCCGTAAGTGGTTCCTCTTCTATCACTCATTTCATTGCTTTCCCTTCTGAAATTTAGTTGTCTCTCCACCATGAACAGTATTAAGTATTTGACACCTCATATTTAAAAGAGATAAGCTTTTTTAAAAAATAAAAAATAAAAGCTATATAATTTATATTTGGTTACTAATTTAGGATTAAATTATATTAACATTAGACATTACCTTGTACAACCTATTTAACATTATTGTTTAATAGGTAACTTTCTGCACTTTAATATGGGAAAGAGAATGCTCTGCTACCATTCCAAATTGCTTTAATGATCAATTCAAAATTAAATTGGCATCTCTCAGGTGGCTGGGTCTTGATACTGAGGATTTCTGTTGTGGATTTCAGTGTTCCAAGTGTTTGGTCATGGATTACTTGACTGTGTTCCACTGCATGCTAGAGTAACTTCTCAAGTATGTGCTATGGATGAGTTGATTCAATCTTCTGATTGGATGTCCCATAACCTTAGGGAGGAGGGGGAAAGTGTAGGGTGACCTTAGGTTAGGAATAATGTATGAGCAGTTGTATATAGTTGTTGATTTGGGTAGTAAATGTTTTTTTAATGTTACATTAAAATGTTGGATTGCTAGAAAAATATTAGTTTATATATTTCTGATACCAATTGGGTAAATTGTGGATATGTTTATCCAGGAGATGTTTTGCCAATGTCTTCCAAAACCAATAAGATAGAACTCATTGTAGTCATCAAGGCACTACATACCTATGTAGGAGGGAGAGAATGTGAAATATCTCACAGCAGCTTTTTCATACCTTGCCAGATTGGCCTTCCTGTGCCAGTGATGCTAAACAGTCGTCTGATTTATTTGTTTTTTTAAAAATCATAATGGTGTTTGTGTTATAACAGACATTTACATTTTTATATAATGTCATAATTTATTTTTATTTTTTTAAAAAAATCAGTGGTAGAAAAATGGACTTTATTTCTAAATTCCTTCACAATGCTTCAGAAGGCTAATTCTATTGTATGGATAGTGAAGCTATGCAAATTTTACATATCCATGCTTTGCACTTCTCTGAAGTGCAGCAAAAATATTTTATACTTCCAAGTAAGTCAGTGCAATGTACTCTACTTGTGTATGGCGTGCAGTGCTGTGTGCAGTGAAGGAAAAGGGTAGCTGCATTCTATGAGAAGAACTAACAATTTTAAAATTTGCAGTTTCCTTTTGAAAAGTTCATTGCTAATTTTCACAACCAGCAGTTTATATCAATTTGGACTTTAATAATGAATTAGAAATTCTACTCTCCCTATCAAAAGTACTTCTTTTCCCCAGATAATTTTCCCCCCAATTTCCATTCTACTTATTTTAGATTATCTTTTATTTAACTTAATCTACATTGTACCAGTGGAAAAGCAATTTAGCAAAAATTCATAATATACAGTATAATTGCTTTACAGTAGTATCACCTAAAACAATATAACCCACGTGTGCTATGTATTTAAGATATGGACAGCTAATGACTGAATTGCCTTCTTAAATAGAATGTTTGTACTTGTGAGCAATGGGTATTTTGGTATACATATGTGTGATAATATTGGCTATTCATATCTTTTGTAATGTGTTTGTTTGGTGGATGTGGTGGATTGGGAATTCAGTGAAATAGAGAAGAGGGTTGATTTCAGAAGTGCAAGTTATTATCCAAGTTTAGAGAATAATTTTTTTCCATTACATCGGGTTATTATCAGATGCTGTAAAAACAAGCTGTGTATGTCATACCACTCAGCAACTTTGAAAAACTGAGTCCTTGTGAAGTCCTATATAACTTGAAGGCTCAAATAATGAAAGCTTGGCAAAGAGGGATTTGTCAAGAATAACTTAAAATGTACAAAGCTCAAACCAGTAAACTAAGCAACGATACTTATGTGAACCATAATGAAAGCTAAAATTTAAATGACTTCTGAATTATCTCTGAACAAGAAATAAATCAAGCTGAGCAGATTTGTTTCCTCTAAATTGGACAGGAGCAACTTCTAATTCAATGACCAGTTTACCCTTCTGCATATATATATATATTTCCCCACATATCTAGTAGGAAAATCTCACCACAATCCTGTCCAAAGATCTGATTCTTGATGACTCAGAATCTTAGTTTTTTTTCCTGCAGCATTCTTTTTCCTTCAGAATGTTAATAATGCATTCTGGCCCTTTTCAAATCAAGAGACTGATCCAGGGGCATTTTTCAGCCCCAGTAAAAACATAACATAAAACAATGATTTAAGTTTGGAAGGCAAAATATTTTGTCATATAAGGAGATAGCATAAGTGTCATCGGGAATCAAGGAAACATGAAGAAAGTGGAAGACCAACTAACACGTATCCTTTATAAGCAATACTACTTGTTGTTTCCAGCGATAGTCTGGCCTTCCCTTCTGGTATCTCTACTAAGCAAAGATGTAGAAGAAAACTGAATTATTTGGATTATAGATCCATGGCATTGACCTTATGTCCTCTCAATTCAACTGTTTATGAGCTTTGCAGACATCTTATGCCTCATTCCACCCTTAAATGAAATACAATGAAAGAAGAAAGAAATTAGGAACAAACACTTCTTAAAGCATATTGGGAATACTGTGTTATATTTCAGAAGTCCATTGAAATCTAAAGTTAAAATTTGTATTGCTCTTGCTTTTCTTTCTGCTAATATTGTTATGTCCCTTCTAAAATGATGCACTTTCATTAATGCACCCCAACAACAAGCAACCACTTTGAGACTTAGAGTGATGATGGATTTTGAAAGTAGAGGCAGACCTCAGAAGGTATTTACATCAGCATATAATGACAGGCTACAAATCTTGCCTGTGTAAGGGACTTTCACCCCTGCACATTTTTTTGCCTTTTATTTATGGGCAAGGTTATTTAGTTGTAATTAACCTAGAAGCCAAAAAAATGACTTTCTGTTGTGAAGTGGAATGTTCCCATTAAATTAAACGAAGCAGCGTATATCTGAAAATACACTGATACTTGTTTATACACAAAGGATCTGAACTAGATCCATAATCATATGAAATAAACAGAGGGAAAAAAAGCTTTTATATTAAAAAAAAGCCACTGCCACCTAGTAGTGAAATTCCTTTTATCTCAGAGGGAATTGGAATCATTTAATTTCTCACATAATTCCATGTATATGACATGATACAATAAAGTATCTTTTTAATTATTGTAATTATTAAATATTGGATCCTTAGGTCTTTATGTAAATTCAGTCCTATTATATAATCTGAGACTGAATATTTTCATCTCAGTGGAAACAATACAGGAGGAAAGACAGTTGCATTAAAAAGTACACTGCAAAAGATTGCTGTGGTGAAACTGAATTTATACTAAGATGCAAAGCAGATATGTTTGATCCAAAGTTACACTTGCTATTGAAAAATTCTGTATGTGTGTTTGTGTTTCTTAGTAGCAGTTCTGAGTAAAACAACGGTGTAGCCTCCTTAGGAGTACACTGCAAAAAATAAGAAATAAGTGTAGTTGAATATTCCAAAGCTTGTACAGTATTTCTTAAAAATTATTTTATAACCTCCAAAATAATTGAATGATTGCACAGCCTTCAAATGATAAACAAACAAATATAGGTTTCATTCTAAAAGTTTTTGTAGGGTTTTATTTTTTTATTTTTTTACTGTTACACTTACAAACCCTGGCTATACACGCTGATAGCGTAGATTATTTCAAGCTGAAATTATGCTTATTTGCATGGGTAGTCATTCTTTAAAAGCTAGCTACAGATGCAGTCCTAGGGAGCACGTAGATGTTTTTACAGGTGAACCGAAACAGATGGGAACAGATCCAAAAGTCTGAATGCTGCCTTTGGCAAGATACCCTATTATTGTGGAAACTGTGCACTGCTACGCTAATGTGGAGTTTAATATTAGATAAACATAGTATGGGAAAAATTAATATTACATTGGTATAGTTTTCAACTTGAAGGTACCGGAAGATGTCTGTAATGCTTCATATGCCATGTGAGTTTAGCATCATGGTTAATAAGTCATGAATGATGTCAAGAACCTATTATAAAATGCAAGGAAATGTGTTATCAGTCTTCTTTTTTAAATTCTGTATTCCTGGGAAACAATGATAATTCCTATAAAAGAAAAGATATCTGCCTTTCTCACGCTATTGCTTGATGTTGCTTTCTTTCATCTCTCCGTTTCTTTCCTTCAGAATCATTCTCTCTCTCTCTTTCTCTGTCTCTTTCTTTGTATGTGTGTGCATGTGTGCATGTGTGTTTTGCAGGAAGTAAGGTTTTATATGAGTACAATGTTGCATGAAATAATTATTTCAATAAGTCACCTGAGATATTATCTTGGGAAGCTGATGTAAGGGACAATGACACGGTGCTGAGAGTGCCTTCTTTCTACTTCATGCAAAGAACTTGATGCCACATATCTTAGTTTATGAAATGGGGAAATATCTCAAGGATGATAAATTCGGGTCCCTCCCCACTCCCACCCCATCTTATCCCTTTCTGGAATGTTTAAAAATGACATCATGGAGATAATATGTTTTTGAAACTCCTATTTTTACTGCAAAATGTAGTATAACATGTACTTTATAACCAAAATGTAAATTCTTCCTTAAATAGTTTTCCTATAATGATTTCTAAGGTTTGTATCATCCTATTTAACATGCGTGTCTATAGGTATGCACACTGCACCTGCTCATACTTACAGATATACTGGAACACCCTTATAAAATTAAACAAAATTTCTGGTTTTAATCTCAAGTCTGTTTTGCAATTAAATGTGATTTTTTAAAGCCCAAATTCTATATGATAGCCTTACCTAAGAAACAAGTTATGCTTTCATTTTCTTTTGTGACATTATTTCAAACCCTGAATTTAATCAATTGGTTGTCAGTGTCTGTGTTCTTCTAATCTACTGTTTAGGGTTTTTTTTCTAAAGATAAACAGTATTATTTTAGGCATTTGTGCAAAGAACCATATATTACTGGTGCTTAAGCAGTTTTTCCTTTCCCTTTTTTTAAAAAAAATATCTTAATCCATCTTAAACCAGTGGAGCAGAAATATTTAAAGTGTTTCATTTCAAGCAGAGTGCATAATAAATTGCAATAATTGTAATGTGCCATAAATCCCAGAGCCTATGCATTTTGCATTTGATTCAGGATTGAGGTCAGGAAATTTGGAGAAATTTAAAGAAAATGATTCATCAGTCCTTTTGTTCTGTTGGCCAGGGTCCCAGGATTCTTGAGCTGTGCCCAGCTGACAAGCTTTTGAAGATGGCACAATAACTGTTCAGTGATGCCTGACCATGACAGCACAGCCCTCTTAAGTAGGCAGACCAAGAGAAGAAGAGTTGACATTGGAGTGAAACGGACGGTAGGGACAGCATCTGCCTTTTTTGCAAAGGCGAGAGCATCGTTTTTTAGTGCCATGAATCCCCAAGGTTCCGAGCAGGATGTGGAGTATTCAGTGGTGCAGCATGCAGATGGGGAGAAGTCAAATGTGCTTCGCAAGCTGCTGAAGAGGGCAAACTCCTATGAAGATGCCATGATGCCTTTTCCAGGAGCAACTATAATTTCCCAGCTGTTGAAAAATAACATGAACAAAAATGGTGGCAACGAGCCCAGCTTTCAAGCGAGTGGCCTCTCCAGCACAGGCTCAGAAGTACATCAGGAGGATGTGTGCAGCAACTCTTCAAGAGACAGCCCCCAAGAGTGTCTTTCTCCATTTGGCAGACCCACGATGAGCCAGTTTGATATGGATCGGTTGTGCGATGAGCACCTGAGAGCTAAGCGTGCCCGGGTTGAGAATATCATTCGAGGGATGAGCCATTCCCCAAGTGTGGCATTAAGGGGCAATGAAAATGAAAGAGAGATGGCTCCACAGTCTGTGAGTCCCCGAGAAAGTTACAGAGAAAATAAGCGCAAGCAAAAGCTGCCTCAACAGCAGCAACAGAGTTTCCAGCAGCTGGTTTCAGCTAGGAAAGAACAGAAGCGAGAGGAGCGCAGACAGCTGAAACAGCAGCTGGAAGACATGCAGAAGCAGCTGCGCCAGCTTCAGGAAAAGTTCTACCAAATCTATGACAGCACAGATTCTGAAAATGACGAAGATGCTGGTAACCTCTCTGAAGACAGCCTGCATTCGGAAACACTGGATGGCAGGGCGAGAGATTCTGTGGGGAGGTCGGATAATGAAATGTGTGAATTGGACCCGGGGCAATTCATTGATCGTGCAAGAGCTCTGATTAGAGAACAGGAGATAGCAGAGAACAAACCCAGAAAAGATGGCCCCAAAGAAAAAGATCATGGGCCCAATTCTTTTCATCCAGAAGGCAAGCACTTGGCTGAGACGCTAAAGCAGGAATTGAACACTGCCATGTCTCAGGTTGTGGACACTGTGGTCAAGATTTTCTCTTCAAAGCCTGTACGTCAACTTCCTCAGGTCTTCCCACCTCTTCAGATCCCCCAAGCAAGATTTGCCGTCAATGGGGAGAACCACAACTTCCACACAGCAAACCAGCGCCTCCAGTGCTTTGGGGACATCATCATTCCAAACCCACTAGACACCTTTGGGAATGTGCCACTGTCTAATTCCACAGACCAAACAGAAGCACTGCCTCTAGTTGTCCGCAAAAATTCATCAGACCAGCCTGCTTCTGCCCCACCTCCTGGCAGCCATCATGCTGCTCTCCATCAATCTCCACTGTCTGCCACCACAGGGTTCACTTCATCTTCGTTTCGCCATCCCTTTCCTCTGCCCCTTATGGCGTACCCATTTCAGAACCCCTTAGCGGCTCCTTCTGCCTCCTTCCCTGGGAAAGACAGAGCCTCCCCAGAATCCTTAGATTTAACAAGAGAGACCACAAGTCTGAGGACCAAGATGTCATCACATCATATGAACCATCACCCTTGTTCACCAGCACATCCTCCTAGCACTGCAGAAAGCCTCTCAATATCTCTCATCAAGTCTGAGTGTGGTGACCTTCAAGATATTTCCGAAATCTCACCTTATTCTGGCAGTGCCATATCCTTTACAATACATAGTCCATATTCTGCATGTTGATATGCTTTTACTTGGTAATGGGTACTAATAACTCTAATGTTGGGAGTACAATAAGTGGGCATAACATCCATTATTCTTAACCTGTTATTTTTTTATTAGAATCCCATTTTATAGTCAATGAAGATGTTTATTACTGAATCTCATCCATTTGTCTTTTGATACAGTTTTAAATGGGTTCTTCTGAAGATAATCTTTCCTAAAATGCTTGACTTTAATCTTGATAAAGAGGTTGACAAAGTTCCAATGTAAGGCAGAATAACTTTGACTTTTAAGATGCAGGAAAAAATACATCATTACCACATATTAAACAAAACCACAGCCATAAAAAAGGACATATCCATTCCCATAAAATTTTGTTCTGTTAATATGTATGTTTTATAGCATTTGCTAAGAAAGCAAATTTAGGAGCTGCCTGAGAGCCATTTTGACCCTGAGTTTTGAGATGCAATAGCCCTGATTCCTTCTGTTCTAATTACCTCCTGATCTATTGAATCTATTGGCTACCAAAGATCAATTAATCTGTGCAGAACATCTTGCAAACTCAACCTGCCTGAAGGCAAAATATCAATCCAAATAAACTGAATCTCTTCGCACTCTTGGAAAGTGCTTCAGCTGCTTGTATAAATTGTCCCACAGTGTAAAACTTGTATTTGCAAGCATTGCCATATACCTTTAAATAACCTCTGGGCTAATTTAGTGCTCTCCAAAAACCTATAGATAATTTTATATAATGAATATTAAGGCTTGCTAATACTATATTGTAACTTTTTGTTTTTCTTCAAAAAACAACAACAACACACTGCTTTCCATTAATGCAGCTTTGTAAACTCTTTTTTTCCTCACTACCATTAATAAAATAGTGGCAAATTAGTTATAGAGCTCTCAAATAATTTCCACCTGCAAATATGATCTTTACCAGATTTACCCGTATAGTATTTCTATTGTTCCTACTGAAATTTATAAGTCTTACTTCAGAGTAGACATCCACCTAATTTCATGATTAAATAAAGATTTTTTTAAAAAAGGAAACCCTTCAGGTTGAAAAAAAACATTTCAACGTATTGATTGCTATGCTCCACACAAATGCTTCAAAACTTGAAAAATTATTTGGCAGTTTGAATGTTGATGGTGAATGGGAGGCAAACTTATATCAGGTGATATCCAAAATCCAATATATAAACTTCATAATATATTTTTTTTAAAAAAACCTCACTGCTTCTGAATATAAGGCCCATACTTCTTCTCTCCAAATAAATGAGTAAAGCATTTTAAAATCTTGCATGCATTTTTCAGGTGGATATAAAAAAGTGACACCAAACAAAATAAAGATGCAAGTATTGATGCATTTAAGCTATATCAAATCCTTTTCCCTGTCTCTCCCGCTCCTCCCCAAGTCCTCTTCTCAGCTCCTGTGCAGCTGCTGGGTATGCATGGTTAACCTTTGCTCAGCCATACACAGAAAATCTTTTGTCCTAATATACAAAAAGCAAATCATTTGGCAAAGCTTGAGAGCACAATTAGATATAGAACTTCAGCTGGATTAATCTTATAGGGCACATCTTTTTCTTTTCCCTATCCTTAAAATTGTCCTCAATTGTGAAAGCTTTAAATAATATTTTATAAAAGGAACCCTGTGCATCACAAGGATGCTAAAAGAAGACACATATGTGACGCTGGATCATTGGCATTCCAATTTATTCATGTTCAATTGGAAGGAATTCTCTGCCATTCAAAGGGACATACTTCTAAGAAATATGTTCAGGGTTGGGACCCTCCCCCTTGTTTTTTCAGCTTACTCCTATCTATGCATCCAACTCACCTCCCAATATAGTCAAATACCTTAGTTAAATCTGATCATTCTACAGAAAGTCATAATATAGACTCAAGAAGTCTTGAAATAAAAGCAAACTTCATCAACCTGAGATTACAATTGAGAGAGAATTAAATACAGTGTCTGGTTTCAATAAGCTGGGGGGAAAGGCCATTATTAAATGATGATGTAGCTTCATTATAAAGGAGTATTAACAGTACTGGTGCATTACTTAAGAACACAGTGACATCTGATGAATTGAAAGCTTAGGCACTTTTCTGCATAATAAAAATATTAACAAAGCATAGATTGATTTACAGAATGATAAATATATTGTGTTTCAGAAAGTAGCAGCACTAGACTGAGTTGGGCTTCAAAGATAGCTAACCTTGACTCTAGTTAACAGGCAATACCAAAAGTATATTATAGATAAGACAAAAAACATCCTGGTTTGAAATAAAACAAAACAAAAATTACCCTAGGCAATTCATAGTGTTCTTCTTTATATATTATTTTAAGGTGTTCTTATAATTCCCACTGGAAAATTTGGTCTACAGCACCTTTAATCATTAACACATTGATCAAGATTTAACTAGGAATGGCAAGAAATATTATCCTTTAATGCCACTTCCAAAGGCTGTTCTTTAGAGAGTCAAAAATTTGACAAGTGCCTTGTGCTGATATTGCCACTGCAAAAGTTAGACTAGCAATATAAATGGTAGTGAAGAAAATTAAACAAGCAAACTGAACCACTTTCTTATGTAGAAGAGTTGGATTCTGAAATGTAATCCTCAAACATATTAACAGAGCAAAAGTAACTACATATTCAACCCAAGACCTGTAATTTAGAGTGCTTACAACAGTAATGGGCAGTAATGGACTTAATCACTTGTCAGATTCGCTTTATTTTTTTTGTTAACATTTGAGTTCTAAAGAAAGGTATCAAAATGTATATTAACAATAAAAGAACATAATGTTCCCTGACCATGTTTGCAATCTAAAAAAATGTTTTCATAACCAGTATTATACTAAAAACAAAGACATCACAAAAGTCTTTTCTTGGTTATCCTGCTTTCTTCATTTGACTTTAAGTGGGAGGATATTTCATTAGCTGTTGTTAAAAGAATTGGGATACAGAGGCTTATGCATACCTACTATTAATCAGAAGCCTTCCTATAGATCATGATCTACAATTCTGTGAGGAAGCATTCTCCTCCATTGGAGTTTCTGAATTATATATCTTTGCAACTGAATGTTTTCTGAGATTTATAGGGGCCTTCCTGGTACATAAATGGTGTTTGAGTGAACAAATGAAAAAGGGTCATTTAATAAACAAAGTCATCCAGTATATGATGGTGTCAGGATGGGGGGGAACCTTATTCCCTATTTCATTTAAGCCAATTAAAGGGATAATTAGGACTACTTATAGAATTAATTCATTAAACAACCAGGGCTGATTTTGGCCAGCCCCATCTTACATACATTTGACAAACTTTGGCTCTTTGTCACAATGACGTTCTCAAGAAATAGATTTTAAGGTCTATAGTGCTCTGCTCAAAATGAATTCCCGAGGACCTTGTTAAAAAGTTATTAACATTTAACTATAAAAAATTATGAAGCCATATCTCAGTTTTGAGTCCCACCAATCCACAGGCAGATTTATAATTTGAAAATTGAGATTTTTGAAATTGTGGCTTTGCTGTCAAAAAAACTCATAAAGACTACAGCATAACATTATCCAGAGCAACTTCTGGATAGAAGTTGGATAGTAGTTGCTCTGGATAATGTTAGAAGGCACTGGATAAGGAAATAGGATTCAAGAAGCCATCAGTCACTAAAAAGAACACTGATGTTCATTTGAACATTGCCAAAACTTCTGGATAACTGTCCATATTTCTAAAATAATGTGCGATGGACAGTTGTGTTAAAAATCAAATTTTTGAAGCCATGTAGCTATCATTAAGTCTAGGAGAAATCAAAGTCTGAATTCTACAATAAACCCATACCAGATGTCAAGCATGGAAGGGATAGTGTATAATTTGGGGATGGTTGTTGTCTCAGGATCTGAAAAATTTCCCCTCATTGACAAAGCGTGAATTGTGCTTCCTACCAGAGATCTTATAAGAAAATATCAATCTATCTCTGTTGGCTAAAGTTGAAGCACTAGTTGTTGGATAACAAGACAGTGCTCCCAACATACCACTATTTTACTTTTGTAACTCCTGTACTAGAGAATCAATAAAGAAGAACATATTCAATATTTGGAATGGGCAAGACAGACTTCAGACCTAAACTCCATAGACATGTTTGGGTAGGACCCAAAATGAGAAATATATACTAGAATATTTTCTAATATGACTAAGTTAATACAGTTTGCCATGAGGGAATATATCAGAATTACACTGTAATGCAAACAATTGATCACCAATTACTGGAAGCATTGGGTTGCAGCTATTGCAGTTAAAGGCAGTGCAGTCCACTACTTAATCTGACTCTACTTTTTTGTATGACTGGAGGACTTTGTTTATGAAATAAATGAAACAGGCACCAACCTTTTTGGTGTTATTTGTTTTCTCAGATTTTCCTTATTAGATAAAAAGGACAGATATGAATCTATGTTAACATTCAGTGCAAAAGCCCAGAAAATCCAAAATGGAGACATGATTCTTTTTCCACAGATATTTGTATGTATGAATTATTCACATAAATTGGTTACGATATGGGCCTAATTATAAATGTCGTACTTATTAGTCATTCCAAATAAATAAAGGCTTAAAGTAGTAATTATTACAGGGATAATGACCATCTCGGTTCCAACTTCTGTCAGTTGACAGGAAAATCTTGGAAATCTGATTGTAAATTTACTTTCATATACATTAAATGGCTTTCCAGTAAAATGCAGCCAGTATACAAAATGTTAATTTACTTGTTTGCATTCTTGCAATATATGTATTGTAGGTCTGCATTGATTAGTAATGAGTTTTTTAATTTCATCAGGTTTGATTGCATTCTGTAATGCGGTATTGATATAAATAGATCCTAAATTCTCTCCATGGTATATCTGGATTTATTACTTTGCATAGCTTATCTTTTGTTATAATAATACTTTAAAAAAGAAAATGTTTGCTTGGTGCTTTCATGTGTCCAAAGCACTTCACATGGACTATAATAATAATCCTTATATCAACTTAGTAAAATATATCAGTATTATAACTCTCTGCATTGTATTTTTTGGGGGGAGAGGAGATTAAGACCAAGAGAGAATGGCATGCTTTAAGGCTACTTAATATTGTAAGCTCATGGTAAAGGTGAGTTTTGAATTAAGGATTTTCTGATTCATTGCTCATCCATCTACATATTTTCTGTTCTTTGCATTTCTCAAATTCAACTGTTACTTCAGTATGACACTTTTGGAGAATAGCCATTTTACAGTCTCATTGTCATTTCTTCCCTGAGATTATTGTTTATAAAATCTAACTTTAATTTTCCATCATGGAGCTCAGAACAAAACTATTATCCGTGCAAAAATTCTGTCTTATGATCTATGACAGTTTGTTCTAACCTTGGCACTTTAGAGATGTATGGCCTTCAACTCCATAATTCTCAGTGATAGGCACAATGCCGGGGAATATTGGAAGATGAAAGTTTCCAAACTAATAGGATATTCATATTGGTGAAATTTAATCTATACCTTGTTCAGAGCTCTATATTGTATGGAGGATGCAGTGTTAGGGACATAATCTTATTCTTTATCACCCATGAATTCATATCCCCAGATGTTTCACACAGAGAGGGATACCAATTGTCTCATAAGGCTATAATTAAAAGCACTTTGAGAATTTGGTATCAAAATTAATAATCCATATTTCTGCAAATAAATATGCAATATAAATATGCACTATAAGGACATTAATAATCATCTGTCTATATTCTTCATCTGATATTTCCAAAACATGATGTTATAAAATACCGAGCAGTTCAAAGTACTTAGTGAAGGACTGGTTTGATCTTGAATTCTGCTGGCTTGAATACATTTTTAAAAAACTTTCTGTACTTATCTATGAAATTTGACAAGAGAAAATGCATAGGACTCCCATGTATTTCTCATCTGGGTCCTTATCAGAAATTTAAATGTTCAATATATCCATCAAAAGTTGTAGGAATGTCCTAGAGCTTTTGGTACAGGTATTATGTTAAAATTTTAAAAAATGATGCAGTTCACAATCTTATTTATTAGGTAATCTTGCAGGTCCCTCTTGTAGTAAGGGCTGCAAATGTATCTTTAAAAGCATTGTATTTCCAGTGAGGCTGCAATTGTTTCTAAAATATGAAACTATTTTGTTTTATGACAACTGCCCATTTGTCTGGCTTATTTAGAGTCCATAGGAAAGAAAAACTGATAAGAGAGATGTGAGATTTTGTTCTTGATCAGGTTTTTGTTCCACTCTGCTTTACATGGTGCATGTGTGTTCATGCATATGTATATTCATGCATTTATATATCAAGAGTTTTTCTTCTTCTTAAGAATAGCAGTTCTTCCCTTTGGAACAGAAAACAGCACATCTCCTTGGAGAAGGTACCCAGAATAAGAATGGAAACCAAGCATGTAAAAGCCAAGTTCAGGTTTTCGGAGCAAGAGCCCTTCCTGGTATATTTTGCTTTTACTGTAAAAAAATATTAACTATTATCTTACTTTTTTTTAAGTGAAGGGAGAGAGTTAGCATTTGTATGCCACATTAAACAACATAGAAAGATGCACCTGCACCTGCCTCACAGTTCCTGCCTGCTTCATGAATGCATTGTGTATCTTTGCAAACTAAATATGTTTAATCAAATACTGAAGTTTTTTATTCAAATTGCCAAAGAAACAGACAGCTAGTTGTTTTACAACATGATCTTCCTTGTCAGGCACCCTCTTTGCATCTCAAGAAAAGTAGCCTTGTTCAGCCTCAGGGCATTTGCATACAGAATATTAAGCCACAACAGTAGATTGTGGGTGTAGTTTTGTTATTGTAATACATCTATTTTTCTTCCCAAGTAAAGATTGTAATCTTTACCTTTCTAGAAAGTAGCTTTATACCATTGAAAAACTTTGAAAGTCAGGCAGATAATTCCTCAGCAAGGTGAGACTGTTTCAGTACAGAGTATTAAGAAGCAATACTAAAAAGCAGCAACGTTTGACAAATGACAATGCTTTGGATCAGGATTATTTCAGAGTAAAATAAAATCACTTGTAGTAAATGCATGGCTACTATACAGATAGTCCCTAACTCGCAACTACAACTGAGCCCAAAATTTATGCTGTTAAGTGAGAAATTTGTTAAGTGAGTTTTGCCCCATTTATACAACTTTTCTCACCACATGTGTTCTTAAATTAGTAACACACTTGTTAAATTAATCTGGTTTCCCCATTGACTTTGCTTGTCAGAAGGACACAAAAGGAGATCACATGACTCCGGGACACTCCAACCGTCATAAATGTGAGTCAGTTGCCAAGCAGCCAAATGTACATCACGTGACCGTGGGGAAGCTGCAATGGTCAGAAGTGTGAGAAATGGCCATAGGTCACTTTTTTCAGTGCCATTGTGACTTGGAACAGTCACTAAATGAACTGTTATAAGTCAAGAACTACCTGTACATCATCCAATGCACTTTGATTAAATCAACAGAAGCTTTTCTGCCCCAGTATATTATTAATCCTAATCCTAAACACAATGTCTATAAATTTGGACATGCATTAATTCAAGTGGATGATACATAAGATAATACATATTGAAGCACTTGTCTGCTCCTATGTTGACATTTCTTTCTCTCTCTCTTTGTGTATATGTATATGCATGTGTATAGTGTGTGAAGGGATAAAAAATGAAGATCTCTTTTTGTAGCAATTCTGACAAGGAAGCCTCCAGTCGGAGAGAAAAAAAAATATTGCCGCATCCTACCCCATACTTTCTCTCCAAACGTCTCAAATCAGGAGGAACCATCTATCTTGTAAAAAGAAGAGCTGCGAAGATACATATGTGTATCTCCTTCTTCCTTTAATTTTTTTTCGTTTTGCCTGTTCTTCACAACTCCCTTTCTGCTGCTGCTGCTGCTGCTGCTGCTGCTGCTGCTGCTGCTGCTGTTCTAAGCAGAAATACATTATGCTTTGTAAATATATAACAATCAGATCCTCGGGTTGTTTGAACACTGTTTTAGTTCAGCTGCAGTACACGGCTCCTCTGATCTTTTATGTTCCTGAGCAGATGTCTTTCATTAATTTATGGATTTATCATCTTTTCTTTTCTTTACCCCTCCCCCCCCCTTTTTTTTTTTTACACCTGGCAGCTGGTTCAGGTTTCAGCAGTTACTGTCTTTTGCATTAGACATACAATTGAATGTCATCTGTCTTCACAAAGCTATGGCAGAGTACTGAGGCAAGCAACATCAGCTGTTGGGGCAGAGCGTGTTTGCCTTCCCGGTTGCTTTTTTTGTCCTCCCTGCTTTCCTACCTCTTTTCTCTCCCCTCCCCTCCCCTTTACCTCCTTAATATTTATTTGTGCTCATTTTCTTTCCTGGCCTTGAATGGAGCTTAGCTCGTGTTCAGTACAGCTGTATGTTTACTGAATCTATTCCATCATGACTCATTGTGCGTGTGTAAGTATCCTGGAAACAGGCAGTGCTTTCTTGGAAGAACGGTTGCTTTTCAGCACAAGCACTTAAAAGGAAAATTAACCAATTGGTCAACTCAGTTTTAGCAAAGGGTCATCTCACTATTGGCCTTTAAGTGTTTTGCTATCTATTTTTAATAGTTGCTATTAGTGAGGCTTTTTAGCAATAATGTCATCTCTGAAACAAAGTATTTTGAAAAACAACCTCCCCCCCCCCAAAAAAAGCAAAATAGGATTGCATTAAAAGTACCCGTCAAGGTTTTGAAAGCAAAAAAAAAACCACTGAAAAATTTGAAATTTGCTCACGATATATATTTTGCAGAACCTTAATAATCCAATAGCATTTAAAGAACTTAGATATGTTCATGATTAGAATATTGAAATTTCTGGGTTCCAATACCCATGTGGCCAACAAAATATACAATTGATTTTGGACCAAACTACCATCCTTCTGTTTACTGTATCCTTAATAGGCTGGTTTGAGGTTATATGGAAAGTAACCTACAGATCAGGCTGAGTTCCTTTCAGGAGAAACAAGATACAAACAAAATAATGAAACAATAACAACACCCATTACTTTGCTAGAAACCTCTACTGGAAAAGATTATTGAAATGAATGAGAGCCATGTGAGAAAGCATTCGTTTTCTTGTGTGCCTGTCATTTGTTAAAATGGATCTGCTTCGGAAAAATTCCCAACAAATGGTTTCCAAGGTTAATTGCCTCACAATTAACTGTTATTTAAGGGTGTGAACATACCCGCGTATATGTACATGTGTGAATACATTTCCCTTCCCCTCAGTGAGTTGCGTAATAAAATGGATTCCATTGGAAAACTTTTTATTTGTCCACAACTCATATTGCTATTGTAGGTGATGACAGATTGCCACTTTTATTTTATATGTACATTTTAAGAGATGGCAGAAAGGCATTAATGCTCCTTTAATTTTCACTATCAAGCTAATGGAGGTCCTTTAAACTCTTCTTCTGGCACAAAATGTATGCCCATCATAAGTTATCTTTTTTTTCAATTTTTGAGCAAGGTCTGCAATGTGCTTATGCAAACTAGCAATCTTAAATAGTTGGGTTTTTTTATCATTGGAGAATTAAAATTAAGTTATTTGCCAGCAGAACAAATGAATACAATTTGCATCCACTTCATGTTTCAAAAATTCTACAAGCTACTGCTTTGTTTTTTTTAAAAATTGATCCAAACCAACAACCTAAAAACAATAAAAAGTTAATTGTGGTGCACTGTAAATTGTATCAGGGAACTTGACAAATATTGCCTTTTAATATAATTTTTTCACCATGTCGTTAGTGAAAGTGCTTCAATTTCTGGATCACTTTGAATTTGTTTGACCTTTCCCTGCTTTGCAGTGTGCTATTTAATAAATGACATATTTATATGTGCATACTGACTGACTTTAAGGGAGACAGTCTTCCAAGTAGCTACTGGGAGCTATCTTAATTGACCTTGTGGGGCCACGTTGACTTTTGTCATGTGCTTCTTCATTTCTGATACATTATAAAGCCATTAATTTACAGAGGAAATGGCAGGGCCAGCCTGCTTCACAGATGTGACCAAAACTGCCCTAGCAGAGTACACAAAAGAGTGCCAAGAAGCAGTAAGGGGGAGGAGGGGAGGAGCACCAGAATGCCTGGATTGTTATAGTTAGTACCATATTCTCCTGGGAACTCTTTTGATTGTTCAGTTTGCAGACCTGAAAGGTAACAATATTCAGAAAACAGACAGGTTAAATGACCCCATATACTTTGGTATATCTGTAGAGGAAGATTTCTGTTGGTATTTTCTGCATAAGATTCATGTGAACAATGTGATGTTTAAGGAAAAGGAAACCATGTAAGGAAAGGCAAACTTTTACATGCACATATTCACATATTTGTTTTCCTAGCAACAAATGAACATACGTGTTTGCAAATGGCACATTTGAAATATTTCTTCCACCAATTATTCTTCCCAAGAAGGAGAAATTTTATCCATATTTTATTGTGTTGAATAGGAATGATGCTCAAGGAATTGTGCTACTTGAGATCTGTAAGTTATATTGTAAGCTCAGATTCATAATTTTCAGATTCATAATTTTCAGATTCATAATTTTCAGATTCATAATTTCCCCCTTTCTAAGTAATTGCATATTATGCTAACTGAATACTAATTTAGTAGAAGTACAGTTATTCCAAGAGAACTTTGTTAGCCCTTAATATTGAGAGCTGTCATTCAAACCAAATATGTTTTCCTTAACTCATTTTGTCCTACATGCAGGAAGGTTTGTCACCAAACCACTTAAAAAAGGCCAAGCTTATGTTCTTTTATACTCGGTACCCAAGTTCCAATATGCTGAAAACCTACTTCTCAGATGTAAAGGTAGGAAATGCTATTTTAATGTTTATTCTCTTCCTATCGATTGCATGTTTGAATTTCTTGAATGCCTATTAATTTTTATTTAATTTTGCTAATAAAATTTGCTGACAAAGTTTTATAAACTTCCTTCCTGCCTGCCTGCCTGCCTTCAATTTACATGTGTATTTATGAACTGTACTTTCTTTCTAATGTTTCTCTCTGACCTCAAATATGACATGGATATTAAGAAAAAAATCAAATGCTGAAAATTTCTACTAGTGGCATTAGCTTACTATCTAAGGGCATTTTGGAGGACAGATTTAAAATTCTCCTTTAATTGTTCTATTGCAGGCATGTTTCTAATATTCTGCTTACATTAATGCCCACTATGGAGATCCCTTTTTCTTCCATCAAAAAAGGAATGCAACATTGAAATTCTCTATGCAGTAGCTGCTTAAAAACAAAAGTGATGATTGTCTCTTATTTACAACTTAATTTGTTGTTGATGCAGAGTACACTGAACATAAGGAGGATGAATAAACTGACAGATTCAGGCCACATTATTCAAATGAGAATATGAAAGCTGTCGACGTACAGCTGCATCCTCTCCTTATTCTAAGAATATTAGGACCTCCTGATATTTTTTTTTCTAAAGTAATTGTTTCTTTACATCAACTTGATTTTTTGTGTTAATCATCTTTTTTTAAAAAAACTAGTTTGGGTTCCAATTATTATAATGACATACATGGAATGATTTTGAAAACCTTTAAAAATAAACATCATATTAGTTTAAATTTGCTGTATTCAAATTCTTCTTATCCTGTCCCTTTCTCTCTGAAATGCTCTGCATATTTAACTCTATTCCCACCTCCAGACACTAGCAAATCTGGATTTGTAAAAATGGCCTGCTTCTATAATAGAGCAGGTTTACAGTTTTCTTCTTACATGCCCTTCTAAAATAAAACAGGTATTTTAAGTAGGGGTTTTCCTTCTTTTTATTAGCTGTCATATTTTATTAATTGGTTTAATAAACTAAACCTCAATGCCTTATTTAATGTAACTAAAACTGTGTTTAATTTAACCATTACTGTCCTGGTCTTGTTAATATCATTCTTTGTGCTAGATTAATATATGGGGTTTTTTTGTTTGTTTGTTTGCATGGTACATAGAGTTAACCTATTCTGTCCAATGAAAATTTCTGGAGAAACTGATTTAGCCGTGATAATAGTTTGAAAAGCTGTTTGATTAGAAAGTGAACCAGTGAAGGTGTACAGGATGAATATGTCTCGAGTGGTCAGTGACCACTCCACATTGGCCATTTCAGGCCTCTTAAAATGTTTTGTCCTATATACTTAACCCACAACTGATTATTGTCTCTGAACTGTGTACAACGAACTGAAGAAAAGCAATGCTTCTGTGGAAGTATTATCTGCAATGTACAATGCAAAGGTTCTCTGTGGAGATTTCAAGCCATCACTACAGCTTGACCTCATGATGGCTTGAGAGAACCTCATGAGGGCTCTCTTAAATGTTCTGTTTTGTAGTGGATGCTAATTCAAGCAGTTGCACAGAAGCATTTCACTAGTATTTAGTGCCTGTTGTTTTTTTCAGCATGTGACAACCAAACTCAGTCTTCTTACAATGTTGCCAAGTTTATATGAAACATTTTGATGTTATGCCACCTTATATTTATATAGCATCATTCATCCAGAAGAAGCCCAAAGTGCTTTACAAACAGCCAATATAGGGATCATTCACCCACCACAGAAAGGCAACCGCTTCCGTGGTGGAAGGCAACAGCCATTCGGGGTCAGCAACATCACACACCAGTAGATGTAAATATTAGATCCATTCCTCTTTTCTTGGGGAGTGGGGTTGGAGGGTGGGTTTCCACGTTGATACATTTGGGATGTTTATTTTGTGTAACAGTTCTTGAGTGAAATCAGCTTCTCTTTTGATTTGCTCTGCAGATTTGTTCAGACTGACCTGGGTTTAGCTCCTGGTTCATATATAGGCAATCTACAGAGTAGAATCTTGTGTAATTGTGCCCATCATTTCCATTTTTTTCTCTGTCTCAATCTCTCGTTTGTGTGAATGTTTCTGTGTTTAGATAGGAAAGATAGAAGGGTTTTTTTTTAATAACAAGCTGACAAGGTAGGAAATTATCTCAAATATGACAGCAGTCTTTGCATACCCAAATTAAAGAAAAAGTGAAAACCTAGCAGGCTAATAGAATATATAGCACAGTGATCATGGATACTTCAAATGGGGTGAAAAATACAAGAAAGTGATTTTTGTTGGTTTTGCTAGATCTCATTAGGAATCCTTCTAGATTATTTATTTCCATATATTAATCAATAAATTCAGCCATAACTGCCCAAGCTAGCTAGGACATATGGGAACTGGTATGCAGCAAAATCTAAAGAGCAACAGATCCTATTTTTATAATGAAATCTTGAATCATGTTCATTCAAAGCTCTATTAACTGAGATTCAAATGAACGTTTCAATATTGCTCAACAGACATAGTTTAGAATGAGCAGGATCTGTGCAATGCTGAAGGACTGATATTGATTTTGAATAGGCTTTTCCAGATGTAAGAGGGCAAAAAAGTCATATGATGTAAAAATAAATTAGAGGCCCATGATGAGTTTCTTTTCATGTATTTTGTTTGGAACTAAAATGCTATGATGCCATTCATATGCCATGGTCTATACCAGGGGTCGCCAAACTTTTGGACCTCAGGGACCACCAAATTCATAATTTTAAATCCCAGCGACCACTAACCAGTTCTTTGGGCATGGCCTAATTTGTGGGTGTGGCTTGGTGGTCATGTGACTGGCTGGGTATGGCTTGTATGTAAACATTATAAATATTTATATAAATATTGAATTTTTTATTTAAAAAAGAGCAACTTTTACCCAAAATCAGGCAAAGCAGGCAGGCAGATTGAGTTGCTCACAGAATCACAGATTCATTCATAAATCTATCTATCTGCCATTGGCTCGCTCAGTCTGTCACATAAAATTTGCTTGCAAGCAAATTCATAAAATTTGCTAGCAAGCAAACTCACAAAATTAACTCACAACACACCATGTATGCAAATATTGATTTTTTTATAAAAAAGAGCAACTTTTACCCAAAATCAGGCAAAGTAGGCAGGCAGATTGAGTTGCTCACAGAATCATTCAGTAATCTATCTATCTGCCATCGGCTAGCTCAGCCTCTCAAATTTCCTTGCCATGAGTCTGCACTGAATAATAGAACCTTCAGTCCTAAGGGACATTTGGCTGTACTTAAAAGCAGAGCCGAAGATCTAAAGACTAGCTAGAAAGCAAGAAATCCAACCATTTCCTGCTTCCTAGATAATCTAAATCTCCCTGCACAGCAGAACAGATGATAGTCGGAAAAAGGAAAAATAGCAATTTAGCAGGCAAGTTTGCCGGGTAAGGAGTGAGTGGGTGGGGAAGGTTCCCGCGGACCATGTGGGTGGTGCAGCCAGCCTGGATTAATTCCTTTGAGGAGGGTGCTCTGGGGTGAGATTTCTCTGTGGCCCACCAAAATATCACCTGTATAGATCGCTGGTCTATACAGGTGATACAACTTAATACAGTATTGTCCATTCACTACAGACAATTCCTGTTGAACCCAAAATGGATACCATGCCCCAATAACTTTAATATCAGCTCATTAGCCAAACTACATGAAACAATGTTAATCTAAAAACTAATGGAAAATTGACAGTACAAAAGGTGTATAATTTATTACTTAGGTCTAATGGCAAGGAAATAAATCATAATTTCCACACAAAGTGTTGGGAGATAATTATTTGGGGTAACATATGTTACTTCTCTACAATCTGATAATTCCAAGTGTGATTCTGGAAGTGTTTAATTTTAACACATCTGGAAGGCACCATATTGAGAAATTTATATGATGCACTAATCATTATTTCAGCAAACTATCACTATCTGATCTAGGATATGTGATGTGGTTGTGAGTATTGCCTTCATGCAAGAATAACTAAGTAAAAGACATTAAGATCACATTTTTAAAATCTTCTATAGTAAAAATTTTCTGTCACAAGATTTTGCAGCTGAGTTTTAGAACTACTGAATTCCTTGGTAGTACAGCAATATAAATAGTCAATAAACCATAACAATTGTCAGATACATTGGTAGTTTGTTGTGAGAGCAGAAGCTCAGTATAAATTTAACTGTCAATTTAAGTATCACATGTAAAGAAAAAATGGACAAAAATTAGGTTAATCTAAAGAAGCCTCTCTAACCATATAAGGTCTGATCTTAGTATTAGCCAGAATTAGGTAACCATTTTGAGGAGATGATCTGGAGTTATTTTCAAATGACAGAAAATTGTTAGGCATTTAATTTATTATTACATTTTTATTTCAGAAAGAGAAATAAATGTCTAAGGTGAAAAATTAGTTTTAGGTTGTATACATCTTGTGTTGATGATAGAGTGTCATTTGCTTCTCTGCCTCAGGCATCAGCATATCTTGGGCTATGGAACCAAGTTTTTAATGGTAGAGAAAAATATTTGCCTTCAATGTGGTGCAATTATTCCTGGAATTATTAGGATCACTTTAAAAGTTAATTGGAAGGGATTTTAAAATTGATAATATATTGCAGCAGAACACAAAAATGTTTTATCATCAATGGTGGCTATAAAAATTAGAAGTTGGGTTGTTGGATGGATGGGTTGGTTGGTTTTTTGCAATTCATGGATAGAATTCCAGGAAGTCATAGACTGGCCCTCCATATGTAGAAACTCATCATTAAACATTGCTTTCAAAACCCATTTAAAATTCATTCCAAAAAATCAGAGAATCTTTCAGGTCATTTCTCATACAACATGAGCTTGAGTTGGAACCAAATGCTTGGAAAATATACAAGGGCTCTTTGGATCACAGCCCACACCCTACAATTTATCCTAATATGTTGCACAATAAATATACAAAGTCCAGTTCAATGCCATGTGCTGGCCTACACAGGTCCTGTGTTTAAAGCAACTTAGTTTAAATCAAAGCTAATTTAACAAACTTTATGAAATAATGGAGTATTTTCCATAAAAATAAGCCCAGTACATTTATTTGAAAATAAATACAAATTGTTTCAGGGGATTAATTGCACTTAGAATTCTGAGAAATGTTCTTTGAGTCATAATGCACAGTTGCACTTTGACACACACGCACCCATTTTAGTTAAGGGGCTAAACTAAATAGGGCTGAATAAGATGCAAGCACCATTTTTAACTTGAGAACATGTTCTTCTTAATTGGTATTGTAAAAAGAAATACCAGCTGTATCCAGTTCTTTCGCTCCACTTGGTGCCGATTTTAATGTGTAAACTAATAATTCTTAGACTGCTAAATACAACAGATTCAGTGTCATTTTAGCTTTGAAGAACGGGAGCTTCCAGGCTTTTCAACTCAGCATGTTAAATGATGTATCTCATTCCTTCCACCCCTTGAGTCAACTGCTGCTTAGCCAGCTTAAGGTGTCAGATTGATTTGTTTTATACATCTTTTGACCATGCTCATTGAATATTTAGGAAGTTTCTTCAGCCCA
This sequence comes from Naja naja, assembly GCA_009733165.1. Lineage (NCBI taxonomy): Eukaryota > Metazoa > Chordata > Lepidosauria > Squamata > Elapidae > Naja > Naja naja. The sequence goes on from CM019148.1 coordinate 53,253,094, forward strand.
TATTGAGGCTGAGGTATCCCGTGGGAAGCATTAATCAAAGTCACAGAGACTCTTACACTGTGGAAGCACAGACTCTTTATTGTAGCGATTAGTTTTTGCAGTAACACATTAACGCACTACAGAGCTTTTCTTTTATAGAACAATTGATCCCTTTCTTGTACTCCACTGCAGAAAGGAGGGGTGTCATGAAATAATTAACTCTTTAAAGTTTGGCAATTTAAAGAAGCCTAATGCATCTTTACTAAAATGTTGAGGCAAGGGCAGAGGTATATGTGTGTGCATGTTTGTCTACATATGTATGTGTCCATCTATCTTCCTCATGCACTTGTGTTAACTTATTCTTCAAATGTTTTTCATATTATTGTCTTTGTTTCTTTAGTGGTTATATACATAATTGCTCCATGTGTTGTATTTCTATTGTCATTAGTTCTTCCCCCTCCCCATTTTCATGTCTCAACAATAAATATTAAATCTCCCTTTGTATCCTGTTGCTAAATAATGATGTGTGTGCACCTACTTTTTTGTTGTGTTTGCTATCCACATTCACGACCATTCTAGGGTTCGGGGGTGGGTGGGAAGTCCTCTTTCTATTTTTCCTCTCTCCAGAACTCTTGTCCATTTGAGACAATGTCTTGTAACAATGCAAGAGTCTAATCTCCATGTCAAAGCAATTTTCATTCCCCAGTGCACACCCTGCTATCATTTTGTAATGTTTTGTTTCTTATTCTAAAAGAATTAAAAAGGAACAGTAAGCTGTCACAGGGGCCTGTAGTCCTTATCTCAGTGTCTGGAAATTTGGACAGTGTATTTTACTACTGAGATAAAATGGAAAGAACTCCAAGTTCAGCAAATCATAATAGGTTTAAGTTCTATTGAAATCGGTAACCAGAAGATCAGATAACAGGGGTCCTTCAGTTGTCTTTTTAATCAGGTTCCCCGCAAGGGCTGAATAGAGACAGAGCAGACACACAGGGAAAATATAATTCTTGGATAGGTTAAGTACATGTTTGAACTCTTGCAAGCAGAAGCGATTTGATGATGACTTAATCATTTTCTGGTCAATTATCTGTAAGGACCCTTGCAACTGCATGGCAATTATGATGCAAGTTGGCCTTTTGGGAGAAACACCAGTCTCCCTGCTTCTGTTTCCTTGTTGCTTAGATTCTCTGCCATAAATTTTCATTCGTTTATTATCTTTGCTAGCATGGAAACAACTTTCTGTGTAGTAATTACAGCCCCAATGCACACTTTAGCTGTCATCTTGTTGGAGGCCTGGATGTCCTCATGGCCAGCATTTGATAAGTGTTCTTTGTTGATTTTTGATTAATGCACATCTCTTTCTGGGGGCCAGGGGAAGTGAATGCCTGTGATGACAAAAGGCAGGGGATAGTATATCAGCTTGCCTGATATATAGCTATGGATTTATTGGCTTTAACTTGGCAAGTTGAGTTGCATCTGTCCTTTACACATAGAAGAGGCTGTCAATAAGAGGGTATCAGCTGCAGTATAGCCTAAATGACATCTTCAGTTCAAAGGTCATAGGTAATAGTAAGAAAACTCATCCTGAAAGATACCAACATTTTTCATGTTAGCTTTATTCCCTATGAGTTAAAGTGATGCATTACTGAGCTAACAAAATTTAAATTTAATATGCACAAGGATAAAATTTTATAACATGTTCCCTCATTACTCTAATCAGAAAAATATGTTCTCTGTTCCACCTTACATATACCTCATTTAACTTTCAAAATCAGAGTCTATAATCTTGTACAATGTTAAACTCTTATTAATTGGGGAAGCATAAAAAATGACATAATAGGCAGCTCATGTTTTTTCCTTTACCCTATACATCATTCCATAAATGTCCTCAATAGGACCTTGTATTAATTTACTATTGATAGTGATGCTTTGGCTATTGCACAAAGCTTGGAAATCCAAGGCACCTGCTAGGTTAAGTGCCAGAATCTTGATAGTGGTGCCTAGAAATCTTGAAATATTTTCCATGCCTGATGCTGTGTCTAGTAGAACAGTAATGCATTGGATAGCAACTTCAGGAATGAGACTCAAAGGGTATTTTGCTATTTAAAAATTTGGTGCAACATTTTTATATCATCTGGCTCAACCTCTTGTATCTCCTTATCCCTCAGGTTTAAAAGCTTTTGAAGATGTGAGCTTTGTGAGGGTAGGGAAGAGGAAGGGATGTAAGAATGCTGTGGGGAGGAAAAGGAGGAAATGTCAATGATCTAATCCTTTGTACTCTTTACACTTTAACAGTTCAACAGATGTATTACTTCTCAGCTCATCAAGTGGTTTAGCAATTTCCGTGAGTTCTACTACATTCAGATGGAGAAGTATGCACGCCAAGCCATCAATGATGGTGTAACAAGCACTGAAGAGCTGTCTATAACCAGAGACTGTGAGCTGTACAGAGCCCTCAACATGCACTACAATAAAGCAAATGACTTTGAGGTACGCACTGATCTTTCTGTTCCCACTTCCGCAGGGTTTATGGATAATTGGGGGGGGGATAACTACAGGATTGCACAGTATTTTCATTTGTCTCATCATTGGATATAGCTCATCTTGGGTAATGATGAAATGGATCCATAAAGACAAATCTAATTAGCCTACCTTGTCAGAATATGGGAAAGTTCTCTTTTGTAATAGGCACAGTTTTGGTGATATCACTTCCTTCTTCCTTTCCAACATTTTCTATTTGAATGCCAGATAAGTGTGCTTACTTTATTATCTAAAAGGACAGTCTTCATGAACTTTTCTTGGAAATGAATATTTTGAGTGAGGAAAATGCACCCCATTTGCAAAATAAATAAAGAAACAAGGCAGAAAAGGTTGGTTGTCCTTCAGTTCCATCAAAATCATTGGAGAATTCCATTGAAATTTCTGGAATACATTCTGCTGCTTGATGACTTTCAATGTAAAAGCTCCTTATAAGCTAATCATCAGCTAGCATGAGTTAGCCACTGAGGCAACAGCTCAGCAGGTTTTGTTGCTAATGTGCTGACCCATAGTAGCAAATTCCTCAATGCTGACAATGCCATTTTGCTACATCCAGATAGATTCATGCAGAGATAAGACAAGAGGAGAGTTTTGGGAGTTATAAGGGTATGGTTCTGAGGTCTTCTGGCAGTATATTAACATGAACTAATCAAACATGTTAAATATTGTATTTATTGTACAATATTGTAAACATGTACAATGTTATATTGGTATTTAAGCTTCACAATAGGGTGGTCAGAAGGTGATATTGATTCTGTTCTGTTCCTAATGGGTATATGTTAGGCATTAAACTTTCTCTGAAACATTTCTCTTTCAAATTGGTGGCCATCATCAACATATCTGAAATTTTATATGCATGTTATGTTTATATGTAATTATTTTTGCTACCGAGATTGACATTGCTAAGATTGAAATTAACATCTTTGTAAGCTCACTTCAAAACTTTGTTTTAAGAACAGCCAATACATTTCATATTTTCTACCCGTGGTTTCTTTGATAAAAAAAAATATAGGAAAGGTTTAGCAGTGCCTTCTTTCACAAAGTATTAATTGATGTCCATGCTAAAGTGATTGCGTGATTCCAGGGTCTTTCTATATTGCTGCTGTTATATATATGTGCCTGGATCAACAACAACTTGATCAGTGATTATAATTATAAAAGAAAAAGGATAAAGCTATTAATTAAAAGGAAAGGGATAGAGGAAGTTATAGTGCAAGTTTCATTTGCAATTTTACTCATTTAAAATGCTCTCAGTGCGTGTAGCATTTAAGGTAGCACAGTGCATGTACAATCACATACAATTGGAATTGAATGATATTTATACATAAATTTCTCCAGCTTTATGATCTTACAATTACCAACTGTGCTTCTCTTGAGAATCAAATTTGAAAAGTGAAATCAAAATGTTTTTTTTATTTTTCAAGAGAGCATGCTTGTAATTTGTAATAATAATACAAACTTTGGATGAATGACTTTTGTTTCACAACTTGCAGGACCATCTACTGCTCTATGTTCTTAACTTTTCAACAGGACATTTTTTTGATACTAATGCCTAGCATAAATAGCTAATGTTGCTTCTTCATGGCACAGCCTAAACCAAAAATGCTGAAGTTACATCAGTATAAAGGTCACACAAAGTAAGTAGGTCTTTCAGGACTTGATTTGGGGGGGGGGCAGTTAAAGTATAAATAGCTCTTTAACCTACAAAACTCAGAACCATTCAAATAATTTGCTCCTACCCACTTAAGGGAGTTCTGAAAACGCTAATGGAGGCAGCACTGTTTTTCCAGTCACATTTTTTGCCTCAGTGATCTAAACCATGGAATTTGCCACTGGAGATATGACTGGCCACTTTGTCTCATAAGTTTTTCAGGGTTTTTGTTTACCCAAGGCTCCCTAATTCAATTTTTTTTTTATTGCTTGCTTTGTGGTAGATAGGTCCCAAAGTAGAAGTTGGTGGCCAATTACTATGAACTTATATGACCATAAACCATCACGAGAAAAGGTCAAAATCAAAAGTAAAGACCACTCCCTTTCTTTCCCTTCCCTTCCCGCCCATCCCATATCATCCCCTTCCCATCCCACCCCACCCTACCCTATCAAACAGGAAAAGGACAGCTCAGAGTATAGCAATGATACCTTTCTAAGATCAAATACATTTCCTCAGGAGATTGAGTATCGCCATCTATAGCTGTGCCCACAGAATACCAAACACTTTTTAATATATCTATGATTTCTTTTTCAATAACTAAATGACTATTAACTAATTTTCATCTGTTGAAACAGAGCTTTAATTGGCTGGGGAGTTTAATCACACTTGCATTGTAAAAGTATAGCTAGCAGGTATACTCAGCTTCCATCTGTTCATAGAATACTGTATTCCATAGAATATAGTTAAAAAATAGTGTTCTTCATGTGTTCACAAGTCTCTTGTTTTCCACCTACCTTACTTATCTTTTTAATCCTGATCTGTCAATATTCCACTTGCAACTGGGTTTTATGCAAGGAGAAGCAACCATAGAGTTTTTCAGTGCAAACGCAGATTATCTAATACTTTGTACAGGGCAGACATTGTTGTTGCTGGTCACTGAAATAATCAAAAGCTTTAATAAAGATGACATTTTCTTGAAGGAATTTTTGACCAATGCTAGCATATCTAGGCTGAAAAAAATCTGGATGACCACCTACTTCCTTGTTGTTATTTATTGGTTGTTCAGAATTTTGCAGTTAAAATATAAGAATTCTGCTGAGGATGGAGCTACAATATTCATGAGTCAGAAAATATAGAGAAGAACTGGGAGGATGTTAGCTTTCCTTCCTGTAACCTCACTTATATCAAAGTAACTAATAGAAGGGTGATACTTTCTATGTATACAAAATGCATGTGTGCATCATTTATGTCCTTGTGCATACAGATGACTTTGTGGGGAATGACCCACTACCATTATGTGCAACCTTCAGAGATGAAACAATTGTGGAAAATAAAAGCTGTATTCATTACTTGGCAGGATTTATTCTAAAAATAACTCTTCCGTGTGAAAATGATACAAGATTATATTTAACTAAATACCAAAATGCTTTTTTTGTTTTTTACCTACTCATATAATATTTCTTTTAGTTTCAGGCAAAGAAATTTTAATTTCATTTTTTTTAAATAAAGAAAATCTTAGACTGTAATGTAGAATTCACTATATTAAATACTATTTATTCTCTTTTTATATATACTGCCTGCCTTAAACTATCATAAGGTAGAATGCATTGTTCTTCCTCCTCCTCATTTTATTCTTATGATCCTGTGAAGTAGATTAGAAACAAGGACTGACTTAAACTCATCCAGAGAATTTCATGAATGAGAGATTTGAACTCTGTGCCATGAAAATATAATTCCAGTAAGTAACCCATAATGAAAGTATTTTTACTGAAACTGAGGTGCTTAAATACATGGCAAAGATTTGCAATTACTATTTTCAAATATGCACTGTTCTTTGACATGGAAATTTTCTTTTTAATAAAAGTGTACCTGCAGTTGTCCTAAAGAGACTGTTAATGCATATCACTAAATCTGGAAGCATGCATTCTTGCCACATCAACAGAAATTGGATCTGAATACTCAGAGCAGAGGGAGCATTTTCTATATTTAGCATCATCCAAGTTTCTCCCCCTTATTCTTTATTGCTAATATTTTAATACAATTGAGGCTGATATGCATTCCATTTTAAATAGCATAAATGCTTTTTATTTCTTCTTCTATTGCCAAGTTAATGTTCATAATAGATACTTTAGTGCAATATTAAAGAAATAAGGATAAAGTAAGTAGATGTGTATCTCAAATCACAAAAGGCTTTCATAAAGTCAGGTCTTGGGCATCTGTAAGGAGCCACAATATGTGTCATGAATGACATGGATTACATAATTCACATGAGAGGGATGATGCAGATTTGTGTCAATTGCATGATGGTACTATGACATACAAAAGTTTGCTTACTGCAGATATCAATAACTTAAGTAAGTTACTGTATTAACAAGTCAAGTGCTTCATTTCTTTCTTTTTCCTTTTGGCTCTACCAGAATAGACTCAGACCAGAATAGACTCAGTGTTGCAAGAAGATAAGGACATAGTAGCTTTAATAAGTGACCTTTGTGACAGCTCATTATAGTTAAGTGAGGCATTTGCAAAACAGCAAAATAACAGAAACTATGAAATTTAAGCAAAACATTTCCTTCTTTCTGACTCGGGGACTGAGTTTCTGTGTTTGAGAAGAACAACTACATTTTTGTCCATCATAGGGGATTTTTTATCAACAACAATAAAGCTTCTAGTGATTTCCAGGTAAATTCATGTATATTACATAGACACAAATATCAAAACATATAGCATCTCTGAACTGTACAACAACAGAGATTTATTACTCAATAACAAGTGTGACTCTAGGCAGCTTACATGGTATAAATAAAAAATTTAAAAATGTATACCAAGGTGTCATAATTTTCACAATTGAGAAGTTAATGAAGCTTACTTTACAAAGACAATTCTTGTTGATCCAGTGACTTGTTGGTGCTTTTCATAATCAGTTAAGAAGTTTCCCCACTCCTGCTTTCTAATTTATTTAACAATTGGAGATGCTACAGACAGAATCTAATTTCATACACAGAGGTGTTCACTCAGTCTATGGCTCCAGAGGTAACTGGCAGCTTCTGAAAGTTTCACATGCAACCTCCAGTGCTCTTGCCAAAAAGTAGATGGCTAATAGTACTAATATAGTTTATTTAAATTAAATCAAATTTAATTTTTGTGTGCCCCTACCCATTTCTTTTCCCAGCCACTTGTTAAGCACATAAACAATAATGCCATTACTCTAACACTTTTAAAATATGCAGAGTTTATTACAGCAATATAGTAACATAGTAATATATATTGTATGTACATTATACAACATTGTGTTTCAGGATTTGAGTTTTTTATTTACTTTTTGCTATTATTAAGGAGAGGTTTGGAATTTCTTTTAAAAAATGAAGACAAAATGTAAAAAAATTGTGAATCAATTTTTAAAATTGAAAAGAGACAAACCAAGGTTGGATATATAGCTACTACAAATTAAACACTAAAATTCCATTAGAACTCCTCTACTTTTTCAATCTTTGTACATGTCTTGAAAGTGATAATTCTACTGGTGCTTAAGAAGATTTGAAATGCAATGAAAATACATGTTTAAACGTATTTTGAACATCTTTAGACCAAAATTTTTCATTTTCATATGTATTTATATCCTCTAATAAAAGATTAGGATCTGAATCTGTTTTGGAGAGCTTTAAGTATTCTGAACATAGATAATTAATTGTCTGCAATAGCTGTTATTGTTTTATCTTTTAAAAAGTAGAAATAGGAAATATTAGAATTAAAATAAGTATGGGAGATTTTAAAATACAAATAGCTAGAAACTATACATCTTGAAAAAGGGTACCTGATTTATCATGTCAATCCAAGCCAAGCTTGAAAGCGAGACTCCCGCCTTGTTTAGACTTCAACATGTCATAATGTCAGGTTTAAGGCTATACTAAATATGTACCTCAATTTATCATGAATACTTATATGCATCATATATGCTGAAATGCATGTTTTTCAATAGCTACAGTGCTTTTAGGATAATTTAACAGCAGTCATTTATTTCCTACATATTATGATTATTATTATTCTTCATAAGAATCTTATTATCTGCACCAGAAAGTCATAAATCTCATATATTGAAGTCTTCGAATGTATTTTCCTTAATAAATTAATAATGGATAACATTGAGGAATAGAAAAATCATGGACTGAATTTTTTTCAGCTGTTGGTTCCCCTTCTTTTCCATTAAAACAGATGCATGTTGATACAGTTTGTAACTATATCATGGAATTTTAGGCAATATTTGTTTTTAGTATGAATCACTCTTCCGTCAACTAATTATATTGCTATCCCCAAACTCCTACTATGATAAGATGTAAAATGTGTGTGAGGATATGAAGGGGTGGTATATAGTATAAATTACTGTTTAAATAGAATTCTCCTAAACTGAACCAGGCTCAGCATATGAAAGAAAAACACACACAACAGATACACACACATACATGCATACATACATACATACATACATACATACATACATACATACAGACTTATTTGTCAATTACCAAATCTTTTCTCCCCTTGAAATAAAGGTGTTCATTACTACATCGAAAGAGACCCCAGATTTTTGTTTTGTTTGATGTGATGTGATTAGATTTTATAACTCCCCACAATTCCCTCCCCCCCTTTGGTCATTGAGTTACATTTAAACACAGCAAGATCAAGTTTTAAACCTCCTTATTCAACAGCTCTATTACTTATAATGCTCCGTGACCTCTCTCAACATTCTTAAAGAAAAAGATACAGTGTAATGTCACTTTTCTTGGCTTATTGTTCTTTGTTGAGGTGAACAAAGCATTTTCCACAGTGGTTATAGCACATAATTATACAGCTTTCAATGGTGGTGTCTTGGCACATATCAAAGTTCAGAAGAGCCTTTAGGAAGGAAAAAAAAAGATGTTTGTGGCAGCCTAGTGAAGGGTTCATCTTTCCTTCAGAAAAGAGTTCAAGGCTCTTCTGTCAGGCTTCCCTACTTAGAGCTTTTTCTCCTCCTGCTTCATAAAGTTTAAAGGGGATTCACTGGAGTTCTGTGATCTGTTTCCTTTGAAAGATTGTTCCTTTGCACAGAGAAGTCCTTTGACTTCAAGAGTTCACAGATTCATGTCTTTAGGTATCATATGTCTGACCTTATCAGTTACTCTATTTAATGTAGGAGAAAAAGTCTCAAACTCCTTTGTGTTTGTCTGTTTTTCTGCCTCTGTGAAGTGGTTTGGTGGAGAGAGGGGAAGGGGGAGGGGGAAGCAAAGAAAAAGACCATCCTTTTTAAAACGCCACTCTGAGGCTGTTTCCAGCTGTAACCTACCCTGTGGCTTTTTTGGAAGGAGGGTGAGTGGAGAAGGCAGAATAAGCGTGCTCTGCATTTGGCGAGTTTTGCACAGATCATAGAAGGATACATGGCCTAGCAGGCATTAAAGCTCCTTATTCTTTCTCTCCTCACTCTTGTGCCCCGAGTCCTGCTTGCTCACAGGTTCTATGGGTTGTTTTGGGTGCCCAGCTGGCAAGGTTGTTGAACAAATGGCAAACCAAATCTGGAGATCTGGGCTGCTGTGAGTTTCCTCTTGTGTAGACCCCCCCACAAGGCCTTCATAATTAAAGGTTCCTCCAAGCTGAGGAAAGATCAGAGACGAGGGCTATTGTCTGACCTTGAGTTCTCCTTCGTTCAGCTCTTTTTCTTTACACCAAAAGGTTTATCAATAGGAGCTGAGAGCAAGGGTGCCTTTTCATAACTGCAGGTGGCAGGTGTTGCATTCGGCGGGAAACCTATCATTGTCTTGCCACCGTCTGTGGATTAAATGGCCTTGCAAAGTTCTGACAACCCTTCTCAGAACTGCCTTGCATTTCATAGGCGTTCCAGCAGAGCCATTTTGTGTGCTCTTCAGCAACTTTGATCGTTAGAACTTTTTATCATGTTTTCCCACTCGGGTGCTTCTGAGGTAAAACATTGTGGTGCCTCTCCCATCCCATCTGTGTTTTCTCAGGAGTAAGCCAATACAGGCAGATTTACTGCTGTGTAAGCACTATTTCGCTCTTATTTTTAGCATCCTTTCAAAATAGATTTGTGGTGGAAGGTGGCAGGGAAGAAATAATGGCTCGTTAATGGAAGCATTGGCCTGAGATAGATAGACAGGTAGACAGACTCTCTGATAGGCTGCTCTCATAAATACTAAGGCTTAAATTCATTGTTATAGCCAAAATGCCATTGAAGTATCACAGGAAATAGTGAGTCTCTTTACTATAGCTATGCTCTGAACGAATTGGCCTGATTCCACATTCAAAGACAGAGTAACGATACTGCCCACTGGGAAATATATTGTGATATATTTCTGGGAAATTTTGTGATGTGTGTGTGTGTGTATATGTATGTATATATATATATATATATATTGTCATTAGTAAATAGTTTACTTTCTCTATCTGAAATAAGGAGCTATTGTCCAGTATGTAAAGGATTGCACACATTGTTGTTGTTGTTTTGGTAGCTTTTTCAAAATTTAACTTGCCACAAAATTCTTCAGAGATTTCATCTAAGAAGTCCAAATCAGCAGGGCCCACAAGTGGTTCAAATCAGGCACTTACTACAAGCGCAATCAAAGCCCTGCCCTGTGTACTTTCGAGTAACACTGACACACATAGAAAGAATGGGCTTGGATCACACTGCAGCAATTGCTATCTTGCCAATTTTGATTGGCCCTCCCCATGGACACTCTTGATCTAAATATTGTTTGTAGTGAATGAACAACAGCCCTAACAATCAAGATGGTTGGTCGCAGCTAAGCTATGTCACTGAATTTGCCTCTATAACTTATATGGAAATAGTCCAATGTGCATGAAAATAGAATTATTTTCTTCAGTACATGGTTTCTTCTAAATGAGTAATGAAATATGGGGAAATGCTACCCAAATGCAATTACTATAAGTCACTAAACTGGGTTTGCATAATTTAATTCAAAGAATGGAGGAAATGGTTATCTTATAATGAAGGAACATAGCTGTCTTTCCTGCAGTTATCATAGCTGATGAAACTATCAATGATACTTTGCTATTCAGGTTTCCTGAGAAAAGTACTCCTAATTAAAATTATAATAGCCTAATAATATCTATCAAACAGCAAAGAAACCAGAGTTTGCTAACCAGATTATTAATACTGTTTTAGCTTCTGTGATTAATTTGGAATCCTCTGTGGCTTAATTATTTCAATGAACAACAACATAACTGAATGATATACATATTTAGTTGTATTCCCTGATGGATTTAGTAAGGTAAGGTTTTGTCAGAAGAGAAGATGTAAAAGTATACCCAAACAATGTTAATACTGGTTGGAATACAGTAGTACTGTTCATATAACAATGAAGATTACATCAAGAAAACAGATTAGGAACAGGCATATCATTAAATAATGTATCAGATAAGCTGTCCATTCAAGAAAAAAAATTTTTCCATGTGGAGCCTTAGATATTTTGTTAAATTCTCATAATTACAGTAGGGAAATGGTTACAAACTAGCTGGCTTAACACTAAGGCCGCAATCATATGCTCACTTACCTGCTAAATTGCTCCCATCCCAGTTGAATTCAGTAGGATTTATTCCTGATTACACATGTATAAGAGCACACAGTCTGTACCTCTGAGCTCACTATGAATTATAATTATATAAAGCATTCTGCAACAGGTTTATCCAAGCGTTATTTTTTTTACTGTATGCAAGGCAAGCATTGCTAGCAGAGTGAAGCAAAATGGATCAAAAAAACGTAAAGTTACTCAGCTGAATTTTTCATGAGTCAGAAATAAAAAAGCCACTAGTGAAGCAAAGAGCTTTGTTTGGAATCACCCTTGCAACTTAAATGCTGCGTCACAGTCGTTACGTACATGAGCAGATATTTTTGAATTCAGAATCATATAGATAAATAATGCCCAAACAATCTGTGGGGGAGAGAAGGTTGAGGAAACCAAACATCAGCATTTCATTTTCCAAAAGGTTTCAAAATACTACAGAGCATGGCAATAAAGCATTAGGATTTCATTTTTTGCTGTAAAATCCACAACTTATTATTCAACAATGTAATTATGATAACATTTAGGCAGAATCCTGCACAAATAACAAGGATATTACCTAGGTAACTCTTATCAGGAACTTAGCTTGAAATAACTATTTGCCTATGGCTGTTCAATACATTAATGAATGTGGGATCAAGAACTATGAATTTAGTGGAGTTTAGTATTTCCAAGATACCTTGTCTAATGTAGGTGGGCATCCTGAAGTTCAAATGGAAGGGAAAAGAAAAAGATGAAAAAAAAATAGATTTGGGAGGATCTGAAATGGAAAATGGGCTCAGAATATTTGGCATGCTGAGATCCTGAGCCAAGAATAGAATCCTTCCATATTATCCTGCTGGAAAGCATGGGGTAAAATAGAATGGGATGACAACAAGAAACAGAATAAAGAGATGGTCCATCTACTCTTTGAACCTGCCTAATATTAATTCCAGTTTTGCTCACTCTGATTGGCTACCCCATCCCAAAAGAGAATGTGACTATCTATAGTTGAGTTTCTCAACCTCAGGATCTTGAAGATGCTGGCTGGAAAATTCTTTAAGCTGCCAAGGTTGAGAAATACTGCTCTATAGAAATAAGGTTCTCTGCTGTGAACATAATCACGAATGTACACTAATTTACACACCATCACTAATTTACATAGTATGCTTTCCTTCTTAAAGTTTCTTACACATTTGAACTAGTATCTTGTAGTCACTGGTTAAGTATAATACCGTATAAACATCTCCTGCAACTCTTTTTAAGTACCATTTCTTTCAGTTGAACATGCTAAAATATTTTCTACTGAATTTCTATTATATTTTACTGAAAATAAACGTCCTTTAGTAATTGCTGACTTTGGAAGTCCAATGATCTTATTAAATATATTGAAGTCAGAATTGCCCAAAATGAATGGCCTTGTACATAATTAAGATGTAGTTTGGAAATTCTTATTTTTAAAAATAATGATTGATTTTCTAAATTGATCTGGGAATTATTTTACTTGATAAATATTAAACATAAAAATTATTTTCAATACTTCATTCCCTTCCTTCACTTCTCTCCTTGCCATCATTCATACAAAGAACTTGGCAAACATTATGAAACTCTGCTGACATTTCATTTTGTGTGCAATGCAGGGCAAGGGGAATTAAGAAATCAGGAAGAATCTGAGGACAGGCCACACTTTCCAGGGTTGGCTCGGTTGAAGGTTTCTCTTGCTAGCATTTCATAGTACAATTTCAACTTTTATAAGATGGTATCTGAATTGGCAGCATTGACGGCTATGGCTATTTCTTCCTCTCTGTGTGCTATATGCCTCTAAAGACTCTTATTTATTCCCTCCCATGTCACCTTGTGTACAGTCTGGCCTGTGACACTGATGGTGATTATGTCATTATTTTGCTCTGGGGGCTTTGGCACATCTGCAGAGCTGATGCACATCTTCTTTGTTACGCTGGCATACATCCCATATTGCAAATGCTTCATTAGCCTTACTGCCTGCCTGCCTGCCTTGCCAGACAAGAATGCCCAAACCCAGGCTTCTTTTTGCTGTGTTCTTTTGTGCAGTATGATGAGCCTTTATTCATCTTCCCAGTTCCTCCCTGTTTTCCTGAACTCCAGATGTCCTGAGCTCACAACTCTCCCTTAAAAGGATTGTGACAAAAATGGAGGTGACAGCAAGTTAACCTTTTGTACTCCAGCCTGAACGCCCTAATATCTTTCCCTCGACTCACTTAAAAAAAGAAAGACTTCCGTTTTATAATCATGCTTAGCACACATTTGAAAATGCTCATGACTGCAGAGTGGAACATAGTCTCTATGTGCTGTCTCTTATAGTTTCCTCATACTCCCTCCAAAAACTTATGAGTATCTTGTTCTCGTGGCTATAACAAGGGACCTGATACGAACACTTCTGTTAAGTACTTTGAAAATGAATAGTGTTTGATTAGGAGTTACAATAGACAGCACATAGACTGCTCTCCTCCTGAGCATTGGAGCTGCAGGAACAAGATTCAAGAACATTAGGCCTTAATGATATGCGTGAGTATAAGTAGTGTGGCTGCCCTGTGCTTCGTGTGATCTCACACACCGTTAGTGTCCAAAGATGATCTGATCATAATGTTTTAAACATTATGATCAGGACATTCCTAGGTACAGGGATGGATGGGGGAAGAGGAAAGAATGGCTATGGGTAACATATTGCTGATTCACAGTAGGTTGTGTGAGAGATATGATGATTTTTTGCTACTTTTTGAGTTGGAATGTAAGGCTTTACTTGTCCACTGGATCCATTATTTCAGTGATGACAACATTTAAGATCTCTTTTTGAGGAGCCGGCATGCTTTAGAAACTTCTTTTGACAATCCTGCCATGCCCTTATTCAATGAACAGCAACTGCTGGGGGGTCAATAATTTTGTCTCTGTAAATGAGGCTGGCAATGCCATGGAGCAGGAGGTCTATACTTCTTTGGTTTCAGGTGTGTCCTTCAAAATACTATGGTGGTGTGTCATCAAAGATCAGAAGTGTTTTTCTCAGCCTTGTTTTCTAGTGCAGTTTGAAATGAATGTGAAACTACTGGTTAATAATTGGAAGTTGACTCAAGAGAATGGAACCATCCATCTACTTAAAAATGGCATGTTACCCCTTGGAACTTCTCTAATGCAGCCCATATTGCCTCCTGCTTATAAATGATTTAAATCAGGAGTTTTCAAACTTCTTCAGAATGCAGAATGTATTACAGGTAGTCCTTAGTTAGCAACCATATTGGTTGCTACCGTGTTTCCCTCAAACTAAGACCTCTCTGGATAATAAGCCCAATTGGGTTTTTGAATGCATGCACTACAATAAGCCCCCCTCCCAAAAATAAGTCCACCCTCCACTGAGTTATGAGCAGGAAAAATGCCATACATGCAATTGCTGATTTGTAAACTTGTATTCTGCTTCTGCCTCATTTTCAATTTTAGATACATGTGTTGATCCATTGTCTGGTTTTTTAAATTCTTTTTTAAAGCCTGTTAGTACTGTAAAAGGTTCTGTGGAACATCCTCCTCCTCATGTACAATATTTTTTTTCTCCAAAGTATTGTTTCATATCATTTGCTAGCCATTACAAGGGCTGGGTGCCACCATTCTTATATCACTACCCTTGTGGTTGTGAACATCTTAATCCAAAATCTATTCTGGTAGTTGATTGATTGATTGATTTAATTTATTTATTTTATTTATTAGTTTTATATTTTGTTTAAAATTACATTTATATGCCGCCCTTCTCTGAAGACTCAGGGCGGCTTACAATTTTTGGGATACAACCCAGTGTGCTCAGCAATAGCCTTCATTCCATTGTATATGCCTGCTTATTACTAAGCAGCATTTTTACAAGGTCAGCTAATTGCCCCCAACAATCTTGGGTCCTCAATTTACCTACCCTGAGAGGATGGAAGGCTGAGTCAACCTTGAGCCTGGTGGGATTCGAGCCTACAGCAGTTGTAGGCAGCTGGAACTTAAGTGCAGGCAATTAACAGACTGAGCCACCCAAGGCCCTTATATATCGCCCTTCTCCCTAGGGACTCAGGGTGGTTTACAGGGCAATAAAAACATGCAGTACAAAAATTAAAATAAAGACTAAACTAGAATTTAAGCCGGACCAACAATAAATTTTTAAAAATATTTAAAACGATTATTCCAATCAAAAATTAAAAATATACTTCTTATGGATTTGGGCAAGATTGGCTTGTTCAAATAACCATGTTTTAAGGGCGCGGCGAAAGGCTCTCAGGTTGGGGACAATCCGGATCTCTAATGGTAGCTCATTCCAGAGGGCAGGGGCCACCACAGAGAAGGCCCTCCCCGTGGGGGTCACCAGCCAACATTGTTTGGCTGACGGCCCCCTGAGGAGGCCAACCCTGTGGGCCCGCACTGGTCGGTGGGAGGCTGTCATCGGCAGTAGGTGGTCTCGCAAATACCCTGGGCCTAAGCCATGGAGCGCTTTGAAGATCATAACCATAACCTTGAATTTATAATAAAGGTGTTGCCCTGTTCTCCCTAGCTACTTTACCTTGCGTTGGATCTCTCTTCTACTTTTATAGGCAAAAGTGCTACATGCATGAATCTAATACAATTAATTTACACTGAATGGCCTTTTCACTATTTGCATGTTGCCGAACTATAATCTTGTTTTAAAATATCATGGTAAATTAGTCAAATTTTAACAAATTAAATTTTCATGTGACTAAACTGTAGTGTTGAAGAAAAAGAGTGTGTCTTTTTTATTTGTATACTGCTTTTGAAGAGTTGCATCCTCTATCACGAGAAGAAAATAGGACTGTCTATTCTAAAATGGTGTCTGATGTCTACAATATTCAAAAGTATTTGTTACATTTAATCAATCGAACCTAATCAATCCTTAAAATATTCTGGCCTTTGATGCATTAGTGTGTTTTCAATCAGGTACCAACATTAAAACAGGCATTTTAAATTTTATTTTTTAATGAATTGACCCAAATAATAATGACACATTTAAATTTTGGGCTGTTTATTTTAATTTTTGAAAGCAGAAATCCAGTACCGATATTTTTTTCTGATCAAAACAGTGAAGATTATTAGAAAATGCCTGAGAGTTGCATTCTAATTTTGCCATTTTCAGCAGTAGCTATTTCTTACCAACACATTGAGTTTAAATTCTGAAAATGTAAATTAGGTCTATGGGATGTAGGCTACAAAAATCCATAAATCCACTAGATGACAGCAAAGAAATATAGAAAAACTTTGCTGCTATCTAGTGGATATTCAGATTTTGGCAACTCAATCTGTTGGGATACTGCTTCTATCAATGGGATTAACAGTAGAGACCTTGCCTATTTTTTAAGTAAATTTAATTTAGATTTAAAATTTTAAGATGTTTTGGGAAATAGAGATTTATGAAGGATAATTCACATTTATCCCCATTAATTGCAATGACCAATGCCAGACACAGTTCAAAAGAGTAATCTGATGAGTCATTCTGGGTATTAGACTTAAGTCTAGTAGCCACAGAAGTTATGTCTCTCTCAGTCTGTATAATTGTCCTATTCTTTTTATAGAATTTTAAAAGTCTTCATTTGTCACCAATTCTAAAATTCAAATGTAACAGGATTGAAATTCAGAGTCTTGAATAATTAAGTCTATTTAAAAATAGCAAGATTTCTTTCATAATATTTAACTAACTTTCACATTTAAAAAGAGAATAAAAGTGCTGCTAGGAAAGTAATATTAAAATATGCTTTTATAGTTGGTATATTGTTATATTGTGCCTTTTTAAAATTCTAATATTTTAAATAACAGCTTTGGTAAAAGAATATTTTATGCGTAAGAGAAAGAAACTAAATTTGGGTAATTGGTAATTTTAGGATCGGCTATTGCTTTTTAGATGTGTACCTTCAAAGACTTTTGAAATTAGAAGTGAGATTGAAAAAAGTGAGATGTTAGTCCAGGGCACTATGAAAATAGTTAATTGGTACTGTTAAGTCTAATATCAATAACTACAAAATAACCTTAGATAAGTCATTGTATTTGACCTCATTCTATCTGTAACAATAAATGCATCCTATATTTATTTCAATATTTCAAAAAACACAAGATCCTATAATAGGTCTTTCTAGGAAGTTCAAACATGGGACTTGGGAGTAAACATTTATTTTGCCCATTTCTTATGTCTACTGGATATAGTATTTTGGAAAGCTATTTAAATATGGCTGTTCTTTGAGGCATAAGTTTTAATAAGTTGGGAAACCATAAACTCATAAACTATTTAAGTTTATTCATTTTCATTCATTTATTTTCAAGTACAAGTTAAATCCTGTCAACCTGAATTATATTCGTTTGTCCCTCAAGAACTAATCCTACTTGAATCTCTTGCTTGCCCTAAGTGCAGTTTATCTTTTGTCTTGGGCATCTTCAGTCTAGGCATATATTAATAGAAGATCATCAGAGAAAACTGAATGATTTTTGTCCCCTTGAATCATGACAATAGAACAAGTGTCAGCACTATGGTAGTAATATAATATTCCTTCTAGCCTCTATGTACTTTTAATATGATAGGCAATGTGAACCTGCCATATTGCTGTATGGGATATTTAGACTTGCATGAAATTTATAAATCTGCAGTTTAAGGTACTGGATCTACTGACAAGGTAGAATTTGCCTCTTTTTGGTGGATGGGTATGCTTAGGGTTTCATGTTGTAAAATAAAATCTTACCCTTTATTTCAGGTTTTTAATCCAAAAATGGTACTGCTTATACTGTAGGAATAATCCAAGGCTCACAAAAATAGGTCTGGAGACATATAGGCTGCAGATTGCCCACCTGCCTCTAAAGTTTGGGAATAAAAAGAGCAACAGAGGCTCATAATCCATCTTTCCTTACAAATAGGCCAGCATATTCAGACTTTTTTTTCTCATGAGTGAGAGCTGTTTTAGATAGGGGAAGGTACCAGTAAGATGTGACTTAGAATTTTAATTAGAACTTACTGAATTTATGTATTTTTAAAAAATGTATGACAAAGTAGTTGTCATTTCCCTTTCCCTTTTAAACATGGATTATGGAAGAAAGTAAAACTGGTAGAAGAAGCAGAGCTTTGTGTGCTCAGATCTTTTTTTTTTAAAAGTCTGCCTTTGAATCTCTACATATTCATCCATACTTGCAAAGCTAAATTGGACTTGCTTCCTCTTTTTTTCTCCTCCTTGACATGCTCTTTAGGGCTGTATGTATCCACTGAATTCAGCCTGTGTAAGTAGAAAAGAACTCATTTGTTAAGGGATAATTTTAAAAAGCGAGGAACAGTAAAAATTCACACATTCTTCATATAATAAGATGGAATTTGAGATCTTTTAAAGAATCAAATACGGTGTGCGGCATGATAATGACATCCATCCATTTCTAATTCCAGTGAAGCAGATAAAGAGGATGAGAAGAAAAAGGATCATAAGTTTAAGCAGATAACAGTGTAGCAAACCCTTTAGATCAAAACATTGAAGAGTGCTTAGGAAAATATCAGGGAGTTAGTATAGTTCTCATCCAGCTGCTGCTGTCTATTTTCAAAGCCATTTCCCCCTCACAAATATTATCTTGGGAGTGCTGAGTTGATTGCTAATGTTCCCATCCCCATATTGCAAATGGCTGAGAAATAATGACTTGCCTAAGGCCACCCAGTGAGTTACTGGCTGAGCTGAGATTTGAACTAGAGACTCCCCAGTCATACTGTGTCCTCTCTTAACTCTCTGCTCCATAACATGGTGGATTCAGATGGGTTTTGCTAAAATCATTGTTCTCCCATAGCTGGGGCCTTCTGCTGCTTTCTTCAACTCTAATCCTTACATTTTAAAACTCTTCACTTCTAAACCAATATTCTCATTTCATCTCTTTTTTATTGCAGTGGACTCTAGTTCTCCTGCAAAGCATTTCCTGTATGCTTAAGCTAACATTCTTATCTGTACGGAATCCAAGCTTTAATCTTTCCTGCTTTCCTTTTAAAAAAGACTGTTTCCTTCTTACTTTGCCGTTGCTATCTTAATTAAAGTGTAAGGTTTCTGAGCAGGGGATCTGTTTTTCTCTGCAACATAAATAACATTTTAACACACTTTAATGTTTTACAATTATAAATAGGCTCTTCCTCCTCCTGCTTTTTCTTTAATAAAGGATGAAAATGGGCCAAGGACAATCTGATTCTTCTCGCAACACAAGCAGATTGAAACTTCATTGGACACTAGCAGCTATTCCTTTGAATTTTGTAGAAATTTTAATAGCCATTGGTTCTAGGCAGAACCTTTGTTTGTCTGAGGGCAGAGGAAGGAATTACTAAACATCACTCAGTCAGACTTGCAGTTTAGGAACATCAATATTCCAGAGCCAGAAGCACTGATTCTTAAATGGCTTAATCCACAGATCTTGTCAGTACCTCTTAAAAGCTTACAAGCAATAAAAGGGGATGCAGTAATTACAATCTTTTTCTCATCTGCTACAGCAATGAATCTCATTTGGTAAAGAAATCATTAGAGGCTTTTTTATTTGTTAATTTCCTACCTTTCCTTCAGGAGCTCATGGTGGTAAGCATAGAATTCTTTCTTCCCATTTTACCTCACAATAACCCTTTGAGGTAGGCTGGGCTGAGAGTTGGTCCAAAGCCACCAGGGTGCTTGGCTTAGGGAAGACTTCAACCTGGCTTTTGGTGGTACTCATCTGTTTACCCACCTTTTTTATCTACTATATTGCATTGGCTCCATTGAAATGCAAGGCAGAAGGCTTACCTACTGGATAAGCAAATCCTGTGTTTTCTGATTTCTTTCAGTCATTTTTGTTGGTTTGACTCTTTATTTTGTGTTATTGTTCATTCCTGTATTAAATCTGCATGCCAAATGGTTTGCAGATTCACAACAGCATCAATACAATAATGTTAAATCACAACATAAACCATCACATCAGCTTAAAAGGAGAAGATCAAGGAGTTAAAAGTTAGGTGAACCTTTGAGGCTGAAGCAAAGCTGTGGCTAAAATCAGCCCTGCCACAGGCCTGATGAGCTGATGAAAGAATCTAACTCTCAGTGATCTGCCAGATCTCACTATTTGGAAGTGCACAGGCAAAACCTGTAGGGGATACAGTTATTCCTTCAGGCTTCTCTGGGCAAATGAAAATATACAACAACTGATTAAGGACACTCTATTACTAGTGTCATGAGTAATAGCCATTGATAAAGCTAAATGTTTATATAGAATGTGAAGCCAACAAAGGCAGATGCCTTTAACAATATTTAATTGTTTACATCCTGCTACATGTATTGGACTGTTTCAAAATCACAGTATCTCAAAGCATTTTCATTCTCAAAGTATTTTCATCAACATGTGGAAGGTAAAATCCAGGCAAGCTTGTATTTTAAAAATCCAGGTAAGCTTGTATTTGATATATTGATACTGATGAATTATAGCACCAGTAGAAGCACAAATAATGTCCTGTGGTATGAAATTAGCTTGCCAAGAAACAAGTACCAGCAGGGATGTATAACTTACTGAATGGTGGGAGGGAAAAGGAGCTTTCCAAAAGAATCAGAATCCTTTTATTCAGATGAGTTAGGTACAATATCATTTAGGAACAAATATTACAACACACTTTTTTTCTTTTTTTTCCCTTGTAAATTATTTCACATTCTTCCCCCCTCCCCCATGGGACAAAAAATGTACCAAATTCGGTACATCAAGTGTCACCAAAATAATGGGGGTGGGGTTTTACAAATTACAGCAGAAATTTCACATGATGTAAAGTAAAGCTTACAAGAATATTGAATCTGAGTATCAATATCATTTCCACATTGAAATTAGCAATCTAGAATGATGTTTTGGTTTTTAAAAAATGGAAGAAAATACTTGTGCCGCAGTTTATGCATACTGGTATATTTGGCTCTTGAAGCCTAAACTAAGTTGTGAAGGACTGACATACTCTCTCACAGGGTCTTCTCAAAGTAATTTTTAAGTTTATAAAGTTTCTAATATTTCTCTTTTTTATGACCTACTCTGTTTTATGTAAAGGAAATGTAATTTTTTTTAGATCTGTTTTATTTTTATTTGTGTTTGAATATCTTTAAGCAGACTTTATCTTTGCAACTACTAGGACACTGTACAAAGATATGACCCAAACAAAACTTCAATGGAAATGGACATGCAATACAATAAACAGAACACATCAGCTAGTTAAATGCATGGATGAACAAAAAAAATTATGAGGTGGCACTAAAAAGATTGCATTTAAATCTTCATAGGGTGGGTATTCCATAATGGGAGTGTTTTTTGCTATGTCACATCAAGTACACAAGGTAATTTTTTACTTTGACAAGACAAGAACCTTTTTGCATTATCTGCATTCCAGAACTAGGCCAGAGTATTAGCTATGCTAATCAGAAGCTCTCTAAGAACATTCAGAAACCCTCCAGATTACAAACATTTCCTAATGCAGATCATCTTAAATTAGTCCACATTTGTAAAGGAGGATGATTAATACCAGTCAAAACTCTACTACAGTATGTAGTCTCTCTCATTTTTGAACTAGGAGTTTCAAAATTGGATGAAAACAAAAACATGACATATAAACATGATGATATAAACCCATTATTGTCTATCTCTAAGACACTTCTAATACTAATATCCACTAAGGAAGGTCCTATTCCACCCCAGGTCTGTGTGTGTGTGTGTGTGTGTGTGAGAGAGAGAGAGAGAGAGAGAGACAGAGACAGACAGAGACAGAGACAGAGACAGAGAGAGAGAGAGAGAGAGAGCAGGCAGGCAGGCAGGCAGGCAGGCAGGCAGGCAGGCAGGCAGGCAGAAGTATCAGGAATAAATGGTCAAATTAGCAATAGAATTCCTAATCTAAATCAATTATATCTTAGTGAGGAGGAAGGTTGCTCTTCCAGTCTTTGTCATGTTGCAGTGTGTACTCAGAAGAAGAGTTGAATAAGACGTCTATTATAATCAGTATGTTGACTAGGTGAGAGCTACCTTATTAGTGGAATTTAGAAGCAGCATTTCTTGGCTAGAAAACAAATTAGCAAAACAACCCAACTCCAACAGATTTGGAGAAGGAGTAGAAAAGAGATAGCCTTACTGATTTTCTCCTCATCTGGCTAGATGTCCTATCTTCTCCCTGTAATATTGTCTTGAAATAAGGCTACTCCTTGAAATGGCACATAATGAAAATTATCTTTTATGTTTCATATTTGTAATGCTGTAAATGTTTTAAATCATCTACCTTGATGTACTGTTATCTGTGTTAAGGGAAATTCCTATTGCAGGAAATGTCCAACTTCCCTCCTGAACCTGTTTACCACCTATTGATATGACCTTGTACATTTTAATTCTGCAGTTTAAGCACTTTTCACCAACCCGAGATCTCTGGTCTCAAATCTTCAGGAGATAGAAACTAGTCTTTCTGGGAAGATAGGCCACTGACTGAATAAAACTGGAATTTGGAAAGGCTTTGCTATTAAAAATAAAGATGCTGCCTCGTTAAAATTATAATTTCTCAAGGCATGGGAGAAAGCCTTGATTGCCAGAGAAAACATGGGAAGCCTGCCATTCTAGAAATCTTACATTTCTGTAAAATTGCTAAGCAAACCTGTCCTGGCTTAGCCTTATCATATTTAAAGTATGTTTGTCCAGCTTTGTAATAGGAACAAGCAGACTGTTTGAAGGCCACATAGCTTTCAAACCTTGGTTGTGACACGCTAGCCCCATTTTGAAACCATCTTTATCTGGACGAGAAAACTAAAAACTGTTTGACCAACTAGCTCTCTGTCCAGTTTATCTTGTAATATGCCTTTAGCTCACAGAGCTTATTGATTTCCTTAAATTAATGTTTACAGAATGCTGCTGAATTTTACTCAATGGGACATTGTTCTTTTGAAGCTTAGTAAAATACGAGACAGAATGTTTTTGCTCTTAGTTCTTGTGCTAGGACTGATGAAACATTCTGATTTTTTTAAGGCCAGCCTTGAACTATAGCTGTTTCCTACAAGTATGTTTACTCTGGGTACATTAGTAGTGTGACACAGCATTAGACTCCAGCATTCTACTTTGCTTAGACATCTCTAGATGCAACAGAGCTATCAGAATCCCAGAAATGAGAATATATTTCATTTTTAACAAAATATTCAGGCAGAATACAGGCTCATGCAATGTGGTTTAGCACTGTGAAGGCAAACATAACATAAGTAGTAAAGTTTGGCTTTGCATCTCCTTCTTCCTGTACATGTAAGGTGGTTAACTTTCTACTTTTGAATAAACTACAGCTTCTTGCTAAGTCTGTGATTTATTCTGATACTTTAAAAGCCAAATTCAAAGTCCATAGTTTGATATTCATTTATTCAAGTTCATATTGATAAGAAGGAGCCACAGCATCACACATTTATTTGTGATAATCAGAAATGTTTAAAGTAGAATTTTTAGTCAATTCTACTTGTATGAGGATATTCAGCTTTGCTAGAGCTTATTCTCATAATACTATATCATGGTTAACACATCACACAGTAAGCCCTGCCCTAAGGAAATTGTCAGCCCCAGTAGGTAGATCAGACTAGAAAGCACTAAAACTATTCTTTACTATTCTTTACAGAATCTTGCATTGTGCTTCCCCTCCTATTCTTCATAGTGACTTCTAAACACAATGTTGCTTCTCAGGACTTAAAACAAATATTTCAGCCTTCTTTGCTTATGTAACAATTCTTGCATATTTCTGTCAAGGTCATCTGACTGATTCTCTAAAGAAATGCTATAAGCGCCAGAGTTGTTTGTAGAAAATCTTCAGGTTTCCTTGATATGTCACATCATTTGTCACATACCCCACAAATGTTCTGGCAGTTTCTTGATAGGTATAAATAATAAACATCAAGACCTGATTCAGAGTTAATAAACATGACAGTGTAGATCAGAGAAAGAGATTTAAAGAATTTGTGCTTGGTTTATTGTAAATTATAGTTTCCAGTTTCATATATTGGGAGGCTTGTCACATGTCCCTAGTCAGAAGACAAGCTTGAGGTTCAAAGGGGTCTTGGTAGACTTGAACAATGGGCCTTTTCCATTAAAATGCAGATGAATGATGAGAAATGTAGGCTTCTGTACTTAGGTAGGGAAAACATATGTACAAATACATGGTAATAACTCCTTGGTTGTATTTGTGAGTGGAACCTGGTACACAACAATTTAAGCATTAGATAGAGGTGTGCTGCTGTTATCTAAAGAATCAATATAATCTTGGTCTACATCCATAGATCACAGGAAGTTACACTTCCACTCAGCACTATACTAGTCAAACTGCCCTCTGCAATATTGTATCCAGGATATGAAAGATGCTGATGAACTGGAAAGATTGCAGGAAAGAGTAACAAAGATGTTGAGGGACTTGGTGGTCAAATCCTCTGGTTAAAAGAACCAGATATATTTAATCTAAAGAATAGAAGACTTGAAAGTGGTTTTCCAGTACTCAAACTATTGCCATGGGGAAAGGGGGAAAGATTTTTTTTATCCATAATGCCCAAAGGCCTAAAGATCAAAGGATGGAAGATCTTACAAAGAAAGATTCAAACTTTTAAGTAAAAAAGTAAGTTCCAAGCAGTGAAACCACCTGACTCCTGGGTGTCATGGGTGACACACTGTCAGGCATGAACAACAAGACTCACATGCGCAGAGATCAAACTATTGTGTTCTCCTTATCATACAGGAATTTCCACAATATGACAACCTACTCCTTGGAACAATTAGATAAGGCTCCAAGGAACTTAGGAGGAATCAACCCTAGCTCTTTTGCAATTGCATAGTGACTCCAGGCTTGATCCTCCATGCCAGGTTGGGTTCTTCCCAATATGTAGCACTGAAGGTTTTCAAATGAAATTTGGATTGTGATTTATCTGGGATGGTCTGAGGATTCTTGCCAGGGCAGGAGCTTGGACTAGAAAACCTCCAAGTCTTTTCAAATAAGATCCTTTTGGATCTTTCTCCCTTTTGATATTTTCATATTGGAAGCATTCAGACTGTGATGTGTAATGTGATCCTGTCAATTTCTCCTTTGATTCATTTCTGGTTGCCCTATTTCAATAAGGAGAATGTATTACAATTTGCATTGCAGAAAAATAAAACCAAAGTGGCTGTGAAAGGACGATTTAGGAAACTCTGGATATAGTTTCTTATCTGTTCTCCCCATTACTGCTCACATATAGGACAATATATTAGAGGAAACTTGATATTATTTGAACTGTCTCGTTGAAATTAATATAGCTCATAAGTTCTTAATAATCAATGTTGCAAGGTAATGTTGTTAGACTGAGAGATATATCACAAATTCATATTCAGGCTCATCAAGTCCATACCAAGAACATCCTCATTCAAATCTACTGCGGGACAATGTAGCATCCCCAAGCTTCATAACTTCTCAGTGTATTGTCAGCTGGGGATTATAGAATTCAAAGCCTGGTTTATACCAAGCTGATGAAAACTGAAGTTTAGATTTTCTGGGTCAGAAAATCCAAATTCAATTAAAACAAATCTCAATTAATTCCTTTTAAATAAATAAATCTCAGTCTTAAGAATGCTAAATAAATACCCATGAATTTGTGAATTGGGGCAACTAAAATTTCACAAGGTTTCATAAATTTCATCATTATATTTTTTTCCAGTGCCTGGAGTCTGAAAATGTTGCTGATTTCCAGTTTAATAAAAGGCTAGGAATAATGAAATGATCTAACCATATTATTCTTGCCTAGCACTGTTCGCTGGCAATAGGCCTCCAGACATCTGACCTGCAATATGACTTTTTACACCACAAATGTCAAGGTTTGGAGCTGCAGGCTTCTGCATGCACAGCAGGCACCCTGTTGCTCAGCTGAAACTGCTACCCATGGCTTTCTCTTCCATCTAGACCTGTGATAAATTCTGTGTAGACTTTCTTAAGTTATAAGATTTGTTATGCAAGAAGGTTTGAGGACTCAGCTTAAGGAGTGAGTTGAATTTTTTCCATTATCTTTTATACACAACCTCAAAAGAATTATGCAGGTTCACCATATATGTTAGCAAGACATCATTAAAGGACCTTGAATGAACATAGCCAATTGGAGTAGCTGAATGTTTCTAAAGGTTTACTATGTACAAGTAGGAATTTGACTGAATTTTGAGAAAACAAAAATGAATTTGCAGGGGGGAAAGGGGGATCTGATTAATTCATTATAAAAACTGAGGTCCAAATTTAACCATCTCATTTTCTTGCATATGGCAGATACTGGATGGAATTCCCTTTTGATGTTGAACTTTCTTGAACAGTTTCATACTTGGCAAGTTTCATTTTTTATAACTTGCTAGATTGAGGGCTGCAAAGCTGGACACATATTAATAGGCCCTTTTAGAATAACTTCTTCAAGAAGATCCTTCTCTGCACTGTGAATGAGAAATTTGCTATAATTTGTCATAATTGGAAAAACCCAGAAGGCTTCCTTGAAACTCCTGTAAATGGGAGTTTCTTTTAAATAAGAATGCATTGGCATACAGCCTTTTGAAAGTTGGAGAGTTCTGTTGGGTAATGAAGAAATTATAATTGAAGTTCAAGCATTTTAAGTTATGCCTTCCTGTCATTCAGATTTTATGGTGGCTGCACATCCATTCAGGAAAGATCATCCACAGTTTTTTTCTATGATGGACTTAGTCATCACTTCACTGTTTAGAAAGAAAAATAACAAAAACAACAACATGTAACTTTTGCATTTAATCAGTCCACAAACTGGTTAAACCAGAAAGCTTGATTTTAAGATGACTTAATTCTACAGCCCAAATCAATTTAAATCATGACATTTTAACTTTGCAGGTTGTTACTGAAGACTGTTGGGGTACTCTGCTGTGTTGTTTCTCTGGGAGTTTATATGGCAAAAATGCTTTTTTTACTTCAGTTGTTTATTTATTATCCTTGGTAAGGAGAAAAAAACAGGTCCCATTTCATCTTGCCCCTTTACCTAAGAGATGATGTGAGGAGTTACTGAAACTGCCAAGTTTATCTGTTTTAAGTCCACTTTATCTGTAGTGGAAGTCCCCCAGCTTGTGTCATTGGTGTCAGGAGATAGATCTCTCCTTAATCAATATTTACTTAACAAACAGCAAGGGATAGGAGAGTTTGTTTAGAAGAATCATGTGCACATAAGGGTGAATGAATGCTCGGTTAAGTACTTCACCTGTTTGTCACTGTTTTTCTTTTCCTCTCTTCTTTTCGGCATTCAGACTTCAATTTTTGTTTCTTGCCCTGTGATAATGCTAAGGAACTGTGATCATGTTCAGAAATGGTTTAATAACTCTCCCTAGAGAAGATGCGGTGCATAATACTTCTGTTAGTATAATGGCTAAAAGACTGGATTGTGAATCTGAAGGTTTACATTTTAAATATCTCCTCTGCTATAAACTGTATGGCAGCCTAAGTAGTCCATTCTTTCTCCATTTCATTCTCCCAGCTGTAATATAGAGAAATGGAGTATTAGTTATAATTATTTTGCAGAACAGCAGTAACAAACACAACAAAGAGTCCTGTGACACGTAAAGAACTAACAAACACATGATTGCATGTGTTTTTGTAGATAAAATTCTACTTGCTTCTTATACACATATTCAGTATTCCTTACATATGATGAACAGAACTGTTACTCACAAAAAGCTTATATGGTAATAAACACTATTATAGTTATGAAATATTTTGGAAACTATATCAAGTTGTTAATATTAATAATAATGATAGATGCTGCAAACATGTCTTTTCTGCTTTTGCCCTTTAGAAAAACTGCTCTTGTTTTTGGAGGACTCCTGGCAATAACTCTCCAAGGTCTCTTCCAAAAGATCTTCAGGCTTAGATCTGTTACCATGGAAAAGGATTTCCATAGTTGTGGGGCAGGCTTATCTCTTTATATATTCTTGCAGATCCAGCATGGCACCTGGCAGCATTATTATTAAACAAATACATTTTATGTTTACAAAATATGTTTTAAATACTTCAGCATAATTGCACTTCATTCTGACTATTTTAAAATTCACTTCTAAAACTGTTTTCCACTGTTGTACTCATATTTAATATTGAGAAATTCTTAGTTTATATACTAAGATAAGACTTCTCTATCTTTTTGTAACCCCATTACATTCATGAAACACATGTTGTTTCTGAAGGGATGTATATGTAGTAAAATGTTATCCTGAGCTGTCATTCTCCTGACTTTTCCCCCTCTTTGAATCCAACCAGCTAGGCTAAAAAGTAGATAGAAAAGAGCTCTTTATCTTCTCCTCTAGAACAATTGAACTGGCCACATACAATTAGCTTTAAGGCATCTGAGCCTAGTTGTGTGTGCTTTTTTATTTTGTGAATCAGAGTTGTAAAAGCCATCTGAAATATTCATGCAGAATTGTCTGAGAAGCAGTTTCTGTTTTATTTACTGCACACTAGAACAGCCACAGTGGATTAGTTTGACAATACCCGTAACAAAAGCACAACAGCTGATGCGTGTGATGTTAGGAGGTGACAAAACAGTTAAAGTATGCTGCTGGCTACAGGCAAGCAGTCAGCAGATGCAGACAAAAGGGTTTGTGACAAGAATAACTCTCTCTCCAAGGCGAGCAGTCAAGAGTATCCAAAATACCAATACCCTTTTCTCCTTGACATTGTCTTCTTACACTCAGCATTTTATTGCCCTTTTATAGTAAAGAAACACAAACAAAACCAAAGTGCAATTCCCAGGGAGATCTGTTTTGACATAAAGGGGATGTTCCTTTCACCCTTACTTTCCCTCTCCTCTGACTTTAAGGTGATTCAGTCTAGAGGCAAACCTGGCATAGGGATATCTCAGGTGCTGCCTCTTTTGCACATGTGCCTCTGGGATTAAGAGGAGCAATGCAAGGACGTTTTCTTCACTTTTCCCATCCCTTTCAGTTGAGATTGTACAAAGGTAGCTCATAAGTGGTTGCATTGGGGGAGTGGGGAGAGAGAGAGAGCTTTAAAACCAGCCTGCCTGTTAAAAATTAACGAGGCAAAAAACCCAACACCATCCTTTAAACAGCGCAAGTTGCTTCTTTTTTTCACCTTAAAGTAATGAAATCAATTTCTGCCACTAATAAAGAACAATAGAATTAGGTAAGACACATGGGTGTCTAAAAATAGCAAGAACACCAGTTCTGCCTCACACACACACACACACACACACACACACACACACACTTCAAGCAGGGAAAAGAAAAGCTTTGGTCAAAAAGTTTTAAGGGACTGATAAATATTTTTTTTTTC
Source organism: Naja naja (assembly GCA_009733165.1). NCBI lineage: Eukaryota > Metazoa > Chordata > Lepidosauria > Squamata > Elapidae > Naja > Naja naja. The sequence continues at coordinate 53,283,116 of CM019148.1, forward strand.
TACAAACTTTCAAAAATGGACCAGGGTCTCCAAAAGGGGAGAAGGTGGGAGATGTAAGAAGAAAGGGGGGAAAAGTGGAGGCAAGGCTGCCTTCTCGCTAACCTTTGTAACTCTCCTTCTATTCTCTCTGACATTCATTCAGCTGCCAAGTGTGTTTGGCAAAAGCTGCAGCCAGCCAGCACACTTCCAGTGACCGCTAACCTTGGTATGTCCTGACACTTATGATGAGTATCTGCAGGACACAGAAGGCAGGCAGGCTGCTATGTCAGGCTTTTATTATGTACTGCAGAGGCTGGGGACAGTCAGTTTAATAAAACAAATCATCCTTGAAGGTAAAGCAACTGGGAGGAGAAGGGAGGGGGCTGAGGGGGAGAGGGAGAGAAAGTCTTTGCTGCTCGGGCAAAAATAAAAATAAAGAAATAAACCTCCCAAGAAAAGACAGGGACAAAAGTGGGGAGTGTAGGACTGACAGTAAAGCACCCCATATGAAGCTCTGGCATCAGTACAATTCTATCTAGTAGACAAACACTTTTTCTGTTGGCAGATTAAGGTTTAGCAGCATAATCCTATATGCATCTACTCAAATTGAAGTTCCATCAAGTTTAGTGGCCATTATTTCTGATAAAATATTGAAGCCTAAAGGCCTACTGGTGAACAAATCTAAGTCCTGTTGATGGAACTGTTGGATTTTCATGCTAGATGTAGGTTGCAGGAAAATTTTCTCTGCAAATTTACAATAGTGCCAATGAATAATTTTGAAAAGTAATTTGATTTCAGTTCTCTATATTAAGCAACATTTCACTGGAGAAACTTCTGAATGTGATTAGCTGCACTATATTCAAATATCTCATCTAAAAATAACCCTCCCTTCCTTCCTTCCTTCCTTCCTTCCTTCCTTCCTTCCTTCCTTCCTTCCTTCCTTCCTTCCTCAAAACTTTCTGGACTTTGATTTTAAAAGTTTCATGTTGAATAAATACAATACTGCTGCAGTTGTTACTATACTGATAGTAGTATAGTATAGTAGTAGACTGCCAGAGACTGTCTGAGAATGAGATAGGGAATCTCTCAATTTGATAAATAAAGTATCTTATGATGTTCATAAAGCCAACTTTATTAATGTTATGAGTTTTCATGATTTTCACTTTATTTACTTTATTTAAATTGTTGTGCATTATGATAAGGTGTTTGGGAATTTTATGACATAATAGTAGAGCGTTCTGCAATGCTATACAAAAAATGATTACATCAGGGAGACCTTTATCTGTTTGCAACATTTCTAACGTCAGCTAATGAATTTGTAATTCAAGTTTATTTCTGAATTCTTTATGCATGATTCATAGACAATCAGACTGTATATATTATCTTAGCTGGGTACCAAGCCTGATTGTATACAAGGATGTTTGCTCATGCACATGAATCAACAGTTTTTCCATTATTAGTCTGCATTTCTGTGAAAACCATGCCTGAGTTTGTTCATAAAATGTGGCGAGCATGCAATATTATGATTACTTTCTGAAGTTAAGATCAAGTGAACATTTCCCCACCAAGCTCTATTCTCCTTCCTGACAGGAAGGTTAATATATTAAAGGAGCCTTGAAGGATAAGCTATTGCTAAATCTGTGGCTGCTATGGGAGCCATAGGACCAAACACCATATTTATCAGCAGACACCAGAAAAGTTGTTCTTTCTTTGTTTTACTATGACCCCATCAGTAGGAAGTCATTCTAATAATACTTTCACATGCAGTTCTGTTTCTTTTCCATGTCTGCATATGAATCCATTTTTCCAGGCTATTCCAATTTGCAAGGAACATTGTCTTCCCCCTTTCTGAGAGAAGATTGTGTGTCTGAAGTCCACCACCTCATTCCTCCTCTCAGCATTGTCTTTCTTCCCAATGAATGTCAAGTATTATTACTTGATTGACTGTAGCCACCTGATGCTAGGAAAATGTTCTGGGTTCATAGAAGGGATTGTTGTTGAGTCTATAAAAAGAAATCTGGACAGGGCTCTTATTTGTCACTGAGGCATTGTTTCTGCAGATGTTTCTGCTGGAGAGATGTTCAATCTAATAGGTGTAAAGATGTACTTAGTAGGTCATTCTTACTTAGGATCAGGGAAAAGCTGCCCCCAGACACACACAATTAGCACAGCTGACTGGTTATTTGCTCACTAAGAAAAAAAAGATCATCTAACTCTCTAATCACTCATCCATTTAAACAATTAGATGCTTTGCTTCAGAATGTGCATTCTCTTAAGAAATTATGACATGCATGCACCTTATGAAATGGGAAGGGGAGGCAGCCTGTTAGATTAACAGTGCTAAATTTGTAAAAGAAGGGCGACAGTCATTACATCTTCTGACTTAGAAATCTTTCCATGCCATCCAATCCTATGGTTTGTGGTGAAAGATGAGGGTTCTTCAGAGGTTTTAAATGCCTTTGACAACAAGCAAACAAAAGAAAGAAAATAAACTTCAGAAAGATTGTACAGTATGAAGAAGAAGAAAAACAGGACCCAGGACAATGGTGTGAAGCTTACAAACTAAATCTAGCTAATATGTTAATAAGGAATAAGTCAGGAACAAGCTTACTGGATTTTTAATTTAAAAAAAATAGCCTGGAGCAGAAAACTTTTATAACCCCCAAAGGCAACATGGTCACTTATTTTGTGGTCATGTAGTCACTTATTTTGGCTACACATGAGGTACCAAAAAGCATTCAGTATAGGTCAATGATAGCAAACTATCAAAGGTGTCATACCATAACGATCTGGGTGACACACCAGTGTTCAACATCTGACAACAACTATTTTCAAAAGCATGCCTGTTCGTGTGCAATTTTTGAAGGCTGGGGCCACTGGGTGAAAGTGGTGTGTACTCTTGTGCAACCTCCAGAGCATCTGAAAATTGCACAAGAACGGGGCATGCTTTCATATGGTTTTCAGACCACAGAAGATGATTCTCTGAAGCTACTACAAAACTAAAGGCCTTGGGCGACCCGGAGCAGCCTTGGGTAGCCCTCAGGGGCCTGTCAAAAGAAAGAGAACACCACCTAAAGGTAAGCAGCACAGCTGATCCTGTGGAGAACTGGGCCACAGAATGACTATATTGTTTCCCAAGGCTCATATGCCTGGGGAATGTGAGGCGGTATTTTGAGTGATAGCAGTGGCACTAAGTCTGAATTGAGGCCCAGGCTTCACTTGCTGCTGCTGAGTATTGCTGTTCAAAGTGGACTAGATGGAATGGTGAGAGATAGTTGTTTCTCTTTTGTTCAGTGAGGGAGAGGTAGAACACATCATCAGAGACAGGTTAAGCATTTTCTGAAATTTTGATGTGCCGAGCCCAAAAGGCTTCTCAAGTAAATCTCTTCAGCATATTATTTATGAAGGTTGAACCTACTTATCAGAATACAAGGTTCTCTTTAAGTTTACCAGTTCTCTTTAATTATATCAGTATAAAATATTGCTCTCTTTTTCTTCTGATCCCAGGATTTTCTCTCTCATTCTCATGAACATATCCATCTGTACAAAGATGCATACTTTCACAACCTTCACTTCTTAGGAGTGGTTCCATTGCTTGTGCTTTGGAGAACTGAAATACTGAAAACCAATACATTTGAAACAATTTTGAATATTCTAGCTGTGGGCAATTCTTTTGGAGATGACATACAATAGCTATGCTGTAGTGCTATCACAAATTTGAAAGATTCCTTACTTTCTAAAACTTTTCTCTTAGAGGGATTATTGTCAGTTTATAGAAGTTTGTAGCACATGCTTTATAAGCACAATATACACTTTTTTGAAGATATCCATTACAGATAGTCCTCACTTAATGGCCATTCATTCAGAGACCATTCAGAGTTATGAGATTTTGAGATGCTTATGACCAGTCCTCATAGTTCTGGCATTACCACATCCTCACAGTCACATAATCAAGACCAGGTAACCAGCTCACAATTACAATAATTGTAGTATCCTGCAGACATATAAATCACCCTTTGCAACTTTCATAGCTGGTTTCCAACAAGCAAAGTTAATTGGGAAAGTGGCCAGGAAGTCACAAAGGATGATCATGTGATGTCCTCATTTAACGACCTGCAGTGATTCACTTGGCAACAACTAGGACTGCAACAACTGCTGTTGCAAGTTGGCATGGTCATGTGATCTCTCAGTTTATAACTGCATTGTTAAAGTGATGGAGTTGCCAGTCCCAATTACTGTTGTTAAGCAAGGATTACTACCTGTAACAGCCACTTGAGCTCCTCCTGACTTCATATAACTAAACTAAATAAATATGACCTCCAGATTTGGCTACTCTTTATTCTGATTGTAGATAATTTATTATAGAAAGTTAAATTTGATTTAGATTCCTAAGGAATCCTATTATTTTTTGTCTGTTCTAGAGCTTATTGCAGTAGACCAAGGGTGTCAGACTCATGGCATCACGGCAGCATCACGTGATTTATTGGAACTTTTTCCCCCTTTGCTAAACTGGACATGGGCATGGCCAGCATGTGACACATCCAGCCCATAGGGCGAGAGTTTGACAGCCCTGTAGTAGACACTGTACCTGTACCACGACACCAAAAATGTTTTATTTTTACATTTATTTGTATTTGTTTATATTCCTGTTTTAATATCTCCTTTCCATATCATCCTTATTATCAAATATTTTGTGTGTATTTTGCGTGTATTTTAGGGGGGGTAGGGGTGAGTAGGCTCATTGGTTAACATTAGGCCCGCCGGTTTTTCACAGGATTGTGGGACTGTTGAATTGTGGAACTGATTACATAGATTGGAAAAATATTGATTATCTTTAAGTGATTACCTTACAACCACAATTGAGCCCACAATTTATGTTGCTAAGTGAGAAATTTATTAAGTGAGGTTTGCTCCATTTTACAACTTTTCTTGCCATGTTTATTAAGTGAATCACTGCAGTTGTTCACACCATTGTTAAGTGAATCTGGTTTCCCCATTGACTTTGCTTGTCAGAAGGTTATAAAAGGTGATCACATGACCCTGGGACATGGCAACTCCTAAATGTGAGTCAGTTGTCAAACATCCAATCAAGGGATCATGGGGATGCTGCAGTGATCCTAAGTGTGAAAAATGGTCGTAAGTCCCCTTTTCAGTGCTGCTGTAACTTTAAACAGTCATTAAGTGAACTTTTGTAAGTCGGGGACTACCTGTACATAGTCAGTGATGTAATAAAAAATAAAATAAAATAAAATAAAATAAAAGCCTGGCTTTTCCGGCAGGCATGGGGCTGTTGATCTCGCGACTGAGATCTAGCGAGATCTGGCCCTTTTGTTGTTTGTTGTTTTTAAATTGTTTTTAAAAAAATTTTATAATGAAATTCTCTGTGTTTTTCTTGTTGTGAGCCGCCCGGAGTCCTTTGGGAGTTGGGCGGCATATAAGTTAAATTAAAGTTAAAGTGAAAGATATTGGCATTTATTTATTTATTAAACTTATATGCTACCTATTTTGCCAAAGGCGATTCTAGGTGGCTTACAATCATGAATGTAAGATTAACGATAAGTAAGATCATCTGATTTTAATTTAAAGTCAAAGTTGGGTAGGAAAAGTCAGTAAGTCTCTGATGATGGGGAAGAATGGAGATATAACAAACACATTCTGAAATTTTATGAAGTTTAAATTTTACTGTATGGGACAGGATAATTGAGAATTTACCTTTATATTCCTACCTTCCATATACAACTGTTTGGGATAATCTCTATTTCCCTGTTAACTGGAATGTTCAGAACCATGGTCCAAAATGTTTTGAGAAACATCAGACTGTGGAAAGTTGGCCTCTCTTCTGTTCTTTGGTACAAAAAATAGCACCGATGGCCTGGCAATTTGTTTCACACCTGCTTGACCCTGGTTTTCCAGCAATTCATTTAAAGGCCTACAGCTAGAGATATAGAGAATTCACTCAGCTATTCTTTCATGCTTTCTTCCTTTCTCATTCCATTTTTTACCATATTTTCTAAGAGTTCTACTTATGCTTTTGAATAATTGCTTTCTTCTGCCAAAGTGGCATTTGAAGAAAATCAAAAATAAAACTGCATTACTGCATTAAACCACAATCTTGACAACTCCAGAAAGTAGATGGTCCTAATCTAGATTAAAAAAAAAAACAGAAGGCAGCTTCATATTTTATAGGAAATTCTCTTGCCTTTTTAATAGCACCCATAAAGCAATTATTGACATTTGCTGCCCTCCTCCTTACCTATGTCACAGTTCCGAAGGAAGAGATATAAAAACAAAATTTAGCAAATGCCTCCCACCTTCCCCAAGCTTACAGATGCACGTCTACTGCGTGCAACATTTAGGAAATGTTGAGGAAAGAATTTCTATAATTCTAGAAATTAGAAGCATCATATATCATTAGATTCAGTATTTATATAATTAAAATAAAACAAATGTGCTGACTGCTTAAAAGGTTTTTTTTTCAGTGACAACAAATTATGTCTTGACTGCATCCCCTTTCTAACTGTTTTCACTTAGTATTTCTTTTGCATTGTAAATCAATTTATTTTTGAAAAATGTGCCTGGTGTTTGGGTACAAATTCCACCTTTGAGTGTATTCAGGCAATCTCTGTGGACTTCAGTAGCTGCTGATCACATGTCTGCCTCATGGCAAAATCTTATTTGTGAAGTGCTTGTGTTTGATCTGCTACAGTGGTAAGAAAGCTTCAGTGCATTGTGTATAGTAGAAGAAGCTAAATTTTCAAGCTTTCCATGTAGGATGCAAAACATTTGGGCCAACATCTTTGCAACAATAGGGCATAAGGATTCATTAGCCAAATGTGGAATTACAGACTATTTGGGGGGGTGTCAAATTTTTAATGGATACTTCTGGAAAGCTACTTGATCCCTATAAATAAAAACTTCTGGCACTATATTTTTTTTAAATGATGCAACAAAGGACGATAAAGACTTTTATTTCATTCCTACCTCACATTTTCTTTTTTTGTATTATTTCAAGTTTTTTTCACCTTCTAGCTATGTTTTTGGTCTTTAAAAAATTAACCATTTACAGGAATGTATGAAGAAATCCTACATGCAGAATTGTTTCTGTGGCTTATATTTTAATTGATTCTTTTTCCTTTCTTTAATAAAAAAATGTCAATTACACACTTTATGGCTACTACGTTTGAGGCAATTGCCCTCTTCTTTGCAAAGAATCTGTGAAGACTATTGTTTTTTTGTTTTGGGTTGGGGTTTTTTTAGAGGGGGTTATTGACTGATCAGCTGCCTCAGGAGTTGCCTATGCTTGTGCTGAATTCAAGTCCTCACTTTGAGCAAACATATCAAATGTTTATGTGAGTCAAGCTATCAATCTGTCTCATCAATATTGTTCTTTTCTGGCAATAACTTTCCAGAATCTCAGACAATCTTCTGTTAGCCAGGTCCTTTTCATCAAAATGCCAGAAGTTAAATTTGTTCCCCTATTTAAAGCAAAATATGAGCTCTGTTAAAGAATCAATGTAATTATTTTTCGTTCTGCCTAACATTAACACTCAGCTGCATCTTAATATGAGGAATTCTTCAAAAAGATGTTGTGGAAAAATGGGTTTAGAAACTATTCAGCCTAAGCAGCTGAAAGATATTTGCTTTCAGATTGTGATTACTCACAGACTTGTGAATTACTGATGCAGCCATCAATCTACACTCACTACATGCTTTTTAAAATGGAAAGGTAGCAATAAGGTAATGAATGATTCAAGGTTGCTTGTCTTCTTGGAACAAGTTCCTTCTCCCCAAAAAGATAGTAATGAAATGTTATGAAAACAAAACATTCTTAATCACTTAGTTCCAAACATCACATACACTATATGTGTGTGTGTGTGTGTGTGTGTATACATGCTATGTGTGTGTACACATACTATATATATATGTGTGTATACATATAAAATACACACACGTGTGTGTACACATACTATATATGTGTGTGTGTATTTTATATGTATATACATACATACATACATACATACATACATACATACAATGAGGAATCTGGGAATCTCTGGATGTTACCATAGTACAGTTCTGATATCAGTTACATTGTCCATGCCAATTGGGGCTGCAGGAAGTTGTAAATGAAGAAATTTTAAATGACTGTATCTTACCTATTCCTGATCTATGGTCATCACATGTACAGAATCCTGTGATGCATAAATTCATTTTAATAAGTCTTTATGTCTGAAGAGGGACCATTTATGGAATCACCAGAAATTGGGTAACTTCTGAATCAAGCTGTTAAGAGTAAAGCTTTATTGAATTCTGTCAGAAACAATTCATAGTTGCCCTCTTCTTTTGCTGATTTTAGCATTAGTTGGTACCTTAGGAACACACAGAAACAAAGACCAGAAGTTGCTTTCAGCACATGTTTAATGCTCTTAGAGAAAATAATGAATTCGTATATGAGCATTATATCCTGGAGACCTCAAGGCAATCACCTTTACCTCTCATTCCCTCCTTTGTTAATTATATCTTATAAAAACAGCACCCTTTAAACCCAGATGTTCATATTCTAATACTAACATTCTGTAGTTCATCTTTATAAAGCTAGCTAACACATGTTTTAAAAGTTATTGTGCTATATATAACAGCCTTGCCTAAGAGAATAGAGTCCTGCTACATTTAGAAAATGCAGGTGCTATGTAAGCTCCCTTTTGAAAGCAAGGACTTAGCTCAGTTTCCTTTGAAGATCCAGAGACTTGAAACTGAAAACTTTTATTAATGCCATTGTCTCCTTGTATCAGCAGGTTCCAGAGAGATTCCTGGAAGTGGCTCAGATCACATTACGAGAGTTTTTCAATGCCATTATCGCAGGCAAAGATGTTGATCCTTCCTGGAAGAAGGCCATATACAAGGTCATCTGTAAGCTGGACAGTGAAGTTCCTGAGATTTTCAAATCCCCAAACTGCCTCCAAGAGCTTCTTCATGAGTAGAGATTTTCCACCGTCATTTATGAATGTATTAAAAAAGTAGCAGACTTTCCCTTTTTTATGCCCAAGCTATGTGTGAATGTGTGCGTATGTGTTTCTATATTAATTTCATATATGAAATCAGATCAGAATTCCTTGTGATTTCTTATAAGTTTAGGTCAGTAATAAGTGTATAATTATTTTAACTCCAGCTTTTGTTTAATTTTTGCCTGTGACTTTTAACATTTTGGGGAAACAGTATTGGGGCATTTTCTTCCCCTTCTGGTCTCTTTTCTTATCCCTTGAGAAGAAGAATGATTTGAAGTGTGTACAATCCTTCTATCTATCTATCTATCTATCTATCTTTCTATCTTTCTATCTATCTATCTATCTATCTATCTATCTATCTATCTATCTATCTATCTACCTATCTATCATCTATATATTGCTCATTACTTGGTTGATTTTTCCCCAGATGTCATGGTAAAATCCTACAGAAGCTGATGGCCCTTTGCTTGTATTAAAAGCTCTTAAGCCTATGGGGGACTTTCACAGCTAAGGTTTCTAAATTTTTAATTCAACTGCTTAATGAAGGAAGTGCACTTTTTGTGTAACACTGTACAAGATATAGAAATCCTCCTTTTCTTGCTCAACTGAGAGCAAAAGACATCATCTCTTCTAAGTTTTATGACTTTCCTTTTATGAGAACAATGTATGCCCATATTTTGGCATATTTTATTCTACTATAAGCACGTTTCAAGCTTCTTGAACCCTACTGTCAAGTTTTTGCAAGAGTTATCTACTTACTCTTTCTGTTATTAGGAAATTTGGGGAAACAACAGTAGTGGCAAGTTCTTTCAGAAGGCACTACAGAGTTGAAAGTATGCTCTGTTCTGTTCCATGTTGGCTTCACCACATGTTAGAGGGACTGGATACAAAATAAAGTAGACTGGAGATGGAACTGGATGAACCCAAATTCCAGAGTTGGAATGCCCTCATTTTTTGATGTTTGCCTCAGCTATATTTATCTAGCTATGTTTCCCTTTCTCCTTTCAAGCAAGGCAATACTGTGCAAAGCAAATGAAGGCAAGAACGTTTGTAGTTTGGCTAATACAGTTCTGTGATATGGTCAGCTCCTTAACACAATAGCATTTCACTCTTCATAGAGTAAAAAAAAAGGGTTGCTGCTATAAGGTCTTAATGAAGCCTTTTAAATTATTTTATTGGTCATGGGAAAAGATTTTCTATTGAAATCCATGGAATCCAAAGGGGCAATCCCATGCACATGCATTTGGGGACTAAGTCCAGAAGTTATTTCTAACCATATGTTTATAGGATGACTATGATGATTGATGAATGTTTTATTTTGGCTGAATTGTACCCTTTTACTTCATCACATTGAATAGTTGGGTCTGGGCCATCTTCTAAATAGCATTTGATAGAAATGTATTCCTCCCCTTCTTCTCTGAAATCTTTACGTGATGTATATATTTGATATTTCATATTTTTACCTGAAACATGTTTTAACTACTTTTTCATCTGAAAAGTGTTGTAAGATATGTTTGCTTTATTCTCAAATTACTGTGGCAAAAATGATATCATCTCAGAGTGCAAGAATACTTTCAATATATTAGAAATGGAATAGAAACATTTTTATATAAAATATTGTTTAAAGGAATAGACTAGGCACAATATATACTGAAAGCACAATTCTGGAGAAGAAACCTGCATACAGTTAAGTGTTTAACTGTGCTAACTAACTTTCTAAGTTTTGAGCACGCTTCATAAGAACTGGATTGCACCTAAACATTGTGCAGAATTTGTATTTCTGTCCCATTGGCTAGGAGAATAAACGCTAGTCACTTTATTCATTCCTCAGATTTACATAATTAATAACCAATGAATAGAAGTATTTAAATACTTTCTGTTCTACAGCAAAGTTTGCACCAAACAAAACACGAGAGCAGTGCATAATGTATTAAAAATGGCACTCTTCAGAGTTGTCCTGATATTTTCAAGATAATCTTTTGCAATGAAGAGCCACTGAGTCCTACTTCTGGCATCTTTCAATAAAGCTAAACTCAACATGCCGAATGCAGAGCTGCCACTGAAATTGCTAATATTTCCATACTTTCTATGATGTTAATCTAATTGCATACTGAGACCATAATTTTTTGTGTTCCCCACCAGCAGTTGATGACACAAGGGCTGGCAAGCCCAAAATGTCCTAATATCCAAACACAGCACGTTCCTTGCTGTTGATGGGGGGAGCTTATTTTAAGGCTGCCATTTTCAGCAAGGAAAGAATATGTTTACTTCTTCTTGGATATGATTGTTGGTATTTACTGGACAAGAATGCTCATTGAAGTCCAAAATGGAATTTCATCTCAAAGTGACAAAAACAATGTTGATTTATTCAATGAAAAGCAGGAATAAGAGTGGTATGGCTCTAGCTGAAATGAATTGCAACAATCTGTCTAATTCAAAAAAGAAAAAAATGTTTCCTGAATGTTTTTATGCTTTCTTCAGAGGTCTCTTTTTTCTTTTCTTTTCACACATTGGGAAAGTGGTAGTGTCTAGTAGAATTACCTATATGCTATGGCACTATGTGTGTGTTGTTTTCGGTGTCTTTTGTACAGATGCAGTAAGAATTTATTGTTATCTGGACTGGTATTTATCATTACCCCTTGTCACCCTCAGGAAATTGAATCAGATTCAGTCCTAACTGACCATGCTGGCAGATAGTTTTCTTTAGGATCTTCCTTTTTTCCTCCCTTTCTTGAAATTGCTTTTTAAAGGAAAAACAAAACATAAATTGTATTTTGGCTTTGGAGAGTAAAAGTTTACCCCATATACATTACAATAATAAAAAAGCTGACCTAGTCATTGCAATGATGCCTCATTTATAAATATTGCTTGAGAGACAAAAATGATGAAAAGAGTTGACAGTAAAAAGCCTTAAAACCTGCTGATTTTTTTTAAAAAATGAGGGCACAGGCCTTTGTTTAGTGACAGAAACACACAGGGTTTCTCAATATGCAGAATAGCAGTTTTCTTGGTGCAAAAGCTTACACTAAAGCTATGAACAAAAAGTCAAAGTAAAGCACACACTATGTTAAACAAAAAGTCCAGTGGGTCTTTTCATATAGAATAGCAGAGAATAACAGAGTTGGAAGGGACCTTGGAGGTCCTCTAGTCCAACCCCCTGCTCAGGCAGGAAACCCTATACCATTTCAGACAAATGGTTGTCCAATCTCTTCTTTAAAACTTCCAGTGTTGGAGCATTCTCAACTTCTGGAGGCAAGTTGTTCCATTGGTTAATTGTTCTAACAAAATGTGAATTACCTTTTCAAAGCTAGATTTCTATGTGGCCCCAATAAGCTGGATGCATTGATATTACGTAATACTTCTAGCTAATAAATAAAACAAAACATATTTTATTAATCCAGGGATAGGTTCCCATATTTGCTTTTCTTCTTGAATGTTACTTTTGATATTTTTATTCTGGTGATATATTCTCCAATATATCTGACATAAGAAACTGGGTTTAAGATCAGTTATTAAGCAGGATCTGAAATCATTATTGGAACATAGTTTAAGATCCTAAATGTTATTTAACTAACATTAAAAAAACATTCCTTGTCCCTGACATATACAAGTAACTTCATAGTTCAAATCAAATCGAACTAAATTACCAGAAGTAGTTCACAAAGACAAAAGATTATAGGAAAGCATATCTACCCTTCTGGGAGTTGCTATTTCAACCCCTTTGGAGCTAATCCAACTTTTTTTAAAAAATGGGGATGATCATTATGATTACATCCTTTTATCTCCTCATTTTGAAAGAAGTGATTTAAAGCTTGCTTCTGCTAAAGATTTATGGAAAGGTACAGGAGGCTTGAAAGAGAGACATTGTCCTCACATTATTACAGAAAGCTCTTCAGCTCTCTCCATATTCAAAACAACATGAAATCCTCTAACAGTTCACTTCATTATCACCTTGGCCATGACCAGACATACCCAACTAAAGCCATACTTAATTTCTTAGACACAATTTTGAAGGCTATACATTGTTAGCAACATTAGTGTTGTAAACTTTAGTGCAGTTTGTCTTGAAATGAAAGGTGATTCATTGAACTCAATTACCTTTTGAAACTTATGCCGTTTATTCATTTGAAATGTAGCTTGTGGAAGAAGGAGAGCAAGTGAGGCTTCAAAATGCTCATGGGGTGGGGAGAGAACCAAGCAAACCTTGATTTGCTTTAAAAAAAAGATCTTACCTGATTCTTCCCTAGTTATTTAATTATAATGTCATTGTGTTGCCTTTCTGCCTTCCAAAGCACATTAGATTGAGTGTGAATTTTTGCTCTATTTTGAGGGTATATGTTTTTCATCCTCCCAATTATTTTTGTAGAATTCCATTTTTAAAGAATAAAATGATCACCTCATGCCATAAATTTTGTTGCCACGCTGAGACACTAGAGCAGCACAAGTTGCTGAAGTTGTCATAATATGTCTCCTGTCCATTTAAAAAGAAGAAGAAAAAGAGAAAACAAGAGGATAGCTTTATTGATTTAAAATTTAGAAGCATTCAAACCAACAATTCTATGAAGTAAAGCCCCGTAATCCAATTTCTCTAATTATACCTTCTGGGAATTCTTGAGAGAGAATTGGAATTGTGGTCACCTCACCTCCATGAATCTGACATGGATTTTTTTTTCATGAGTATTCTAATTTTCGATAATGCTGCACCTGATTACTGTTGATTTTGTAACCAAGCTTTCCTTGATCAACTTCTAATGTCAGGACCCTGCAGCAAATGTAAAACTGAGACACATCCAGCAATACTAATTATTCAAATTGTCCATAGACTATACTAAAAAATAAAAGATGGCAGCCATGGCAGTATAATGAAAGCTCTGCCTGTTTATGTACAATGCAACACACACAAAAAGTGAGTAGAGCTTTGATCACACCATTAAGGCCACTCTTTTTCCTTTCTTGACCATTCCTGTGGACATCCCATCCCCTTCCCCCTTTTTTGTTAACAACAATGGATGTGAGTAGGTTAGAAAAGACAGAAGCTACTTTTAATATAGGAAAATGAAATTGACATATAGAAATTGATTAAAAACACTTCATAAAAAAGACCTGGGAATTCTGTGCTGACATTCATTTTTCTCCTCTTTCCCTATTTTTCCTACTACAAAACTGGAGCTTATAGTGTGTGCCTAGACCATAAATGCACCAGCGGAAGGATTAGATAAAACAAATCCTTCAAATTACCAGTTATTCTCCCTTAACCAGTACAATTATTCTTGTGCCTTCTGTGGCTTACAATTTTCATATGTTTGGACCTTCCTTCCTTCACACAATTCCCCAGATGCAATAAACATCTTGCACTTTGTTTCAATTTGTAACAGTGGTGCAAATGCCTTAGTATAGCAATATCACATATATATGTGTATACATATACATACATATATAACCATATACACACCTGCTAATATATATGTATATGTATATGTATATATACCTATACACACACAATAAGCGTGTGAAGTGAAACGCTTACATTTTTCCAGTGTAGATTAAGAACCTATTTTAGACATTTGTTATGCTTTGTGAGAAGAATGTTCTATTTGAAGCTATAAAACACTTAATTCTTACTGTATCTTTGGTTGTGTAATGGGAACGCTTCACATTAAATGATTTTTAAAAAGTGAAAGATATTAGGATGTAATAATTATTTAAGGAAGTGTTCACCCATATATTCCTGAGGTTTGCTTTGTGCCTCTGAGTATTACTTAATTTAAAGTGTTTTAAGTTTGCAGAATCATTGTTACTGTACCAAGTACATGGGTGAACATCGATAGCCAAGGGGAATTTTTATAAAGCAATGTATATATTCAGCTTGAGGGCTCTTCTTGAACAAAAAGCATATGATTTTAATAACTGCATTCTGAGAACATCTGTTAAATTTATAGGAATTGCTGCAGTAACTGCCTAGATAGTTGAAAGCATTCTTTAAAACCCAGCTCAATACTTTTTAAAGATAGATTTCTCTCATCATGTATCCAGGAGAAGAGTGATCCACTTTCCGTAACATTACAGAATTTTTTTCTATGTGCACAATGTAATTTATTGGCAATGGATTCCTTCCTCCACAGGTTACTATTAAGTGAAAAGTAAAAGTGAAGATTTTGTGGCTTTAAATATAGGACTTTCACCAGCAGAACTGAAAGATATAAATATATATATATATAAAATATATATAAATAAATAATTATATATATATATATAAAAGTGGTTTGCAAATCCCTCAAAGGAGCATTGTACATGAGAAGTATTTTTTTTTAATCCTCTTCTATTTGTCATGTGTATTATATAGTAATTATTGGTGTTTTAGTGCAAAGACTTCTTTTGGATATGTATTCTGTGTTTGGAAATTTTAATAAACATTGTTTTTAAAAAGCTCCCCTTAATGAACGTAACTGATTTATATTAATAAACAGTTACTATATTGCACTTAAATGTTCTGTTGAAGGAAATACAGTTTTGTTGGTTATAAACCATTGAAAATATTAAGAGTTTGTCCTGGGATATAAACTGTCATTTAACCTTTGAATCTTCTTCGGGCTAACTCTGTTTCAAACTATGAAAAGTGCAAAATCTTCAGCTATTTTCTCTACTCAGACAGCAAAAATGTCCAAGGAATATATGGTAAAATGTAGATAAGATGGCAAGTTTGTTCCCAGTCTTTCTACTCTAGACTTCGTTAAGGCATCCATATAATATTGTAGAATTTATTTTAAAAATGTAAACACACATATACATTTTTATCAGGAAGATTTTCATATTAATCTGAACTCAAGAATCAAAGAAATACTGTACCTTTATAAACTGGAAGAATCAAAGGTTAAGGCATAAATATTGCTGTTGTCCCAGCTACTTCTCATATGTATATAGTTACAAAAGTTACAAAACACTGCCTTTATATTATTTAGCAATATGTTGTAAATAGCATTATCAAAGTTCTTTTGTAATAAAAACCCTTTAATTTGAAGTTAGTACAATAACTGAATTAATTGATTCAATTTTTGGATTATTTTTAATTTTATTATTTAGATAGAGGCAATTTCAACTGTGGGGGGGTTTGTTGTTGTCTATTGTTCTGAAGACTTTGCATAATTTATTGGTTTAATTTATCCTAATTTATTTGATGGTGTACAATTTTGTATTGCCAAGGATGTACTGTAATATTAATTGATGATGTGATAAAACATGAAGACTCCCCTGTTTGTATGGAGGAAAAAAAGGTGCAGTAGACAATTGACTGAAAAACAATTTTAGCTTGGCAGCTACTAAATTGAAAAGAAATCAGGAAAATTTGTTTTTTGGGGGGGAGGAGTTGGGGGGGGGAACTCTTTTTTTGTGTGTGTTTTCAGCTTTTGTATACTCTCCAGATCTTTACCTTTTTGCTTTGTACCACTTAAAGGATACAGTAGTTCAATTGCCTTGTGTGCCTTCCATCTTCTCTAAATTGAATGTATGTGCAGTATATATGCAAGCTTGTGCAAAATAAAATATAAATTACAAGCTCATTGTTCCTGGCTTACATTCTTACTAAAATTCTTTCTTATGAAGTACCACTGTGAAACTACTCAAAAGTTGGAGCAGAATTAAAAGATGTAGAAAGGGACTAAATTTGTAGTCACACATGCTCCAAAGCACTTTACAGATTACTTCTGGAGCCTGACCCTGAATTTTCATATAAAATCCAATATAAAATGGACCACATTTGATGTTCAAAAGCCCCAAATGGAATGTATTCTTTATGAATAACTGTATGTGAACCCAACTGATACAGCGTGGTTTATAAAACACTGTAGAAAGTCTTCTATTTGTAGTTTCTTCAGCAAGGCTTGAATAAACAAGATGTAGGCATACTATGATGGACAAATTCAATCTCTGACTATAGCTGTCTGCTTCCGTACCTACACAGGAGGCTCTGATCAACTGTTCGCTATTTGCAGAGGACTTTTAAAATTACACATGAAATCAGGGATAATAATGGTGCCTGCCTTGTGGGAAGTCTCCTTGGTTTACCCATGATCAGGATTTTGGCAGCTTGGTAGATAGATTTGTCTTACATGCTTACCTGCACACATACATGCAGATATGCATACACATATATATCCAGACACCAGTGGTGGGATTCAAAAATTTTTACTATCGGTTCTGTGAGCATGGTTTGGTGGGTGTGGTGTGGCTTGGTAGGCATGGCTTGGTGGACATGGCAGGGGAAGGATACTGCAAAATCTCCATTCCCACCCCACTCCACTAACCTGCTTTCCAGCTCCATTCTCCTGTGCAGGGCAACAAAAGAAGACCCAGCCAATCAGCAAGGGCTCAGGAGGCAGAGAATAGATGTGGGCGGGGCCAGTCAGAGGTGATATTTGCTGGTTCTCTGAACTACTCAAAATTTCCACTAAAAAATCAGTAAGCCTATATTAAAAAGAGGAAAAAAAACAAGAGTAGTGCTTTCCTGAGAGAATGGTGCCTTGTGCTACACTGAACATTGATTAATATAAGTTTTTTTTACCTCCTGTGTATTCCTAGAACTGTCACCAGGGAGAGCAATGAGGAATTTCACATGCACAGACTTTTCCACTACTTTATTATGGAGAATGGCTCCATTCCCCTGCAGTACTACCTGGAGGAAGTCAGTTGTCTGTAAGACACCGTGTTTATTAATGGTTTGGGTAGCATACAAATCCAATTAATAAACAATCACATCTGCTCTCTCTCCTTCCTCTGTTTCTCGAGCCTATCACCTGATCTATTTGAGTAAATAGTTCCTACCTAGAAGAGTACTATTTCCATATTCAAAAACAATCAGGCTGTCAAGTTTGAGGCAGAGCACACCTCTGCACCTATCACCTGTTAGTTGGGCATCTTGTCAGGTGGCTTAAAACATAATTTCAAGTGACTAGTTACACTCACTCCTCTCCAACTCTCCACATATTAAGAGGAACAATTGTAGCAGGTGGTGTTTAGTGAGAAAGGAATGAAGCCAGAGGAGCCACTAATCATTTTTCTTAACTGGTCCCACATTCAAACAGTAAAAATAGCACCATTTGCTGGTCTTGTTACTAAGGGAGAAGCAGAATCAGCAATGAGGGAGAAAAGCACAATTTATGCTGACATACTTTTCTGCCAAATCAAGGACTGGAGGATTGTGCTAACACAGCCCTCTGGTTGTGCCCTAAGAGTGCTGAGAGGTTTGGCAAATGAACAGTAGAGTTGCTTGGTGGCTTTGTTAGCCAATGAAGAGTCATGGTAGATTCATTAGTTAAAATTACAACAGCAGTGGTGGAAGTAGTCATTACTGATTGATGGTAGACAGAATGCAGAGGAACACTGATTTAAATCACCAGTGACCTAATCTGATGCACCCTACACAACTGTAATAGCAAAAACTGCTGACATCTTTCTTAACTATTCTTTACTATGAATTTAATCATTTCTTGGACACGTCACCCAATGTTGCTGATTCATTCAATGAGCAAGCCACTTCAGTTTCAAAATGCACTCCTTAAATGATTGATTGATTGATATGTACTCCTTAAATGATTGATCTCCTGAAAACTTTATGAATGGAACCCAGAGTTATTATAAGAAATCTTAGGAAGAGCTCAAGAAAAGCTGCTAGGGATTTCAGAGGGATGGTGGAATCTAAGAAGATTGTCTCCTCCATTCTTTCTACAACCACAAACACAAAGAAGAAACTTTGGGATTCCTTGGTCTATAATTCCCTCTAACTTTGAGGACCAAATTCCTTGTTCCCATGGGGTTTGTAGGCACATTTTCCACTGCCTGATTCAAAACGAAACAACCAGGAGTCTCTTTATGTGTGCATGCATGCACACATGTGCATGCATCTGGAGAAAGAGCTTGCGATGTACAGTATATTCAAGGTTACTTCTATTACAACATAAATGATTCTGCTAGCAGTAGAGGATATTCTAGAGACCTGGGAAATAGAATCCATGCTTGAGTCTTATCAAAAAAAGCACCTTTTCTGTAAGAGCCCAGTATCCCAACCTCATCTGCCATTTTGATTTCCATTTGGGCAACATGGCTATCGTACAACATATGTGTTTTTCTTTTGTACTTAATGTGCATTCCAAGGGTACTAAGAAGAAATCACATTCCTATTTGAATAAAATATTTAAAATGTAGGCATCAATAATATTTGTTTTCAGTTGTCTTCAAGGATCATTCTGGTTGCATCGACTGTTGATTTTTAGAAATGCATGCTTACCCTAGGAAAATGTTTATGCTGAGAAAAAAAATCATTTTTAGATCCAATACAAATGGCCTGTTTTCCTTTGTAACAGGCACAACAAATAGGCAGCTGGGGGAGGTGACAAGGGAGAACACTTGATGGGGAAAATCTTGTGGCAACAGTGGCCAGTTTCATTATAGCCTTGCCAGGCTATGAAACAACTCTTGGGGCCTGAAAATCCTATTGCCTATTAAAACTGGGCATGACCGTTCTTTTTTATGCTTCGCCAGCCAGAGATAGAACTGGATCCTGGGGGAAATAAGGAAAAATATTTATTACAAGTGTTTAACACCTTTTAGTACAAACAGCTATCGTCAAGGATAGTTTTCTGCCAGCATGTTGCAAAAGCCAAAGGGAATCTTTTATACATCTAATAATCGTCAGAAGAAGAGAGACCAATCTTATCCCCAATCTTAATCAAACCGAATCCATATTGTCAGAGCAAAAGGATTCTTATGGTTGTCCTTTTTTTTGGCTCCAATTTGCCTGTCCCTCTTTCCTTCTCTCCTCTTATCTTAAAAGAAACTTATTTATAATTGCAAGACAAGCTACACCCAAGATTCAGAATAAGTTAAAAGCTTATTAAGGGGTACCAACCTAATAGATAAGTTGGGGCCTATAAAAGTCATTCTCAAGCATCTGGAATGGAAGAGGTGTTCAGCTTGGAATGGAGAAAGAAAGCAAAAGTTTTTTTCTTTCTTCTTGCTCTTATCAGAACCCACATACTAAGAGAAGGCTGGATAGCAGACAGCAATAACCTTGAAAGGAAGTTCAGATGAAGAGCTTCTGTGAATCAGTAAAAGGCTCCTCTCAGACTTTCAGGGTGTGCTGCAGTTGGCTCGTATGTCTCAGGAGAGCTGACTGTTAGATAGTCAGAAAAGTTGTGAGCTAGTGAAGAGCAGAGCTGAGCCACAACACCGAGTGCATCGATCTGCTGTTTGGGAGCAGCAGAAAAGCTAGCAGAGCCAGTTATGCATTTATCAGGGCACCACTGGTTGCATTTATAATAATTTCTGCTGGCTAATATTTCATTCTGTATTCATTCTGAGTGCCCTCTCAGTTGAAAGGTGTAGGGTAAGTTCTGAAATAAAGTCTTCTTTTTGAAAAGGCTGGAATCAAGTTATCTACCACAAGGGTGTCAAACTTGCATCGTCATGGCATCATGGTATCACAACTTTTTCCACTTCGCTAAATCGGGTGTGGGCGTGGCCAGCACATGACGCAGCTGGCCCACGGGTCACGAGTTTGACAGCCCTGGTCTACCATATCTCTGCAATAAGTTACAAATAGTTTCTTAGTGAGATCATATAGATGCCCAAATCCTCCTGGAATAAATTTTTAATCCCAGGTGCACTTTGATTATTAGTATCATTTTCCCAGGTAGTTGTAAAAAACCGTTACTATGCATCACATACATTTTGCAGTACTTGCAGCATTTCACATACATTACCAGTTATCTAGTATTTTATCATTGTCACAACATATCTTAAATAAGTTGAATTAATAAAAATATCTTTATTTAAGGTAATTCTGAGAGAGAGATTTGGAAAAGCGTGGATACCAAAGCAGAAGGAACAAATGCTTTCTGTCCTGGCAAACATGGCCTTATTCTACTTAGGGACTGAGTCCACTTTTCCTCAATTTTGTCTCTGTTTCTTTTACTACAACCTGTCTATTTGAGGACAAACTATTTTCCTCCCAACAGATTTGGTTTTATCCGCCATATATTAACGATGTCTAGCTTTCTCCTTCCCAACAAGTTATGAATGACCCGATCACCTGAAAAAAATACAAGTCATTGTAGTCATGCTGCATGCCATAGCCTTTCTCCATTCTGGTGCAGTCTTATATAAGGTGGTAGGAGTTGTAGTTGTCCATCATCCCTCTGCATTTTTTCTTTCTTGTCTTCTGCTACCCTCAGTATTTATTTATTTATTTATTTATTTATTGGACTTGTATGCCGCCCCATCTCCGAAGACTCGGGGCGGCTCACAACTAAAAACAGACATCAACACTAAATAGATTAAAAGAGAATTAAACAAATCAAGCCCAATCAAGCCCAATATTTATCCATTCTATTCTATTGAGTAGGTACAACTGATACACATGAGAGGTCAGATTTTGTTTTGATGCCCAATCTAACAACCAAGCAGGCATTCTATGCAATGTATTATGGTTTGTAAAAAGTCAAACAAGCATTAGCTGTGTGGTGATGGGGATTAATAATATTGAAAACAGCAGCAGTTTTGGTGTCACTACATAATGGATAAGATGCATATTGCCTCCAACACTTTGAATCCTCATTTTACCAATCTCGGAAAGATGGAAAGCTTGAGCCAGTCAGGATTGAACTCCTGGCTGTGGGCAGAGTTTGCCTGCAATACTACGTTCTAACCAGTCTCTGGTAACTAGTCAAGCTTTGAACACATTAGCATCATTGGTGCATTCAGTTGGACACATATATAAGGAAGTCTGTTTGGAGGTAATGTCAAAATGGTGTTTCACACATTACATTTGTCTGGAATAGGAGGGCAACCTATGATGGCTCTCTGACAATCCTGAAAGAAAGGTTGCTGGTATGACTTAATTACTATTAAAATATTTAAGTATTAAGGTGTAACTTGCAAATGGATTTTAATTCATTTTTCAGTGTTGGTAGATTTCCTCCCTCCTTTCCCATTTCCCTGGTTCAGTGGCAATAATAACATGTAAATGCAAAAGAGAGTAGACACACACACACACACACACACACACAGATAAACATTGATAACATGCTCCATTCAAAGCAATGCAGTGGGGATGTAATACTCAGTTATGAAAAGGCAAGCCACTTGCAAAACCAAACGAGGAATAATCAGGGAAGCAGCAGGGGAGGGGAGGGGAAAATGCTGAAGAAGAAAATTATCCCGATTTCTAACTCTGCTGGAAAAATGTTAAAAGTTATTGCCACACAAAGAACCTCTTGAACTGCTCTGGCTTCCAAAATTTCTGCTGCACTCTCTGCAGTTACTTGTGTATGGCAGAAGCAGCATCTTTGTATTATATGAACAGTCTGCTTCATAATCAAATACCATCTGTCGCTACATCTGAACTTGTTTTCAACATCTGTGCGTTCTGGTCTTAACAAAGCTTTAAAAACTAATTCAAAAACTTTCACAGATCACTGGCTAAATATGTACATTTACCATCTTTCGCCTTGCTTTAAAATATTTCTTCCCTTTTTTGCCACCCCTTGGCTGCGAATAGTGAAGATGCAAGCATTGAGAGGCTTTATTAAGCTTATTTTCTAACAGCCTCGGGTAGCCAAGTGCAAAAAGGGGACACTTGCTCAGGCACCGAGAGGACCCATCATATCCTTTCTTGGTGCCAATACAGTCCCTTCCTGCCAATGAGAAACCTGAAAGTTGATCAGCTACCATACCCCAATTACTCAAAATGACACTACAGATAAAACGGCAACCAAGGGGAGAATCAACTGTACGGCTTATATGCTGCTAAAGTGTGTCTGAACAAATGGCGAAGTAAAATCCTGAGAGCTCTCTGGAGGATAAGGATGTTGTTACTTTGCACATGCTTCAGAAATGGGAAGTACATCTTTACGGAACTTTGGGCCAACCCACTAGCAGATGTTGACCAGTTTTGCTTATGTATACATCAGTTGCAGAACACTAAAAACAGAGATTAGAAATTTTAATTTAGTTAAGGCAGTTGGGCTAAAATGATGGCTTTTGTTGAAACCATTAAATAGAGCTGCCTAATGAAGTACAGTACCGAGCTGGCAGAGGGATTTCTGATGGGAACACGGCTGCCAATTCCAAACGGCAGCCTTGGAAAGGGTAAAGAAGGAAGCGTTGGAGTCTTTAGTGAAAGTGGAACAGCACAACAGCCCTTGTTGAAGCTGCTTCTGATTTCACATCAGAGGAGAGGACAGCACTTGGATGTGATTACTCTGACATTTTAAGCAGACCCTGGAAATGTACCATTATGGGTCGGCGTCCCCCTCCTCCTCAGTCCCCACCCCTATATTTCTTCTTTCTATTTGTTCAGAAAGGAAGCTGATCACAGAAGGTGATGAAATGGTCGTAAATTCACATTTCAAAGGTCATTTGAGTTCAGAGCCTGAAGATGGAGTATGGCAAATTCTTTAGGCATAAGGAAAAGTAGTGGGAGGGAGAAGTTGGGGGGGCAGTTATTCAGCCTAGTGACTGATTTCACTACACAATGATGTTTGCCATTTAGTTCACAATAGCTATTACCAACTCCAGTTCCATTATTCTTCCATTTCTTAGGGTTAATACATAGGTACCGAGCGGAAAAATATAACACCTTGACAGTATTAAATGAAGCAGTCACCATTAACTAAATGTTGGGCAACTGGAAGGCTCTTCTTTATTAACCACATATATGTTCAATATCTACAGCCATATAATCACACAAGTTCCTCTGACAAATTTCCATTGGTCTCAAGGTGCTCTGCAGCTGAGGGAGGCATCCTACCCCCCCAAGCCAATTTCTTCATAGTTCAGTCTGAGACATTCATAGATCTAGCCTTTTATTAGCCCTTTGGACCCTTTAATAATGGGTGTGCTGACACAAACTAGCAGCATCTATAAAATAGCACACAGGCATTTCTAATCATCAATGTGTCTAATAATCCATGTTATATGTTTCTGTTGTGTTATCATTCAGCTGAGGGCTTGCCCTAGACTGAAAGGTGTTTGAGGCCAAGAGCAATTTCAGATCCCCTCCTGAGATTGGTTCAACATTTCAAACATACACAGACATACAAATACAAATGCACACAAAGACAAACTGGTACCCCATCTCACAAATTAGATGCATGGTTAACATATACCTCTTGTAATTTTAACCTCTCACTTTTCAGTAAATTGGGGTGCCGTCAAATATTATCTGAATGCAGATTGGAAAATGGGATCTGGCAGGTTTGCTGTGTTTATTGTAATGAATAATAAACTGTACAACTTTTGTCTTTGTCTTCTGTTGTCAATAAGTTGCCAAAAGCTGTAGAAGGGAGTTGGGGTGGAGGATGTTACTTAGTTGATGGCATCAGAAGAAATCCTCCTTTACCTCTATGATGCTGCCTCTATCCAAGTTGCTGTGAGCAAGGACACACCCAACTTCTGTTTAATTAGACAGGTAGCCTGAGGCAGGATGTTCTAACAGGCAAGATTTGATCCTCCCTAATGGTATTGTGAGGTGCCACTCCTTTACTTTCTTCTAGATGAATCAGGGGTGGCTAACCTTTCTGCTTGAGGATCACATTCCCATGGCAGTAATTGCTGTTGGGCACAAAGAATGGTGGGCTGAGCTAAAGCAAAGAGCAGGTGGGGCTGGTGCCCAAAAGTTATGGGTGGGACCAGATACCCGTTTGTTTCTGTTTCTGACACTCCTTTTTTTTCCTCTTCTTATTCTTTTTATCTTCCACTACATGCAGGATGTAGGGGATGCAGGAGACAATTGCTTTCATCATCCCAGAAAAAGTCAGATGTAAAAGGCAAAACATCTGAGACACACCCATCCCCATCATGGAGGGAACCATGAAGCTAAAAGCCTTCCTTCTTCCAATAATGGGGAGTATTATCTTTACAGAGATTGTAGCACTCTCACCTGAGAATGTATGCAATATACAGCTGAGATCACAGGAATCTCGTGGGAACAGAAAATGTTCTGTGAATGTTGAGGGATTTGTGGAGGCACCTGGGCCATTGTATGAATTGTATGCCATAGCCAGCTGAAGATATTGTGGAAAATATAGCAAAAGTAAAGTTCCAAAGAAATTATGTTGGAAACATAAAGTTGTATTCCCTGTTTCAACCTGTCATATATAAAAGATGCAATCAGTAGAAATATCTGAAGAGAAGATATGAAAACATGCAAAACCTGAAACAACATAGGGTTAATTTGTCCCAGCAAGTTATATCTTTGTAATCATGTCTAATATTTTTTTGATGGAACAATGGATTTTTTTGATGGAACATTTTTAATGCATTCAGATAAAATGAATGCCAAAAACAAGAAAGAACCATTGTTCACTAAATACGTTTTCTTTAAAGTAGACTTCATCAGCCTACCAGCAGTCAACTTGGGATGTATTGAACTGCAGTTCTCCAATTCTCCAGCCAATGGTAGGATGATGATAATAACTTTAGTTCAACCAATCTGGAGGGAGCACCAAGTTAGGAAAGCTTACTTTAAATGCTTAATGTTAACTGGATATTTAATAGACTGGCTTTGAATTGGCTTTAATTGTTTGTGTTCCATGTGACCAAGATATTCATGTGTATATTCATCCATCAAACTCAATAGTGCCCAGATGAATATTACTGTGGTGGATGTTTCTGTCACTTCTCCCTTGATGGATTTTTGGCATATAAATATATTCATGAACAAGCAGTTCATGTTTTGTAGGACTTGCAAACCCTTAAATTCTTCTATATGGTTCAATCAGCTTGCATACTAGGTTTTCTTTTGTTTTGAATTCAACTTTTTCTCCAAGAAGCTCAAGGAAGATTATATTCTTCTCCTACCTTTCCTACCTTGTGGAACCATTAATTGACCTGACTCTCCTAACCTATATTTTTTAATTGGGTACTCTCTTAAAGGGGGGTGGTCAAGGAAGCTTATGTAGATTTTCCATAATCCACGCATTTTATCTTTCAGAATAATTCTGGAGTAGATTATGCTAAGAAACAATTACTGGTCCAAAGTTGCTTATCATGTCATACTTTATTTGCTGATTCTCTACTTAAAGGAAAGTAAAATTCCTATCTACAATCTTTGAAATACCTAGCATTCTGGGCACAGAGGTTCCAGAGTAGAGGTGAATCTTCCTTACTAAGAGGTTTCAAAATAGAATGGCAAAGTGTCTCTGTGTGTGTTATAGATTAGAAGCATGGACTCATGCTTGTAATATTAAATACAGTCTTTTTGCATGCTTTAACAGCAGTGTTTTGTATCCTTAAATTTCAAGTAGAAACTCAACAGCATAACTGGATGGCAACTGCTCAGTTCACATAAAAGATTTATAACCTCCCCAAGTCTGTCTTTCTTTTCATTTTCTCCATCTGCACAGTAGAACAATGACAGGATTTTTTCCCTTTGTAAAGGCCATCCAGGCCTTCACATTTAAATAAAAGCTCCTTGCACGATTGCTGGATATTCTCATCCAAAAATACCCCCTTGGCTTTCATCCTAGACACACAAGCACCCAGTCACCAGACTTTCAACTGTTGCGAGGACCGTATTGTTATTCTCATAATTTGAGAACCTACTTGTCATCAGTTCCCCAGTATTTAATTTTTCATAGCATTCTCAGAACCTTTCACATATTTGTTTTGATTTGTTCAATATTGATCCTTTCTCTGACTTTCAGCGAGCTATCACCTTCCCCGGCTGTTCAAAATAAACTGCCAAGCCAGCAGTTTGCAATTTTGTCATAATACATGTGTTTAGATATCTGAGTTCCTGTCACAAAGCTTTTGGATCTCACAAATGTCACACTTGCTTTTTTTTAATTCAGATTTGATTTATCCGATGCACTGTGGAAGATAAGGGTCTTCCCTAGTGGAAATGTAATCCTTCCTTACTACTGTTCAATATTGTGCTGATTGAGGAATCAAACTGTTACCTTATTTGGGCAGAGATTAAAGGAGAGTAAGTGTAGGACTGCATTACATGGATCATGTTAAAGGATATTCTGTGGTTTATGTACAGACTTATCAATTGGTTTTCATTTTTATTTCTTTAGAAGTATACATATTTACATAAATGTGGATAAGTGTGTCTAGATATGTGCGTACATATCTAGATTTTCCTACATGGCTGTTCTACTCCGCTGCTTGTATCTTTTCTCTGAGGGCAGTGAACCAGTCATGGGAGTATTATGTATAGTACCAGCCTTCCCCATCCTAGTGACACCCAAAGTTCTCATAAGTCTTAACTAATTAGAAGGCCTAAGTCATCTTCTTACTCCATTGCAGGTACACCTCACCCACCATTTCCAAACCTCTGCATCAATCATGAGGTAACTCAAAACCCAATATTGATGAGTATTGGAGAGTTTGATATGGGTTTCTGTCATTCTCTGGTTCAAAGTCATCACTGCACTGAGAGAAAGGATACAAGCAGTGGAGATGGAGCAGCTACATAGGAAAATCTTGATATGGGAATCTGTGAGATTCCTGGCAGCATAGATTACTATTGGTCCTGGCACATAAGGAAAGTATGAACTGTGGGTTTGGTCACTGACCAGACAAAACTACTAAATGTTTTCCAAGAGACCATCTACACACTAACAACTCCCTGCGATCACATCTCTTCAGCCTTAATAAAGAAAGATAAGGCATCATGCTATATTACCGCTAAGCAAAATAATTATCTTATGAAGTTTCTGCTCATTCTCTTCCCATTTGCTTTCAGGGGAATATAAGCATTTATGAAACTCTCACGGATGATGTGTGATAGGTTTTTGGACTTACTTAGTTATCAGTTTCTAGTAGGATTCATTCATTCATACATTTATTCCCTAAAGAAGTAGAGATGACATTGCAGTGAAGATCAGTGGCCAGACAATGAATTCTGGCTGGTTCAGTCTCTCTGTAAAATGGACTGTTCATGAGATTACTCCAGACAGCTGCAGGAATGGAGGTTTGTGAGTTAAGTGATTGGGAATTGAGGCATTTTAACCAAGTTCACAGCCATAATGAAGCCAGAGGCTTCAACTTGTGCAGAATGTGGCGGCATGGGTTGTGATGGGAGTATCCCGATACTCCCATGTTACACCCCTCCTGCGCGTGCTGCATTGGTTACCTGTTGCCCTCTGGGTGAGATTCAAGGTGCTGGTGCTGACCTATAAAGCCCTTCATGGCTTAGGACTGGAATACTTGAGGGAGACCCTGGTGCCAATAACGGCTTCCCAATGTCCTGTGCGCTCTCACAGACAGGGCTTCCTTGGGGTCCCCATTGCAGCAAGACAGGGCTTCCTTGGGGTGCCATTGGCCAGACAATGTCAGACCCCAGGGTAGGGCCTTCTCTGTGGGAGCACCCACTCTATGGAACCAGCTGCCCCTGGAGCTTCAGGTGGCTCCCAACCTCCGGTCCTTTTGGCAGGGCCTGAAAACATGGTTGTTCCAACTCGCCGACCTGGACTGAGGAGGGGGATGGGGGTTTTAATTGAATAGTGCTATTTCAAGTCAGATTATTGGGTTTCATGTTTAATCTCTTTTTAAATTGTATAGTATTTATATTTATATTGTTTTTATGTTTGTACGCCACCCGAGTCTTTTGGGAGATGGGGTGGCATAGAAATCCAAATAATAATAATAATAATAATAATAATAATAATAATAATAATAATAATGCATCCTGTATAGACATCAGGTTTGGCCAAGCCTCATTTCTTTCAAATGTAACTAATTTACAACAAAAGAGATTTTCTGAGTGGTAGGATAAATCTTCCACTTGGTGAGTCATCATACTTTCTGGTTTACAAAGAAATTTAAAAGCCCTGAACAAGATTATTGTATGCACAAAGATGGAAAGATTCAGCACAACCTCAATAGAGGACTGGTTGGTAAAGATAATGACATATTCTAAGATGGCTAAACTTACTTCTTTGATCAGAGAAAAGACAATACCTATATTTATTTCTGATTGGACACCCATTATGGACTTTTTGTGTGAAATAGAAAAAAATTAACTTACTATTTATGGTTTTGAAGATTAGAAAGGATAGATTACAGAAAGAAAAGAACTATATAGAATAGAATAGAGTAGAGTAGAGTAGAGTAGAGTAGAGTAGTAGAATAGAATAGAATAGAATAGAATAGAATAGAATAGAATAGAACAGAATAGAATAACAGAGTTGGAAGGGACCTTGGAAGTCTTCTGATCCAACCCTCTGCCTACGCAGGAAACCCTACACCACTTCAGACAAATGGTTATCCAACATCTTTTTTAAAACTTCCAGCATTGGAGCATTCACAACTTCTGGAGGCAGGTTGTTGCACTGATTAATTGCTCTAACTGTCAGGAAATTTCTTCTTAGTTCCAAGTTGCTTAACTCCTTGATTAGTTTCCAACCATTGCTTCTTGTCCTGCCTTCAGGTGCTTTGGAGAATAGCTTGACTACCTCTTCCTTGGGGCAGCCCCTGAGATATTGGAACACTACTGTCATGTCTCCCCTTGTCCTTCTTTTCATTAGACTAGACATACCCAGTTCCTGCAATTGTTCTTCATATGTTTTAGCTTCCAGTCCTCGAATCATCTTTGTTGCTCTTCTATGTACTCTTTCTAGAGTCTTCACATCTTTTTCACATCGTGGCGACCAAAACTGAATGCAATATTCCAAGTGTGGCCTTACCAAGGCTTTATAAAGTGGTATTAACATTTCACGTGATCTTGATTCGATCCCTCTGTTTATGCAGCCTAAAACTGTGTTGGGTTTTTTGGCAGCTGCTGCACACTGCTAGCTCATATTTAAATGGTTGTCCAGCTTTTTAATGTTGAAAACTAGTTCACCTTCTATCTTTTTTATGCATACTGTGCAGCCTCTTTTGCCCAGGAAAGGTTCAAATGAACACCAAGATGAGAAAAGCTGAAAAAAATGGATAGAAAAGCAAGAACATATAAGGACTAAAATAGATATAAGTATATCTCCTTTATAATAGAACATTTCTTTTTTTCTGAAAGATAGCCTTTATGTTTATTTAATTTAATCATTTATTTTCTAGGTTTTACTCTTGAATGTTCCTTTGTAAAGTATTTTTTAAATACTTATCAAAATTTTATTTGCCACTTTTTCAGATTTGTCCTTTATTTTTTTCCCCCAAGAAAATGATTATTGAATGCAAAAAGAATTACTGTACTGTGTTAATGTATACCTTAAGACAATTACAGTGCATAAATTGCACAAGGTTACTTCCAGAATTGATTTGTATAATCTGGACTTCGTCAAACTTGGAGGGCAGACCCAACCCTATCTTTATTCAGAGGTAAGAAGCCACCTCATCTGGCAGATGTGGGATGCAGTAAAGTACTAGAGGTTGGGGTTGTATATGCTTTGCCATTTGTGTTGAGGCTGTTGCTGGCAAATATGAAGGGAAAATCTCCCTTATATCAGCACTGAGATATAAAACTCAACTTTCAGCCATGTGGCTTTGCTGTACATTCTTTTTGTTTTAATCACAGGAAATGGTATTTTGGGCCAGTTTTGCTCTAGAGCAAGGACAAATACAAGGACAAAGTTTACATACTGAACATCTTTGTTGCAACCAAGAAGCCTAACTTTATGAATACATACTCAAAAGCAGAGCTGGTGACAAAAGGGCCTATTCCCAAGTAATGATTTCCAAGTGTCAATAAGTGAATGGTCTTAAATTGTCTAATTTATCCTGTTTCTCTATGCTGAAAATTTCTCTTGTAAGTTAAAGAATGGTATTTCATTGATCAATTTATCCTTTGTTTACTGAATAGAACATAAAGATAAGAAAAAAAGTAATGAAAGAGCCATCTTCTAAGATTAAAGACAGAGATATTCCAATCTGTGAATTCTATGTAGCCATGAATATCTTCAATTAATTGATCGATCAATCAAGGTGAGTGTCAGACATAAATGTCAGGTTCTATTCAGCCATGTGCAATCAGTTCTTCATAACATCCTCTCCCTTTGCAAAATGCAGCTATGGAGACTAATATCTGCAACAGAAAGCAAGCTGAAGGTTGAACTCCTTAACTCTTGCAAATTGAGGTTGTCCTGGCCCAAGCAGCTCTTCATTTAGCCAGCTAGGAGTATTTGTCTATTTCTTCCTGCTAGTAGAACTAGGGGCAGATTTCAAACAGTAAAGAGCCTTTCTCTCTCTACACACAGATGCAGAGCGGTCAGTTATATCCAACTATTGCCAGCAATATTATATTTTATTTTTATACACTGCTATCAAAGGTGCCCCTCAAGTCCTGCTGTACTATCTTATTGTGACAGGGGGTGTTCTTGGGAGAGATGGGGGAAAGCCAAGGGTATGTGCCCCAGCAGGATCAACGAAGACATGCAGGTCATCCCAGCTGCCCAGTTAAGGCAGGGAGGCACCTATAATGGGCAGGAGATATAGCAGAAGATTCTGGAGGCAAATAATCACCTTAGTTACAATGGCAAAGGCATCATTTCATACTGCATAGCAAAGACAGTAGTAAACCACTCCTGGATTTTAACAAGAAAATCACATGGATAGGCAATATAAAGTGATTGATGATGTGGTGCTGGATGATGGCCCCTCAGGTTGGATGGCACTCAACTTGCTACTGAGGAACAGCTGAGGATCTTTCTGAGTACTAATTGTGTTTATGACATGGCTAGATTAAAGCCTTCAGGATATCTAGCTGTGATATTGCTATGTAGAAAAAGGAAATCCAAAGCTGCAAAAACAGAATTACAGTTGGGCACATGGAATGAAAGAGGAATGGACTCAGGAAAGCTCAATTCAATGAAATAAGATATGAATCAACTACACATTGGCGTTTTAGGCATAAATGAATGGAAGTGGATTGGAATTGGGCAGAATTAATCAGAATGTCATACATTTTACTAGTCACAACATGATAAACAAAGAAGGAAATGAGTTGCTTTCATGGTTAGTGAAGTTTTAATAATAGTACTTGGCTACAATGCAATCAGTGACCAAATAATATAAATTAGAATTTACGGACAAGTTTTTAATATGACAATTATCCAGTTTAACAGAATAACAGAGTTGGAAGGGAATTTGGAGGTCTTCTGATACAGTGTTTATGCTCCAGTCACTGAGGCAAAGGAAGAGGAGGTTGATGAATTTTATGGTGAAGCTGTAATTATCAAAACATGCAAACAAGATATATTGCTTGCGGTTGAAAAAGTACAATGTCAAATTTGGAAATATCAAGAAAGATAACATAATTGTCCTGCCGACATCAAGTTCCAACTGCCCTGTGCGAGCACATAGGCAAGGACTCCTTGGGGTCCCGTCGGCTGGCCAGTGCCGGCTGGTGGTCCCCCGACAATGAGCCTATTCTATCGCGCCCCGGACCTCTGGAACCAACTTCCCCTGGAACTCTGTCTGGCCCCTGACCTCCGCACCTTCCACCATGATCTGAAGACCTGGTTGTTTAACCAATCCGGGTTGTGATTTTTTGGGGTGGGATGGTTTTATTTGTTGTATTTGTAATTGTATTGGGGCTTATTTAGTTTAATCTGTTTTTAATTATTTGTTGTTGTTGTTTTTATTTGTGAGCCGCCCCGAGTCTTCAGAGATGGGGCGGCATAGAAGTCCCATTAATAAATAAATAAATGAATGAATTGTACTGTATAGCTTATGACACTGAAATGACCACATAACCACCATTTTCAAGGAGAACATCAGGAACTGCTTTGAGTTCCTGAAACTCATTGGTTGAGAACCAGAGAAATTATGGAATGAAATCAAAGAACTTTGATTTTTCACATGTGAAAAGAGACTTCCAAAGACTAAAAAAATCAAAAATAGCCAACTGGATATCAGAACAAACAGTGGAAATTGCCAAAAATAGAAGAGAAACCAAAGCCAAGGAAAACAAAGATTTCTAATAAAGAATCTCAGAGGGTTATTAGAAGAGACAAGAAGCAGTTTTACAACCTCTGTAGACATCAAAGATAGAAACAGACCTGGAAAAAATAAAACCGGTACTCTTGCCTCAAATTAAGTGATATCAATGGACATATAATAATTGATTCCAAAAGATCAAAAACAGAGGGAAGAATATACTGAAATTCTGTATAGTAGAGGTATAGCATTTGAGATACCTTAAAAGATATTATCTATTAACATGTAGTAATAGAAGTTACCAGCAATGCCATTAACATCTCTAGAAGTAGATGACCAAGTTATGTCAGCACTCTGGTCATAACCAAGTCAGAAGGCTACAGTGATTGATGGAATAGCTACAGAAATATGGCAAGCAACAGAAGAATCTGTAAGTTATGCTATGCTATGCCAGCAAATCTGGAGAACAACAGGGTGGCCAACAGATTGGAAGAGTTTAGTCTACAGACCAGTACCAGAGAAAGGAAATTTAACAGTGTACACAAACTATCATATAAAAATCTTTAATTTAACATGCTGCATCATCCAATGCAGATTAGAACCTTGTATAAAACAGGAGATGCCAGATGTTCAGGTTGAATTTTGAAAAGACTGAGGAATACAAAACATTACTGCTGATGCAGACTGCATAACTGAAAAGAAGACCCAAAGTCAAAAAAAAGGGAAGACAATATATGACTAAAAAAAGATCTTCAATTTTGTTAATCTGTGGATTGTACATCAAAAATGGGGATCTCAGAGCATCTCATTGTCCTCATGAAAACCATATATACAGATCAGGATATTCCTTGCAGTCTTCTGGACATTAGTACTCTTTCTGAGAGTCATTGAGGCCACTTGGATATTTATCTGTGCCCTCAGGGTCACTCAAATAGTGCCTGAATAGGTTCCACACCCATTTGTACTATTCAGGTGACCCTGAGGGCACAGAACACAAACACTAATGATGTAAGGAAAGCACCATAATTGTCCTTTTCCTGGATTGCATCACAATAATGCACTCGAAAAGAAAACTTCTCTACTCAAAGGAACACAGGATAATCCTAGACCTGTCCATTCAGAAATAAGTTCTACCAGGTCAGTGCTTAGTGCTGCTGTAGATGATTTGACATCAATTTGTCCAAAGGATTTCACAACTATTTGAATTCTCTGTCATTTGTCCTGCTCTGAGTCCAGCAAGCTTGAGTTGGAGAGACTTTTCAGCATAAATGCCTCCTGAGAAACGTTCCATGGGGAAATTGCCAACCTGGGACAGCTGCTGTTGAGTGTCTGCTGTCCCTTCCTGCCACTCCCCCTTCTTCAATGCAAGTGAAAGAACGCTAAAAGACGAAGACTGCTGGGGCAAAGTCAACAAGAGCTAAAGATCTCGCAGCTGGTTGCACCACCTGGGCCTTGGGCCATGCCATAAGTGGAAGACAGAAAAGATAGATAATTTCACACTCAGGGACACAACGTAGAGAGGTGGCTGTGAAGCATTCTGCACTCTCTTCAAGGACCTTGTGCTGGGCTGTGGAGGGGATCCACCAATGAACAGAGAGAGAGCAGTCTTCTCACTGCCAAGACAAATCTGTATTGCGATAAAGGATCAGATGCCTTTTTTAAGGGATATTTTTTCATAGTAAGTGGCCAATTCAAAATAGCTTATAAAATTTCCTTTTCAGTTACATAAGAAGCCACTAATTTTCATTAGTCCATGACATAGTTTAAATATGATTTTTTTTTAAAAAATGGCTGAAATGGGATGATTTTTTTTTCTTAGATGAAGGAACTTTTCTTAGATCCACTGATTAATGCAATACAATTGCACCTATTTTATTCCCTGACAATGAAGTGAATTTGGGTGGATTTAATCTAATAAATCAGTTAGCTGAAATATTTGCACTAGACTGTACTATACAGTTTTAAACATGCCATTTCCTTGTTTCATTTTAATTCTCATTAAAAATCATTAAAATTCTGAGAATTTTAATTTTCAATGTCATCTATTCCTAGTGAGTGATGTCATATCTAATGTGAGTGCAACATGCTGTTAATAGAGAGAGAGTCAGAATCAAATGTCATAAGCCTAAATATTTAAACAATAAGACATGACAGGTAGAATATTTCTTAGCCATGAGAGTTCACTTTAAATATTGTTATGATGGGACATCCATTCAAAGACCTAATAACTTCTAACTTCAGCTTTACAGCATCTTTGACTGGAAAAATACATATATTGTGTACTGTCGTTGTTGTTGTTGGTAGTGATAAATCCAGAAGCTACACTGATTTTCATCATTCCTTCCTAGCTTTTCT
Organism: Naja naja; assembly: GCA_009733165.1. NCBI lineage: Eukaryota > Metazoa > Chordata > Lepidosauria > Squamata > Elapidae > Naja > Naja naja. The sequence goes on from CM019148.1 coordinate 53,318,326, forward strand.
TCTATATTAGTTAGAAATAATCACTGATTTGTGTAGTGTAACATAAAAAAGGATATAGAAGTCATTTCATGCTGAGATTTAAAAGAAGAAGTTCACACATTAATATGTAGCAAATCATGTGCACAAAGAGTTTTAAATGACCCTATGCCATGCTCAGATGTAGGGACAGTATACCAAGGAAAACACTAAGAGCAATACCTCTCTTTTACAAATTGGCCTCCCTGTGGGAAAATTAGCATCTGACCTTGCCCAAATGCAACACTATCAAATCTGAGCTTTGAAAATCCATATAACCACTAGTTGCCAGCAAAGAATTATATATGTATCTCTCCAATGCCACCAAGTTCTGTGGATTTTTGCAGATTTGCCTTGCCTGATACTATCAGCCCAACTAGGTAGATCAGATCAGGAAATCAGTTCCATGGGAAGACTAAAATTATTTACATCGAGATTGGCCATAAAAATAGAATCCTGCAGCATACTGTATCTCCTCCTCCTTTTTATAGTTCAGTGAATTACAGAGGCATCTGTCTGAGTGACTTCCAGATTTATTTCATAGTTCTGGACTCAAAACATATTTCAGTCCTGTTTGCCTAGGCCAGGGGTTAACAGATAATCAGAGTTGGAAGGGACCTTGTAGGTCATCTAGTCCAACCACCCACCCAAAGGGAGACCCTACTCCATTTCTGACAAATGGCAGGCCAATCTCTTCTTGAAAGTCTCAAGTGATGGCGCTCCCACAACTTCCAAGGGCAAGCTGTTCCATTGGTTGATTGTTCTCACTGTCAGAAAGTTTCTCCTTATTTCCAGGTTAAATCTCTCCTTGTTCAATTTCCATCCATTATTCTTTGTCTGGCTTACAGGTGTTTTAGAAAATAGCTTGACCCCTTCCTTCCTGTGGCAGCCCCTCAAATATTGGAAGACTGCTATCATGTCTCCCCTGGTCCTTCTCTTCTCTAGACTAGCCATGCCCAGTTCCTGTAACCATTCTTCATGTTTTAGTCTCCAGTCCCTTTAACTTTAAGACTTTAGTCTCAAGTCCCTTTAACTTTAAAAGTCTTAAAATTGCCAAGTTTGGAGACCCCTGGCCTAGGCAATGGTTCCTGCATATCTCCATCAAGATTATTTTCCTTACTCTATACATATACTAATTAGTCTAGCTTAAGATTTCTAAATATTTTGTCATTGCTCCTCCCTTTAGTGTAATCTTAATATACATACCTCCCTAAAAATCCAAACACCAAAATGAATACAAATCAACAATGAAGACAATCAATGAAATTTTGGAAAAGATGGATTTATTATAAGAGTAACTAAACATTTCTTCATACTTCCCATGGAATGTGTATGTACTTCCTTCCCCAAAGGTAGGTACATTCACGTTTTGGAAGAAAAGCAACAAATAGAAGAAAAGAGCCTTGGTGGTGCAGGCTGTTAAACACCTAGCACTTAGCTCCAGCTGCCTGCAATTAGTGCAGGCTCGAATCCCACCAGGCTCAAGGTTGACTCAGCCTTCCATCCCCCCGGGGTAGGTAAATTGAGGACCCAAGATTGTTGGGGGCAATAAGCTGACTTTGTAAAAATGCCGCTTGGGAGGGGGCAAAAGCCCTAGTAATAAGCAGACATATACAATGGAATGAAGGCTATTGCTGAGCGCATTGGGTTGTGTTCCAAAGACTGTAAGCCGCCCTGAGTCTCTGGAGAAGGGCGGCATATAAATGTGAATTTTTTTTAAAAAAATGCACATGAGGTCTCATTGAGTGTTGAGGACATTTTCAGGCCTAGTATTGTAATGTGAAACTATGAATCACAGAAAATCAGTTGACAAGCCAAGTAGGAGCACATGAGCAGAGAATTCAAACCTGTGTAGAAGCACCCTGAGAAAATGTTAAGATATTATACTAAATAAATCTGGTGAGCAAAGAAGTAAGGTTTGACGATATTATCACTATTATGATCACTCAATACAAATTATTTTCTTCCAAGTGAAGTCCAGAGAAAGATTGCATCGTGGAACATCTAGTCTGGTGGCGCAGTGGTTAAAGTGGAGTACTGCAGCCAAACTCTGCTGATAGCATGCAGTTTGATCCTGATGGGACTCAAAGTTGATTCAGCTTCCCATCCTTTCGAGGTCAGTAAAATGAAAGCCCAGATTGTTGGGGGCTATTTGCAAATAATACTTCGTTGTAAATTGTCCAGAGATTGCTATGGGATACTATAAGCTTAAATGCTATTGCTATTCATATCTCATTGAATATTTCAACAATTCCACATCCAGGAACAACAGTCAAGTAAGTGGTTCTGGACTTTGAAGAAATCAGAAGTCAGAGACCCCCAGAAACAAAAAATTGTAATATTAAGAAGACAGGCTGACAGTTCTTCTGGTCCCAAGGGAAATAATCATATGCCATCAATGTGTCTTGGGTGGCAACCTGTCCCCAGAATGCCAAGATTAGACAGCTAGAGCAGTGGCCCCTCACCTTTTGGCTACCAGGGACTGGTTCCGTGGAGAGTGGTTTTTCCTCAGAACAGAGGGGGCGTGGTTTCCAGAGGTGGTATTCAGCCAGTTCTGACAGGTTCTGGAGAACCAGTAGCGGAAATTTTGAGTAGTTCTGACTGGCTCCACCCCCATCTATTCTCTGCCTCCCGAGTCCCAACTGATCAGCTGGGTCTTCTTTTGTTGCCCTGCACAGGAGAACGGAGCTGGAAAGCAGGTTAGTGGGGTGGGGAGGGAATGGGGATTTTACAGCACCTTTCCCCTGCCACACCCACCAAGCCACGCCATGTCCACCAAACCACACCCACAGAACTGGTAATAAAAAAAATTTGAATACCGCCACTGGTGGTTTTGCATGCTGCCTGCTTTCTGTGGATGGGGCTTCACTTGTTTGTGAGGCCCTGTTTCTGGTATGCCACAACCTGTACTGATCCTCAGGAACCCCTGAGGCAGAAGCAAAGTTTTATTTTGTGATCACTTTAGAATGAAATATAAATGAAAGCATGCTTCCTTCATTTTGCAAGCAATTTAATTCAATTAAAAATAAATAGCACTCTGTGGCTCAGCAGATACAGCGATATTAAATATTGTGCTTAACTTCGCTTCAACTACATTTAACTACAAAGTGTCATTGCAGTGATACGGCTAACACCAAGTAACTCTTTATATCCCTACGGCATAATTTCTCTACCCCTCATCAAATCCATGAGCCTGCACTCCATGAATATCAGTTCTGCTACTTTGACCTGCAGAGATTGCTGTCTCTACTCCGTGTGTCACCTAACATATCTTACACCAGGGTCTAATTTCCTTAGAAGAAAGCTATTTTGGAAAGATTTAAATAATCCAGCATGGACCTCAAACTCTCCTAGCATGCAGAGACCTAGGAAAATAAAAGTATTTGGGGACTTTGAACAGATCAAATGATAAAACTGTACAGTGGAAAAGTGGTTTAGATTCTCTTTCAGTCTATTGCTTATAACTTTCTGGTAATAAGATTGCTCTTCAGCATTTAGCGCTGCATCAAGTTCAGAGAAGCAGAAGCAGTGAAAGACAAACAATAATAGAAGGAACACAACAGAGACTATCACAGAGTAATAATCTCATAATTGTGTGTTTAATGAAGACATTGAGTGTTGGAGTAAAGTTTTTTGTTCTGGCAGTTATTTTTATTATTTTTGGTTTTTGTTTTGTTAGCTTTCTCATGCAAGTGAGTAGGAGTGATTTCTCTATAAAAAGATAGTCCTTCACAATAAGGGTTTGGGGTTTTTGGTCACTGTCACTAAGGAAAAGAATTGCCACAATCATTGGAAAGCAATGATGATGCCAGGTAGTAGTATAATGTAAGAGAATGGATGGAAGAAAAGGAGGGGAGAAAAAGGGAGGGAAGGAAGGGAGGGAGGGAGGGAGGGAGGAAGGAAGGAAGGAAGGAAGGAAGGAAGGAAGGAAGGAAGGAAGGAAGGAAGGAAGGAAGGAAGATTTTATCTACTGTTTGATAACAATAACCAGTGCTCACTGTGAATATTACTGATATATCATCTGTCCCTAAGAAAATTAATGAAGAGTTGGAATAAGTTGTACTAGATGCAGATTTTGAGTTGGGGATTGAGAGAAGGCTCATATGATAATTATGAATTTCTCCAACCAAATCAAAGTGGGTTTTAGACTGAATTTATATACTATGTTTGGGTTAGCAATTACCAAGGATGAAAGCCAAAATTCAGCAAAGGCAGTACACAGCAAAGAGTTTTGGTAATTTGTGTGTGATCAGATCTTTATGCCACAAATTTGAAGCAACAACAGGACCTGATTACTACAGATAAATGATTAAAATGGGGGGTGGGGGTTGACCATCTCTAGGTAGAAAAATGCATTTCTACCTAAAGACCCACGTGTTTGGAGATTTCCCAGCTTGTTTTAATTTCTCTAAGCAAATGAGAGCCCTCAAGGCTCATTAGGGCTATTTACACAGTTCTTAACTGGAAAAAATTAGATCTACACAAAAAAATGAATAAATAAGTAAACTAATGTGAAATATGAATGAGCTAATCATGTTTGAAATGGAGTTCCAAGTCAGAGAGATGACATGCTGAAAACTCCAGCCAGCTGAGGCCATTTCTTTGACTTGACTTCCCCTTGCTTACTATTATGGAGACAAGTCTATGGGGAGAAAATATAGAAGAATGGAAACAAAGAGTGATTACACACAGAATTGGCAAAGGACAGAAACAAAGGATGAGGGGGGGAGCTGAATCCCAAACCTTGAATCCTAATTCTATGCGCATAAGAGAAGAACACTTAAGAGAGAGGAAATTTTACTCCCTTTCTTCCATTTGTCACTTACAATAATGTCATGACAAAAACAATAGAATCCAGAAGAAATAGCATCCAGCATTCAATTTCATGTTAGCAACAAGCCTGTGCACCCCCCCCCCATTTTTTTTTAGCACAAATAAATTTTAAAATATGGAGAATCCTTACTCTGAGAGAGCTTAAGAAAGTGCCTTCTGGTAACCTATTAGTATGTAAATAGCATCTTATAGCTTCTAAAGCATTTGTAAACAATGGCAGGGAGTTGAAAGCTTCCGTTTCATTTTCCCACAATGCCCTACAAGTAGCATCATTCAAGAGCTTTGCAGAAAATTAAAACCATAATTCTTCTCAGAATATGTCCTTTCCCCAAACTGTGATTAACTTAATGAATACTACCAACATAGTAATAACAATTACTATGAACCTGCCTTCAATCGAGGACCTGTATACTGCACAAGTCAAAAAGAGGGCTGTGAAATATTTACAGACCCCTCACATCCCAGACATAAACTGTTTCAACTCCTTCCCTCAAAATGACTCTATAGAGCACTGCACACCAGAACAACTAGACACAAGAACAGTTTTTTCCCGAACGCCATCACTCTGCTAAACGAATAATTCCCTCAACACTGTTCAAGTATTACAAAGTTTGCACTACTATTACTGTTAATCTTCTCATCACTCCTTATCACCCACCCCCTCCCACTTGTGATTGTATGTCTGTAACTTTGTCGCTTGTATCCTTACGATTTATATTGATGGTTTCCTAGTACGATTTGATTGCTTATTGTAACCTATGACTATCATTAAGTGTTGTACCTTATGATTCTTGACTCTTGACGAATGTATCTTTTCTTTTATGTATACTGAGAGCATTAGCACCAAGACAAATTCCTTGTTTGTCCAATCACACTTGGCCAATAAAGAATTCTATCTATTCTATTCTTTCATCATTCTGAGTCTTGGCACCTCTTGCTGTAGATACACAGTGGCATTCTGCTATCAATTTATTTTTTACTGCTGCCTATTCCATCCCTATACAGATAGTCCTTGACTTACAACCATAATTGATCCCAACATTTCTGTTGCTGAGACATTTGTTAAGTTTTGTGCCATTTTCTGACTTTTTTTGCTGCATTTAAGTGAGTCACTGCAGTTCTTAAGTTAATAACGCGATTGTTAAGTGAATCTGGCTTCCCCATTGACTTTGCTCGTCAGAAGGTCACAAAAGGGGATCACATGATCCCAGGATGCTGCAACTGTCACAAACAGGAATCAGTTGCCAAGCATCTGAATTTTGATCATGTGACCATGGGCATACTGCAAAGGTCATAAGTGGGAAAAACAGTCATAAGTCACCTTTTCCAGTGATGTTGTCACTAAATGAACAATTGTAAGTTGAGGACTACCTGTAGTTGGAGGATACCATGGGTTAAAACCAGAAAGGCAAAGCTATTCCATTAAAAATTGCCATTTCCCTGCATAACCATAGAGCTGGGGTGCAATTCAATCGGTGTAACAGTTGCCTCCTGAAAAAGTACCTTTGGGACAACCCTGATCTAGATCAGGGGTCTCCAACCTTGGCAACTTTAAGACTTGTGGACTTCGACTCCCAGAGTTCCTCAGATAGCTTTGCTGGCTAAGGAACTCTGGGAGTTGAAGTCCACAAGTCTTAAAGTGCCAAGGTTGGAGACCCCTGATCTAGATGAGTGAAAATCTCTACAGAATTCAAGATTTAAGTCAAGAACTGAGAAAGGGAAACCAACTAATCTTAAGATAACCTTTATTGTCATTCTTTTCTGTGGACATTCTGGCTTCGCGTGTGTGCAGTGCGTTTGCTAATGACCTTCTCCAGCAATCCCTGTCTGTTAAACAGCTGACACGCAGCAATCCGCTGTGCCATGCGAATCTGCTGAGCTTGAAAAACAAGATAGAAAGCACAGCCTAGAGCCTGAGTGGGTGGATGGGCCAAACAATTGATTGTCAGAGCAAACTGAACCAGTTTGCTCTCAGCTGATCCTCTCCCGAACTGGGCTGAACTGGTAGAACTCCACCCCTGCAGAGAATTCTAAAGCAGGGGTCTCCAACCTTGGCAATTTTACGACTTGTGGACTTCAACTCCCAGAATTCCTCAGCCAGCATATGCTGGCTGAGGAATTCTGGGAGTTGAAGTCCACAAGTCGTAAATTTGCCAAGGTTGGAGGCCCCTGCTCTAAAGCACTGGCCAGTTCTATTGAGGCTCTGGAGTGGTGTTATTATTGGAAGATAGGGTAAGCTGCCATTGGATGTCTGTGAGCATGTTGCCTGTGGAAATATTAGAAGCCCAATGGCTGATTTGAGAAGGCAGGGATAGTATGGTTTTTTCATTCTCATATATGGGGGGAAATGTGAGTTGCTAAGTGTCTACCAGAATTTAATTGAGCAACATTTTCATTCATTCACATTGCCACATTCAACAAGAGTAAATGATCTTAGCATGAAAAGAAGCATGCAGTGAATGTAGGCTTAGATGATCCCGTTAGACATAACAACCTTAATTCGGTATACTAAACATTGCTGGATTCAAATCCAGACTAAGTGATCACAATCTTTAGGCAGGACAGACCCATTAATATCAACCTTGTGAACTCTCAAGTTTCCTCTTTCTGCTTTGTATTCAAGATAGACAGTGATTAATATTTATATGCATTTATATGTTAAGGTGCAGGTATTTACATAAGTATGTAGATAGTGTATCTATATGTACGTTGTGTATGTGCACACTTTTGAGAGCAGGCAACAGAATTTCATTTTTGATGTATGCCAGAGTGCTTACAGAAAAGAATGACAATAAAGGTTCTCTTAAGATTAGTTGGTTTCACTTTCTCAGTTCTTGACTTAAATCTTGAATTCTGTAGAGATTCTCAGTCATCTAGGTCAAGGGTCTCCAACCTTGGCAACTTTAAGACTTGTGGACTTCAACTCCCAGAATTCCTCAGCCAGCAAAGCTGTTGAAGTCCACAAGTCTTAAAGTTGCTAAGGTTGGAGACCCCTGATCTAGGTCATGATTGCCCCAAAGGTGCTTTCTCAGGAGGCAACTGGACTTTCTTGTCTTCAAAGAAAAAACAAGTTGTCTCCTGAAAAAGCACCTTTGGGATAAATCTTGAATTGCTTCTATCATGTGTATGAGTCAGACCCTTGCTCATAAGATATATAGTATGTGTAGGGGGGGGGAATGATTGTTCCCTTATCTCTATTTTTAAGTTTTGATTGGTTTGTTTGTTTCATTGATTGATTGATTAAATGTATATGCTGCCTGACTTCCAGTGACTCTGGGCAGTTTAAAGTGATTCAAAATATGACAATAAAAACAAGAAATAAAAAAGAATAGAGATGGCAGAATGACAAACTGGCTGAAAACAAAAGAAAGTAACCTAAGTTAAAAGAGACTTGCCATGCCCATCAAAGGCCTGGGTAAAGAGGCCCCTTCAAAACTCTAACATTGCAGCTATTTCTTATCTCAATGTGAATTGTAATAATACATCTTGGACACGGACTGTGCAGTCTTTCTGTCAGAACTTCAGCTTATCAAACAGTCAGGTTATAATGTGCCTCTAAACTTGTGATAGCTGCAGGCTCAACCTGCTGCCTACAAATTGTGCTATGGGACCCAGATCCCTCACTAGAAAGGTTCTTCCTATTTTCAAGAGTTTTCGTTTCTAAGAATTTGCCATTTTTCAGTGTCATTAGTATAATAAGATATGATTATGGCAACATAATGCATGCATTAACTATGAAACATGGCCTGGGGTCTTAATACCTGGGGTTGTGATCTGTGCATCTCTCCCAAACAACAGGACAGCAGGACTGTTTTTGCATTTTGATGAGCAAAGTCAAAGAAAACATAATTGCTGTTGGAAGCAACCTTGGTCATTTAGTGAATGACACTTTCTTTAAGCTGTTTATTTCTGCCCTTCTTCACTCTGTTAGAATTGTTGCTTGCACAAATCTTTGCAAACAATTTGAGGAAATCTGTATAGGAAAAATAAGAATTTTTCATGTTCATGCTTCCTTGAAAAATATTTGTAGCTTATTTACATTGTCTTTATAGCATTTCCAACTGAAGATGTGTTGGGTGATTCCATTCAACCATCTGCAGTAAGTGACAGTTATTACCTTTAAAGCCCTGTTGAGAATGTACCAGGATGTATCTGGCAATGTCTTCCCGGTATAGAATCTGTCTGTCTGGTCTGGACATCTAAAATGGTCTCTTGAGGTTTCCACCTCTTTGTTAGGTTCGTAAGATATGGATCAGGCAGCAAACCTTCATGGTAGTGGCCCCACACTTTGGACAACACTTTTCCCAGTAGTAGGGATGGCTGCAAGCCTCAATGCATTTTGAAACAAATGAAAACTATCATATTTAAGCATGCTTTCACACCTTAGTTGCTTCTTGATCCTTGCCAAGTGTCCTTTTTAAATAGGTTTTGTATTCTAGCTTTATTTATTATTATCCACTCAGTCTGCTAGGATTAGGATGGTATATAAATATTGGGAATAAAATAAACAGAAGTGGAGAGGGAAAAGTGTAACTAAAAAAGCACATGAAGGAAGAGTAAGCATTATACTTGTAAAGCATCCATTCCTAATAACTATATGTTAAATAGCACCTCTGGGACTATAACCTATAACAACTGTACTTAAATTCCCTCTCCGCAAATTCAATTTACCAGCTTTCCAATCTCATCTCTGATTTGTAAAACGTATCTCCAATGTGCAACTGCTGGAATGCTGGCATCCTATAAAAGGAGATACCACAATCACATGAAGCTTTCTTTAACTGTGTTTGCTAAAAGGTAATTTGAAGTGGGGAACAAGTGAAGACAGTAACATAATCTTCAAATTAGGCAACATCAAAATTTAAAAACTCTCCCAAATTCTTAGCCATATATGACTCCATCCAACATAGTTCCCAGATTCTTCAAAAATATTAAGAGTCTCTGCAGGCTACAAAAAAGACTTAACTTTGGGTTGATTCTTGCAAAGGTTTTTGAAGAAATGAATAGTGAGCCTCAACAACAGAACAACCAAATATATCACACTGGAAAGCATTTCATATATCCAGTAAAACAAGCCTGAGACATTTTGCTTTTTCATTCCACAGACAACAGCAAACTGATAGCAGTTGATTCTGACTTTGGAACTCAAGATAGGATGGTATCCTGTAACACAAATGAGACAGTAGTCTAACTTTAGAGAAGAGACTGGGAATAGACAACTCTATTCTTCAATGCAAGGAAAGAGCCAGAGGCTGCTACCCCAGATCTGCTGCTCAAGGCATTCATCTCCCTCTGCTTATGGTGGAGCTGTCCTTGATACGAAGTCCAATTCTGCCTAGATACAACCAAGCTATTTAACTTAGGTCACATTGGCTGTTCTTGACCAAAAGAAAAGAAACTCTCATGCATGATCTGTCCCAGTCTCTTCAGGGTCCTTAGAAGAGACCCAGCCTTTATGAGAATTTATATATTAGAAATGCTTGAGAAATGTGACACATAACAAGACAGAGCCTAAGAAACACCTGGCCTTTCCTTTTGTTTCCTGCTAGCAGTAAGGGATGCATGGCAGAATGGTTTTGTTGCTAAGCAGAAGGAAAAGCATGAAAGATAAGATTCTCTTGTCAAGCTTGACTAAGCACCTGTTCAAAACGGCAAATAATGACCACTTCTATGCATTTGCCGGCCTTTATAGAGGGAAGTAGATTTCCTGTAAACATCTACAAGATTTCCACATTGTCCTTGCCAGTCTCTGCACATTAGCTCTGTCTTTGCAATGATCCCTATGAAAAGCTTGGCAAGACTCGGGCTTTGGCACACAGAGATCATTGTCTTCAAGTAAGCAATGTTTGCATACTTGTGCTATGCCATCTGTGCTGTTTTGACTTATAGACCATACTTAGACCCAATCCCTAAAAGGTATTGTTGGGATGCAACTATTATTTCCAGGCTAGCAACAATGCCAGGAAATCACAGCCCTCCTATCATAAAATGCCAATGATGGGAGGGGAGAGAGAAGGGGGCTTTTAAAAGCTTGCTGTATTGCTGAAAGAACACCATAAAGCATGATACAGCAGGATCAAGAAGCTGAATTTCACTACCTAAACAATGTAAGATTTTTGTATCGAATCAACCTCATAGCTGAGTTCCTGATTAACAGTAAGCCATGATATGATTTACTCGGTTTATTGAGAAAATAAAGCAGCTTGGTATATGGGCTCAGTCTTTATTCTGTGCATCTAAAGTACAAGGATCCTTGCAATTCTCCCTGAGAAGATAATTCTGCCCTTTATCTGCACTGAACCATTCATTGTTGAATCATTCAATCACTCTTGATTGAATAAGCCTGAAGTATCTATCATGGGGACAGTTGTCCACTGTATGAATCCCTAGTGCATCTCTGGCAAGCTCCAGAGATGACCTTGGAGAAACTATGTGGTAACAGTTACAAAGACATGTTTTAAGCCTGGAAAATTTTAGAAACTCAAACTGGCTCTGCCTTAATGCCATGAGGTATAAGGCAGAGGGAACAAAAGCACAGTCACACGTTCAAAATTCTGTTAACTATAATGCATATCGGTAAAGTTGACTTCCAATCATTCCAGAGGAGTCTGTGCCTTGTCCTGTTCTACCTTGAAGGGCTGACACTGTATATGATATCTTCCTTGTGTTCTGTTTCAAATGTAAGCCCCCAGTGTAAACCCCCACCCACTGACCGAAGGAGAGTGTAAAGTCATAGACAGGTGGAGCAGATCTGGGCAAGATCTAGGTTCCTGGTTTCAGCAAAATAATTCAAAAGTAAGCAATGTAAGTCAAGGTCAAGTCAATCAAAAATAGATAGTACCCTGGACAGCTCCATGCAACCTAAATTATCAACTCAAATGTTGCTTCAGCAACAGGCAATCCTAGTTAAAGTCATATTTGAATGATTAGGCCCACTTTCATTAAAATAAACATCTTCAGTCAATACACTTAGCTAGATTCACTTCATGAACTTCTGTGTCTTCAGTGCACTGTGGAGACTGTACCTCTGCTGTATTAAATAGCCTGGTATTTACATAGCCAAAGAACAGAAATAGTAATATTTTAATTGGCAAAATGAACTTTTCTTATGCTGCAATTTCTGGGACTGAATTTGGGGAATATCTTTGTCCTGGTCCGACATTTCCCTGAATGCAAAATGGGAAGTCAGACCATAGAATCACTACTTCTTTTTCTTGTTCGCACCATCTTCCTTGGGCATTTTAAAAATTGCTGGCTTTACTTATAGCAGGTGTCTCAAATGATTTTTCATTGTACTGTTTCCTTTAGTAATCTATAGTAATGCCCTAAAGCTTATTTTACAGTTTAAATATTCAGAACAATCTATGCATAATTGGAAGTTGTGCATATTCTGAAGCAATGACAGGGACCATCCAAAGCCACAAAAAATTTTGAAGAAAACATCTGGTCTCCAATTCTGGTATGGCACGTTTTTCTGTATATATGATTGTTTTGTATAGACACAAACTTTGCACAATTTTCAGTTATGTACAGGGGTGGGATTCTACCAGTTCAGACCAGTTCTATAGAACCAGTTGTTATGATTCTGTGCAGTTGAGGAGAACCGGCAAATCGCACCACTGGCTGGCTCCTCCCCTCTTCACCCGCCCGCCCAGGAGGCTTTCCTGAGGCTCAGTCAGGGGGTGGTATTCAGGGGGTGGGGGAGGGAGAAGTGGCCTGAGAGCAGAGCTGAACCTTTCTTAGGATTGAAGCTTATTTTTCAGTCAGACTCAGGCAGCAGTTGCAGAAAGATAGAGAAGATAGATCTGGATGTCTGCAAGCAGCTCAATCTGTCTGCCTGCTTTGCCTGATGATTTGCGTAAAGTTGCTCTTTTGTTAAAATAAAAAAAACAATCTTTACATATATATTTACAATACATACATACAAGCCACGCCCAGCCAGTCACATGACCACCAAGCCACACCCACAAATTAGGCCACACCCACAGAACCAGTTGTTAAGAAATTTGAATCCCACCCCTGGTTATGTATGTGTGTCCTTCTGAATTTTTAAAGCATAAAATACATTTTAGACATTCTGCAAAGACAGTGCTGTACTTTAATGATGTGAACAAGTCAATTCAAAGTACCCATTACAAGTAAAACAAGCAATCCAAATTTTAAAAAGCCAGTGAGGTCATTTTGGTCTTCATAGGTTTCCACAAGACTTTAGACCTCTGACCAAAGCTCATATCACTCATAGGGGGACCTTGGTCATTTACCTAGAAGCTCAGTCTGATGACTTGCAGAATGCAAGCTGCTAAGGATGAAGGCAGTTTACATTTTTTTTTAAATTAAAACAAACATTTTCAATTGGGATCAAAATGCAGATAAAGCATTATTGCTGTTATATCCGCTCACTTCCCAGCCTTCCCCAATATCCATGAACTTTAAAAGCAGCCTCACATGTCATTCTGAAATGAAGGTGGTATTTTTGTGTTAGTTGATATGCCATGTTGAATACAATGTGCACAGCTGCAATCCCCCAATACTGTATCACAGGCTGAATTGCAGATAGTATCACTTAATCACACATCATGTCCAGTCTGGCTAGGTTTCTCTATTTGGCTGATAATTACAGTCTACACCAAGCTATAGAACAGAGTGACCTGTCCATCTCTGACTGATACATCTTCATATTGCATTGAAACCAGGTGTAGCTTTGCAACCACAATGCTAAGAATGGAAATTTAAGTCCTCTAAAATACTATACACAATAATAAATTAAGCACAGGTGCTCACTTAAATATACCGTAACATAGACATGGGCCTCTGTCCATAGACTACACCACTTCTTTATTCATATGTTGAAAATGAAAAGCAATAAATAGATGGTCCGATCAAAAGAAGAATAAATAAATATATGGGCGAAGAATATATATTTCAGGTATCTGAGAAAAGAAAGAATTTGCCACAATAAATATTCATAATAATCCCTGAGATACTTTTTGTCTTCACTGAGAATCTGGAGAGAGAAAAATAATATTCTTTTTGGAATCAAAGACAGCTTCAAAGTAGGAAAAATACCCCAAATCAGTCCAAAGGTAAGAAAAGTTTCAACATGTTCTTATTTTTGTTGTTGCCATAACTGTATTGGCTTGATAACAAAATGTCAGGTTTCTGACAATAGTTGTTTAGGCAGGTTGCCATGTAGCTCCCAAGAAAGGGAGACTGGAGAGGTCAACACATTATTCTGTTAACCCTGAAAATTTTGCAACTCACATTTGCATCTGAACTGTAAACTATATTTGTACCTCATGGGAAGCTTGTGAAATTCATTGCATATGCCGCTACTGATTTGATCTATTCCTCCCATATGAACATGCATTTCAGAATGCAATTATACTCTTAAGTTTTTCTCACTTTTCTGCATACTGGGATTCAACTGCAAATTCATAGATGCATTAGGATACTTTTAACATGTGTATCCTTTAGATAAAATATATTAAGAAGTACAGACTTTGAAAGAAAGCATGCTTACAAATGCATATAATAAGGAAAATACATCTCTCTGTCTCTGATTTGAATGTGTCTATGTCTTTAAAAGTAATAGATTATTACGGAAATGAGACAGAAGGAATTTAGGGATTGATTTATGTAAATAAAATGGCCATTGGTGGGATTCAAAAAATTTTACTACCAGTTCTGTGGGTGTGGCTTGGTGGGCATGGCATGGCTTGGCGGGCATGGAAGGGGAAGGATACTGTAAAATCTCCATTCCCTCCCCACTCCTGGGGGAAGTTTACTGCAAAATCCCATTCCCTCCCCACCCCACTAACCTGCTTTCCAGCTCCGTTCTCCTGTGCAGGGCAAGAAAAGAAGACCCAGCCAATCAGCTGGGACTTGGGAGACAGAGAATAGATGGAGCCAGTCAGAGGTGGTATATGCGGGTTTTCCAAACTACTCAAAATTTCCGCTTCCCTATTCTCCAGAACTGGTCAGAACCCAGCTGAATACCACCTCTGAAAATGCCCCAAACTAAAAGTGATCTGGCTATTCTAGCACCAAAAATATTTTAATTTTGTACATGCTATACGCATAATTTCCTGCTGCATGCAGAAAAAAATGCTGA
>CM019148.1:53334284-53388899 GCA_009733165.1 Naja naja
TTAGAAGAAAGCTATTTTGAAAGGATTTAAATAATCCAGCATGGACCTCAAAATTCCTAGCATGCAGAGACCTAGGAAAATAAAAGTATTTGGGGACTTTGAACAGATCAAATGATAAAATGTACAGTGGAAAAGTGGTTAGATTCTCTTTCGTCTATTGCTTATAACTTTCTGGTAATAAGATTGCTCTTCAGCATTTAGGCTGCATCAAGTTCAGAGAAGCAGAAGCAGTGAAAGACAAACAATAATAGAAGGAACACAACAGAGACTATCACAGAGTAATATTCATAATTGTGTGTTGAATGAAGACATTGAGTGTTGGAGTACAGTTTTTTGTTCTGGCAGTATTTTTATTATTTTTGGTTTTGTTTTGTTAGCTTTCTCATGCAAGTGAGTAGGAGTGATTTCTCTATAAAAATAGTCCTTCACAATAAGGGTTTGGGGATTTGTTTGGTCAAACTGTCAAACGGTAAGACAAAAGGAATATGCCACAATCATTGGAAAGCAATGATGAGCACAGGTAAGTAGTATAATGATGAGAATGGATGGAAGAAAAGGAGGGGAGAAAAAGGGAGGAAGGAAGGGAAGGGAGGAGGGAGGAGGGAGGGAAGGGAGGAAAGGAAGGAAGGAAGGAAGGAAGGAAGGAAGGAAGGAAGGAAGGAAGGAAGGAAGGAAGATTTTATCTACTGTTTGATAACAATAACCAGTGCTCACTGTGAATATTATGGATATATCATCTGTCTCTAAGAAAATTAATGAAGAGTTGGAATAAGTTGTACTAGATGCAGATTTTGAGTTGGGGATTGAGAGAAGGCTCATATGATAATTATGAATTTCTCAACAAATCAAAGTGGGTTTTAGACTGAATTTATATACTATGTTTGGGTTAGCAATTACCAAGGATGAAAGCCAAAATTCAGCAAAGGCAGTACACAGCAAAGAGTTTTGGTAATTTGTGTGTGATCAGATCTTTATGCCACAAATTTGAAGCAACAACAGGACCTGATTACTACAGAAAATGATTAAAATGGGGGTGGGGTTGACCATCTCTAGGTAGAAAAATGCATTTCTACCTAAAGACCCACGTGTTTGGAGATTTCCCAGCTTGTGTTTAATTTCTCTAAGCAAAGAGAGCCCTCAAGGCTCATTAGGGCTATTTACACAGTTCTTAACTGGAAAAAATTAGATCTACACAAAAATGAATAAATAGTAAACTAATGTGAAATATGAATGAGCTAATCATGTTTGAAATGGAGTTCCAAGTCAGAGAGATGACATGCTGAAAACTCCAGCCAGCTGAGGCCATTTCTTTGACTTGACTTCCCCTTGCTTACTATTATGGAGACAAGTCTATGGGGAGAAAATATAGAAGAATGGAAACAAAGAGTGATTACTCACAGAATTGGCAAAGGACAGAAACAAAGGATGAGGGGGGGAGCTGAATCCCAAACCTTGAATCCTAATTCTATGCGCATAAGAGAAGAACACTTAAGATAGAGGAAATTTTACTCCCTTTCTTCCATTTGTCACTTACAATAATGTCATGACAAAAACAATAGAATCCAGAAGAAATAGCATCCAGCATTCAATTTCATGTTAGCAACAAGCTGTGCACCCCCCATTTTTTTTAGCACAAATAAATTTTAAAATATGGAGAATCCTTACTCTGAGAGAGCTTAAGAAAGTGCCTTCTGGTAACCTATTAGTATGTAAATAGCATCTTATAGCTTCTAAAGCATTTGTAAACAATGGCAGGGAGCTGAAAGCTTCCGTTTCATTTTCCCACAATGCCCTACAAGTAGCATCATTCAAGAGCTTTGCAGGAAAATTAAAACCATAATTCTTGTCAGAATATGTCCTTTCCCCAAACTGTGATTAACTTAATGAATACTACCAACATAGTAATAACAATTACTATGAACCTGCCTTCAATCGAGGACCTGTATACTGCACAAGTCAAAAGAGGGCTGTGAAATATTTACAGACCCCCACATCCCAGACATAAACTGTTTCAACTCCTTCCCTCAAAATGACTCTATAGAGCACTGCACACCAGAACAACTAGACACAAGAACAGTTTTTCCCGAATGCCATCACTCTGCTAAACGAATAATTCCCTCAACACTGTTCAAGTATTACAAAGTTTGCACTACTATTACTGTTAATCTTCTCATCACTCCTTATCACCCACCCCTCCCACTTGTGATTGTATGTCTGTAACTTTGTCGCTTGTATCTTACGATTTATATTGATGGTTTCCTAGCGATTTGATTGCTTATTGTAACCTATGACTATCATTAAGTGTTGTACCTTATGATTCTTGACTCTTGACAGAATGTATTTCTTTTATGTATACTGAGAGCATTAGCACCAAGACAAATTCCTTGTTTGTCCAATCACCTTGGCCAATAAAGGATTCTATCTATTCTATTCTTTCATCATTCTGAGTCTCGGCACCTCTTGCTGTAGATACACAGTGGCATTCTGCTATCAATTTATTTTTACTGCTGCCTATTCCATCCCTATACAGATAGTCTTGACTTAGACCATAATTGATCCCAACATTTCTGTTGCTGAGACATTTGTTAAGTTTTGTGCCATTTTCTGACTTTTTTTTGCTGCATTTAAGTGAGTCACTGCAGTTCTTAAGTTAATAAAGCGATTGTTAAGTGAATCTGGCTTCCCCATTGACTTTGCTCGTCAGAAGGTCACAAAAGGGATCACATGATCCCAGGATGCTGCAACTGTCACAAACAGGAATCAGTTGCCAAGCATCTGAATTTTGATCATGTGACCATGGGCATACTGCAAGGTCATAAGTGGGAAAAACAGTCATAAGTCACCTTTTTCAGTGATGTTGTCACTAAATGAACAATTGTAAGTTGAGGACTACCTGTAGTTGGAGGATACCATGGGTTAAAACCAGAAAAGCCAAGCTATTCCATTAAAAATTAAGAGCTTTGGTGGCTCAGGCTGTAAATGCCTGCTCTTAAGATCAGCTGTCTACAACTACTGTAGCTCCGAAAATCCCACCAGGCTCAAGGTTGACTCAGCCTTCCATCCTCTGGGGTAGGTAAATTGAGGACCCAAGATTGTTGGGGGCAATTAGCTGACCTTGTAAAAATGCCGTTTAGTAATAAGCAGGCATATACAATGGAATGAAGGCTATTGCTGAGCACAGTGGTTGTGCTCCAAAAATTGTAAGCCGCCCTGAGTCTTAGGAGAAGGCATATAAATGTAATTAAAAAAAAATTGCATTTCCTGCATAACCATAGAGCGGGGTGCAATTCAATCGGTGTAACAGTTGCCTCCTGAAAAAGTACCTTTGGGACACCTGATCTAGATCAGGGGTCTCCAACCTTGGCAACTTTAAGACTTGTGGACTTCACTCCCAGAGTTCCTCAGATAGCTTTGCTGGCTAAGGAACTCTGGGAGTTGAATCACAATCTTAAAGGTGCCAAGGTTGGAGAACCCTGATCAGATGAGTGAAAATCTCTACAGAATTCAAGATTTAAGTCAAGGACTGAGAAAGGGAAACCAACTAATCTTAAGATAACCTTTATTGTCATTCTTTTCTGTGGGCATTCTGGCTTCGCGTGTGTGCAGTGCGTTTGCTAATGACCTTCTCCAGCAATCCCTGTCTGTTAAACAGCTGACACGCAGCAATCCGCTGTGCCATGCGAATCTGCTGAGCTTGAAAAACAAGATAGAAAGCACAGCCTAGAGCCTGGGTGGGTGGATGGGCCAAACAATTGATTGTCAGAGCTGATCCTCTCCCGAACTGGGCTGAACTGGTAGAATTCCACCCCTGCAGAGAATTCTAAAGCAGGGGTCTCCAACCTTGGCAATTTTACGACTTGTGGACTTCAACTCCCAGAATTCCTCAGCCAGCATATGCTGGCTGAGGAATTCTGGGATTGAAGTCCAAAGTAAGCAAATTGAAGGTGGAGGCCCCTGCTCAAAGCACTGGCCAGTTCTATTGAGGCTCTGAGTGGTGTCATTATTCAAAGATAGGGTAAGCTGCCATTGGATGTCTGTGAGCATGTTGCCTGTGGAAATATTAGAAGCCCAATGGCTGATTTGAGAAGGCAGGGATAGTATGGTTTTTCATTCTCATATATGGGGAAATGTGAGTTGCTAAGTGTCTACCAGAATTTAATTGAGCAACATTTTCATTCATTCACATTGCCACATTCAACAAGAGTAAATGATCTTAGCATGAAAAGAAGCATGCAGTGAATGTAGGCTTAGATGATCCCGTTAGACATAACAACCTTAATTCGGTATACTAAACATTGCTGGATTCAAATCCAGACTAAGTGATCACAATCTTTAGGCAGGACAGACCCATTAATATCAACCTTGTGAACTCTCAAGTTTCCTCTTTCTGCTTTGTATTCAAGATAGACAGTGATTAATATTTATATGCATTTATATGTTAAGGTGCAGGTATTTACATAAGTATGTAGATAGTGTATCTATATGTACGTTGTGTATGTGCACACTTTTGAGAGCAGGCAACAGAATTTCATTTTTGATGTATGCCAGAGTGCTTACAGAAAAGAATGACAATAAAGATTCTCTTAAGATTAGTTGGTTTCACTTTCTCAGTTCTTGACTTAAATCTTGAATTCTGTAGAGATTCTCAGTCATCTAGGTCAAGGGTCTCCAACCTTGGCAACTTTAAGACTTGTGGACTTCAACTCCCAGAATTCCTCAGCCAGCAAAGCTGTTGAAGTCCACAAGTCTTAAAGTTGCTAAGGTTGGAGACTCCTGATCTAGGTCATGGTTGCCCCAAAGGTGCTTTCTCAGGAGGCAACTGGACTTTCTTGTCTTCAAAGAAAAAACAAGTTGTCTCCTGAAAAAGCACCTTTGGGATAATGCTTCTATCATGTGTATGAGTCAGACCCTTGCTCATAAGATATATAATATGTGTAGGGGGGGGGAATGATTGTTCCCTCATCTCTATTTTTAAGTTTTGATTTGTTTGTTTGTTTCATTGATTGATTGATTAAATGTATATGCTGCCTGACTTCCAGTGACTCTGGGCAGTTTAAAGTGATTCAAAATATGACAATAAAAACAAGAAATAAAAAAGAATAGAGATGGCAGAATGACAAACTGGCTGAAAACAAAAGAAAGTAACCTAAGTTAAAAAGAGACTTCGGCCATGCCCATCAAAGGCCTGGGTAAAGAGGCCCCTTCAAAACTCTAATATTGCAGCTATTTCTTATCTCAATGTGAATTGTAATAATACATCTTGGACACGGACTGTGCAGTCTTTCTGTCAGAACTTCAGCTTATCAAACAGTCAGGTTATAATGTGCCTCTAAACTTGTGATGGCTGCAGGCTCAACCTGCTGCCTACAAATTGTGCTATGGGACCCAGATCCCTCACTAGAAAGGTTCTTCCTATTTTCAAGAGTTTTCGTTTCTAAGAATTTGCCATTTTTCAGTGTCATTAGTATAATAAGATATGATTATGGCAACATAATGCATGCATTAACTATGAAACATGGCCTGGGGTCTTAATACCTGGGGTTGTGATCTGTGCATCTCTCCCAAACAACAGGACAGCAGGACTGTTTTTGCATTTTGATGAGCAAAGTCAAAGAAAACATAATTGCTGTTGGAAGCAACCTTGGTCATTTAGTGAATGACACTTTCTTTAAGCTGTTTATTTCTGCCCTTCTTCACTCTGTTAGAATTGTTGCTTGCACAAATCTTTGCAAACAATTTGAGGAAATCTGTATAGGAAAAATAAGAATTTTTCATGTTCATGCTTCCTTGAAAAATATTTGTAGCTTATTTACATTGTCTTTATAGCATTTCCAACTGAAGATGTGTTGGGTGATTCCATTCAACCATCTGCAGTAAGTGACAGTTATTACCTTTAAAGCCCTGTTGAGAATGTACCAGGATGTATCTGGCAATGTCTTCCCGGTATAGAATCTGTCTGTCTGGTCTGGACATCTAAAAATGGTCTCTTGAGGTTTCCACCTCTTTGTTAGGTTCGTAAGATATGGATCAGGCAGCAAACCTTCATGGTAGTGGCCCCACACTTTGGACAACACTTTTCCCAGTAGTAGGGATGGCTGCAAGCCTCAATGCATTTTGAAACAAATGAAAACTATCATATTTAAGCATGCTTTCACACCTTAGTTGCTTCTTGATCCTTGCCAAGTGTCCTTTTTTAAATAGGTTTTTGTATTCTAGCTTTATTTATTATTATCCACTCAGTCTGCTAGGATTAGGATGGTATATAAATATTGGGAATAAAATAAACAGAAGTGGAGAGGGAAAAGTGTAACTAAAAAAAAGCACATGAAGGAAGAGTAAGCATTATACTTGTAAAGCATCCATTCCTAATAACTATATGTTAAATAGCACCTCTGGGACTATAACCTATAACAACTGTACTTAAATTCCCTCTCCGCAAATTCAATTTACCAGCTTTCCAATCTCATCTCTGATTTGTAAAACGTATCTCCAATGTGCAACTGCTGGCATGCTGGCATCCTATAAAAGGAGATACCACAATCACATGAAGCTTTCTTTAACTGTGTTTGCTAAAGGTAATTTGAAGTGGGGAACAAGTGAAGACAGTAACATAATCTTCAAATTAGGCAACATCAAAATTTAAAAACTCTCCCAAATTCTTAGCCATATATGACTCCATCCAACATAGTTCCCAGATTCTTCAAAAATATTAAGAGTCTCTGCAGGCTACAAAAAAGACTTAACTTTGGGTTGATTCTTGCAAAGGTTTTTGAAGAAATGAATAGTGAGCCTCAACAACAGAACAACCAAATATATCACACTGGAAAGCATTTCATATATCCAGTAAAACAAGCCTGAGACATTTTGCTTTTTCATTCCACAGACAACAGCAAACTGATAGCAGTTGATTCTGACTTTGGAACTCAAGATAGGATGGTATCCTGTAACACAAATGAGACAGTAGTCTAACTTTAGAGAAGAGACTGGGAATAGACAACTCTATTCTTCAATGCAAGGAAAGAGCCAGAGGCTGCTACCCCCAGATCTGCTGCTCAAGGCATTCATCTCCCTCTGCTTATGGTGGAGCTGTCCTTGATACGAAGTCCAATTCTGCCTAGATACAACCAAGCTATTTAACTTAGGTCACATTGGCTGTTCTTGACCAAAAGAAAAGAAACTCTCATGCATGATCTGTCCCAGTCTCTTCAGGGTCCTTAGAAGAGACCCAGCCTTTATGAGAATTTATATATTAGAAATGCTTGAGAAATGTGACACATAACAAGACAGAGCCTAAGAAACACCTGGCCTTTCCTTTTGTTTCCTGCTAGCAGTAAGGGATGCATGGCAGAATGGTTTTGTTGCTAAGCAGAAGGAAAAGCATGAAAGATAAGATTCTCTTGTCAAGCTTGACTAAGCACCTGTTCAAAACGGCAAATAATGACCACTTCTATGCATTTGCCGGCCTTTATAGAGGGAAGTAGATTTCCTGTAAACATCTACAAGATTTCCACATTGTCCTTGCCAGTCTCTGCACATTAGCTCTGTCTTTGCAATGATCCCTATGAAAAGCTTGGCAAGACTCGGGCTTTGGCACACAGAGATCATTGTCTTCAAGTAAGCAATGTTTGCATACTTGTGCTATGCCATCTGTGCTGTTTTGACTTATAGACCATACTTAGACCCAATCCCTAAAGGTATTGTTGGGATGCAACTATTATTTCCAGGCTAGCAACAATGCCAGGAAATCACAGCCCTCCTATCATAAAATGCCAATGATGGGAGGGGGAGAAGAAGGGGGCTTTTAAAAGCTTGCTGTATTGCTGAAAGAACACCATAAAGCATGATACAGCAGGATCAAGAAGCTGAATTTCACTACCTAAACAATGTAAGATTTTTGTATCGAATCAACCTCATAGCTGAGTTCCTGATTAACAGTAAGCCATGATATGATTTACTCCGGTTTATTGAAACAATAAAGCAGCTTGGTATATGGGCTCAGTCTTTATTCTGTGCATCTAAAGTACAAGGATCCTTGCAATTCTCCCCTGAGAAGATAATTCTGCCCTTTATCTGCACTGAACCATTCATTGTTGAATCATTCAATCACTCTTGATTGAATAAGCCTGAAGTATCTATCATGGGGACAGTTGTCCACTGTATGAATCCCTAGTGCATCTCTGGCAAGCTCCAGAGATGACCTTGGAGAAACTATGTGGTAACAGTTACAAAGACATGTTTTAAGCCTGGAAAATTTTAGAAACTCAAACTGGCTCTGCCTTAATGCCATGAGGTATAAGGCAGAGGGAACAAAAGCACAGTCACACGTTCAAAATTCTGTTAACTATAATGCATATCGGTAAAGTTGACTTCCAATCATTCCAGAGGAGTCTGTGCCTTGTCCTGTTCTACCTTGAAGGGCTGACACTGTATATGATATCTTCCTTGTGTTCTGTTTCAAATGTAAGCCCCAGTGTAAACCCCCACCCACTGACCGAAGGAGAGTGTAAAGTCATAGACAGGTGGAGCAGATCTGGGCAAGATCTAGGTTCCTGGTTTCAGCAAAATAATTCAAAAGTAAGCAATGTAAGTCAAGGTCAAGTCAATCAAAATAGATAGTACCCTGGACAGCTCCATGCAACCTAAATTATCAACTCAAATGTTGCTTCAGCAACAGGCAATCCTAGTTAAAGTCATATTTGAATGATTAGGCCCACTTTCATTAAAATAAACATCTTCAGTCAATACACTTAGCTAGATTCACTTCATGAACTTCTGTGTCTTCAGTGCACTGTGGAGACTGTACCTCTGCTGTATTAAATAGCCTGGTATTTACATAGCCAAAGAACAGAAATAGTAATATTTTAATTGGCAAAATGAACTTTTCTTATGCTGCAATTTCTGGGACTGAATTTGGGGAAATATCTTTGTCCTGGTCCGACATTTCCCCTGAATGCAAAATGGGAAGTCAGACCATAGAATCACTACTTCTTTTTCTTGTTCGCACCATCTTCCTTGGGCATTTTAAAAATTGCTGGCTTTACTTATAGCAGGTGTCTCAAATGATTTTTCATTGTACTGTTTCCTTTAGTAATCTATAGTAATGCCCTAAAGCTTATTTTACAGTTTAAATATTCAGAACAATCTATGCATAATTGGAAGTTGTGCATATTCTGAAGCAATGACAGGGACCATCCAAAGCCACAAAAAAATTTTGAAGAAAACAACTGGTCTCTCCAATTCTGGTATGGCACGTTTTTCTGTATATATGATTGTTTTGTATAGACACAAACTTTGCACAATTTTCAGTTATGTACAGGGGTGGGATTCTACCAGTTCAGACCAGTTCTATAGAACCAGTTGTTATGATTCTGTGCAGTTCGGAGAACCGGCAAATCGCACCACTGGCTGGCTCCTCCCCTCTTCACCCGCCCCGCCCAGGAGGCTTTCCTGAGGCTCAGTCAGGGGTGGTATTCAGGGGGTTGGGGGAGGGAGAAGTGGCCTGAGAGCAGAGCTGAACCTTTCTTAGGATTGAAGCTTCTATTTTTCAGTCCAGACTCAGGCAGCAGATTGCAGAAAGATAGATCTGGGAGTGAAGCTGTGATTCTGCAAGCAGCTCAATCTGTCTGCCTGCTTTGCCTGATTTTGCGTAAAAGTTGCTCTTTTGTTAAAATAAAAAAAATCAATCTTTACATATATATTTACAATATTTACATACAAGCCACGCCCAGCCAGTCACATGACCACCAAGCCACACCCACAAATTAGGCCACACCCACAGAACCAGTTGTTAAGAAATTTGAATCCCACCCCTGGTTATGTATGTGTGTCCTTCTGAATTTTTAAAGCATAAAATACATTTTAGACATTCTGCAAAGACAGTGCTGTACTTTAATGATGTAGAACAAGTCAATTCAAAGTACCCATTACAAGTAAAACAAGCAATCCAATTTTTAAAAAGCCAGTGAGGTCATTTTGGTCTTCATAGGTTTCCACAAGACTTTAGACCTCTGACCAAAGCTCATATCACTCATAGGGGGACCTTGGTCATTTACCTAGAAGCTCAGTCTGATGACTTGCAGAATGCAAGCTGCTAAGGATGAAGGCAGTTTACATTTTTTTTTAAATTAAAACAAACATTTTCAATTGGGATCAAAATGCAGATAAAGCATTATTGCTGTTATATCCGCTCACTTCCCAGCCTTCCCCAATATCCATGAACTTTAAAAGCAGCCTCACATGTCATTCTGAAATGAAGGTGGTATTTTTGTGTTAGTTGATATGCCATGTTGAATACAATGTGCACAGCTGCAATCCCCCAATACTGTATCACAGGCTGAATTGCAGATAGTATCACTTAATCACACATCATGTCCAGTCTGGCTAGGTTTCTCTATTTGGCTGATAATTACAGTCTACACCAAGCTATAGAACAGAGTGACCTGTCCATCTCTGACTGATACATCTTCATATTGCATTGAAACCAGGTGTAGCTTTGCAACCACAATGCTAAGAATGGAAATTTAAGTCCTCTAAAATACTATACACAATAATAAATTAAGCACAGGTGCTCACTTAAATATACCGTAACATAGACATGGGCCTCTGTCCATAGACTACACCACTTCTTTATTCATATGTTGAAAATGAAAAGCAATAAATAGATGGTCCAATCAAAAGAAGAATAAATAAATATATGGGAGTAAGAATATATATTTCAGGTATCTGAGAAAAGAAAGAATTTGCCACAATAAATATTCATAATAATCCCTGAGATACTTTTTTGTCTTCACTGAGAATCTGGAGAGAGAGAAAAATAATATTCTTTTTGGAATCAAAGACAGCTTCAAAGTAGGAAAAATACCCCAAATCAGTCCAAAGGTAAGAAAAGTTTCAACATGTTCTTACTTTTTTTGTTGTTGCCATAACTGTATTGGCTTGATAACAAAATGTCAGGTTTCTGACAATAGTTGTTTAGGCAGGTTGCCATGTAGCTCCCAAGAAAGGGAGACTGGAGAGGTCAACACATTATTCTGTTAACCCTGAAAATTTTGCAACTCACATTTGCATCTGAACTGTAAACTATATTTGTACCTCATGGGGAAGCTTGTGAAATTCATTGCATATGCCGCTACTGATTTGATCTATTCCTCCCATATGAACATGCATTTCAGAATGCAATTATACTCTTAAGTTTTTCTCACTTTTCTGCATACTGGGATTCAACTGCAAATTCATAGATGCATTAGGATACTTTTAACATGTGTATCCTTTAGATAAAATATATTAAGAAGTACAGACTTTGAAAGAAAGCATGCTTACAAATGCATATAATAAGGAAAATACATCTCTCTGTCTCTGATTTGAATGTGTCTATGTCTTTAAAAGTAATAGATTATTAAGGAAATGAGACAGAAGGAATTTAGGGATTAATTTATGTAAATAAAATGGCCATTGGTGGGATTCAAAATTTTTTACTACCAGTTCTGTGGGTGTGGCTTGGTGGGCATGGCATGGCTTGGCGGGCATGGAAGGGGAAGGATACTGTAAAATCTCCATTCCCTCCCCACTCCTGGGGGAAGTTTACTGCAAAATCCCATTCCCTCCCCACCCCACTAACCTGCTTTCCAGCTCCGTTCTCCTGTGCAGGGCAAGAAAAGAAGACCCAGCCAATCAGCTGGGACTTGGGAGACAGAGAATAGATGGGGGTGGGGCCAGTCAGAGGTGGTATATGCGGGTTTTCCAAACTACTCAAAATTTCCGCTCCCTATTCTCCAGAACTGGTCAGAACCCGCTGAATACCACCTCTGAAAATGCCCCAAACTAAAAGTGATCTGGCTATTCTAGCACCAAAAATATTTTAATTTTTGTACATGCTATACGCATAATTTCCTGCTGCATGCAGAAAAAATGCTGAGGTAAATATCTACCCACTATTTCCTTCCTAGGCCTCTGTATGTTATTTTGTGGAGCCCCAATCAAGTAGCATTTGAAATCTTGTAGTATAGACATGCTTTTACCAGTTTTAATGGGCAGGTCACTATCTACAAAGCGCAAGGTCTCAAAATAGGCTATGCTTGCATATGTAATACACTGGTATTCATCAAATGGGCCACAGTTCTCAGCTGCATGAAAACTCAGTGACAAATTAATCTTGCCATAAAAACACCTCTTGCTGCTCATGTAAATATTGCTAATATCCTCTGTTGGCTGCATAACCAGGAAAGGTTACAGCTCCGGTAGAAATAGATATGCATATCAGGAAAAATTGTCTTAAAAACAGTTTTCTCTCTACCAGAATTCTTTATTAGCAAAGAGAAGCTGCTAGGGCTACTTGAGAAAACAATTATGTGCTGACATTTACCAGGAGCAACCAAGGTCATGTCAGGTATTTTGTACCAAGTGTGTGCATGCAATTGTCAGGAAAAATTACAGGAGCCGAATGTTCAGCCTATTTCAAGGAGTTATGATAAAATAGCTCACTTCCTTCTATTACCTTCTCCCTCTTCTCTGTTTTAAATGGGCAAAGCAAATTTGGGGGAAATGCAAAGTATGCATATGTGCACAATATGTAAATAATATTGGCCTTGGAATAAAAAAATATAACAGAAACAAATGGGTTGTACAGTGAATTGTTCCTGCTCAAACCTGCAGTTTGCCGTATTTAAAGTCCACAGAACAGATGTAGAGCTTTAAAACTCCAGATGTCGATAAAAAAAAGGCTGCTGTGAATATTTTGGGCAACCCTATCATCTATTGCCCAGTCCCCTCATTTATGAAATACCTGAAATCTTAATCAGGGAAGAAGATGGACAACAGGCTCATTGCAATTACAATATTGTCTGCCACATCCAGAGCTTTAATAAAATATGAAAATGTTCTGGCTTTGGATCTTACAACTCTATCCATGTCTAAAATCTACTTTTAGAAGGGCGAAAATTAACTACAGTCTAGAGGGATTGTTCCCCTGTACCTGCAACTAGACTTTCTTTTCTCACATCAGCCAATTAATCCATACATTTTGTATTTTCTTAAAACCTCAAAAGAGTTCTGCCTTCAGCTACTGAAAGGCTACTCATTTCTGGGTTCTTTTCTTCTGTGCCTAGAAGAAAGTCCCACAGATGTTACATAAATCAATGAAAAGCTTCTCTTGGGAT
This sequence comes from Naja naja, assembly GCA_009733165.1. NCBI lineage: Eukaryota > Metazoa > Chordata > Lepidosauria > Squamata > Elapidae > Naja > Naja naja. Next base: position 53,347,439 of record CM019148.1, read on the forward strand.
TAAAGTATCAGTGGGTATCAGGATCTGACAAGAGTGGAATTAAATTGCTTTTCAAAACTGAATTTAAGAAAGAACAATCACCATTCCGAGTTTTGGATGCCTGGATTTTATTTGGTTTGGCTTACTTTAAAGCACACAGTCTTGCTGTAGCTGAACTGTCGCTGTCTTAAGTGTAAATCCCATCTAAATATCTTCTGCTGGACACAAAGAAAAACAACTTTCCTTGCTTTCTAAATTGTACTTGATGCTTTGAAAGAAACAGCAGGCCAACTTTGCACCCGGATCTTCCCTGGTTCTCTATCTAGTATTGTATATAGTGAAAAGCAGATGACTCACTGACACCTAGTGGTTTGGGGAAGAAGTTCATTGAACTTTAAAGGGAAGGCATTTAGAACATAGCACTTCTGAATCATTTTCTGGAATTCTGAACTCCAAAAGCAGATAGGAAAACCCTGTTGAGAATTGCTACATAGTAGATACTATGGGAATTTCCTAAATTAGGCAACCACAAGTTCTGGCAACCTAGTGTGGCCCCTTCATGATTCTACTAACCCGATGTGGGTTAGTAGAATCATGAAGGGGCCACGTGAGATAGAAAGTGTGGCCATGTTGGCTGTCAAGAATAAACACTATGACCAAACATATCTCAAGACCCCAAACAAGCTATTGCAAACATTCCTAGGTGTGATTTCTGAAGGTCTAAAGGATGCTTTCAAGTAGTCTTGTTCAGAAGAGACTGTTCTCCTTTTTATTCTATGTTGGATCTCTCTTCAACAAGCTTCCACCCATTACTTCTTCTCTTTGAGTTGTTTCTGCAGAGTGAAATTGGATCTAAATGCAGGAGTTTATCCTGAACTTACTCTACCTGCCCAATTTGCTAAGCAGCTTCCATGGATTGCAAATAGGAACCCCCCAATTAGCAGATAGGACTGAGCAGCTCTCATTCAGACATTTTAATAGTCCAGCTTGTTATTTCTAAGTTCATTACCACAGCAATGAAAACAAGCCTGGCATTCTCCTGGACATCTCAATCCAGCTGAAGAAAGTCCACCATCCACACACAGTGCAAAGAGGCAGCAAAGCCCTTCCTGAAAGAAACCATGGCTTCTTCCTTCCAGATGTAGAGGACAAGATAGCAGGCCACCTTGGCCATCAGGAAAAGACAAGAGACATCTTCTGCTCCACAAGTTACCTGCAACCAGGTTGTACTTTCAGTTGGTCCATGCTGTCTCCTTTTCCAATCAGAGGAAGCTTGCCTGACTCTGTTTCAGCCATTCTTGAAGACAAGTAGAGCAATTCAGTAATGGACTTATAAAAATTGCACCAAGTTGGCTAGACAGCATCCCTGGCTTCAAGGTAAAGCAGCATATTCATTACTTATGAAAAGGCCTAAATTTTATGCTTGGTCCTTTAGTTTGCATACCAATTTGATAAATAAATAAGTAAACAAGTGGACTAGAATCATATAGGAAATAGAGTTTAAATCAGAAAGGTGAAGTATGCATAGAAAGCACAGCCATGTGATTGAACAAAACGGCTTTTGTTTTGTTTTGTTTTCATGCCACAATAATACACTATAGTATGTATGTTATTATAAACCTCTGATTACAGATCTTGAGACTTTAGCTTCATATTGTACTCAGTGTGATCAGTTTCCATCTCTAGTATATTATCAGATCTCAGTGGGATTTATGTATTTATTAAAATAAGTAACTGCTTTTCTTCCCAAAGGAGTGCTGAATTTAACACAATGCAGAGAAATAAATACTCCAACTTAAATGGGAATTTAAAATTATCACAACAATGTATCTTAAATATTAAAAGCAAATTACTAGAAGATGCAAAACAACATGCTTGCAAGAAAGAAAGGGCCTTGGTGGCTCAGGCTGTTAAATGCCTTCATTTAAAGTTCCAGCTGCCTACAATTACTGTAGGCTCGAATCCCACCAGGCTCAAGGTTGACTCAGCCTTCCATCCTCTCGGGGTAGGTAAATTGAGGACCCAAGTTTGTTGGGGGCAATAAGCTGACTTGGTAAAAATGCCGCTTAGTAATAAGCAGTCATATACAATGGAATGAAGGCTATTGCTGAGCGCATTGGGTTGTATCCCAAAAATTGTAAGCTGCCCTGAGTCTTCGGAGAAGGGCAGCATATAAATGTAATTTTAAAAAAAGAAGAAGAATTTGAATATAAATAAATTGGGACAATTATGCTATAAATCTAACCAGTGAATTGGAATCAGAATTGGTGTTGCAATCACCAAAAGACATTCCATACCATTTAAAAATAAAATCTTTCACAATGCTGGCTTGAGTTTTGCTTGGATTGCTATTTTTACTGATTGAGACCTCAACTTATCTTTTATTGTAAGTTTATATTAATATTAATGTCATTTATATCCAATTGAAGAGATCTGGTTCCATACATCAAGCTTTGCAGAATCCTAGTCTCAGTTCTAAACGCTATCTGTATATAGAAGATTAGGATGTAATTCTCTCAGAAACAAAGAAAGATGACAATGACAGTCTGCTACTGCAGAAGCCTGATTTCAAGACACATTTTTCTCATCTTAACTCATGGAAGGTTAATTCCATGAATGGGGGACCCAGAATTATCAGCAAAGACCTTTCTGTCTTTTGGTGTATATTTCTGGAGTTAACTGGTATAAACTAAATACCTTGATAATGATACAACTTATGATAAGAACAGGATAGCTCAAGTTGGGTCTGTAGTTCTCCATTTCTTATGCAATATTTCCAGATTCTGATTCCAAATTCTGAACAGAATTTTGAAGGATTTTGTTCATTAATTTTTTGAAGGACCAATACCTGATTTTTCAGTTCCATTTTCCAAGCTCCTATCTTAGATCATAAGAAAAGAGGAAAAAGTCATATTTCACATTAGAGATAACAATGTGGGCCACAAATATTTGCATGATATGTATTATCTTGCTGATAATACCATTAACATTGAGTTAGCCCAAAGAGGTTTTTTTTAATGATACAACTTACTCGTTTATTAGAATTAAAGTCTTTTTTTCTTACAAAGAGGTACCAGAACTTGAAGGAAGACACAATCTGGAATTATAAAATATGGTTGCATCTATCCATTGAAATTCTGGGACAGACAATGAAAGAGAGCTATCACTGCATAATATTTTAAAATTTTCATGGCATGTATTCTAAACATGAATTTCCATTAGAAAACATCCATCATATAGCTGCTTCTGAATCTTTGAGAGGCTAATGACATGAATGACTTGGATTCGCTTATAGCAGAATAAATGATGGAAAAGCCTAGGAGAGTGAGTCATCAAGAGATTATTTCTAAAGAAAATAGAGAAGTTGTTAGAATTTTTTTTTCATTTTTCTTGTTAAACTTTCCAGTTAGAAGAATTTTTATGCCAATATTTATCAGCCTCTTTGTAAAACATACAGCACAGATCTATAAAGTAAATCCTAGTGAAGAAGAAATGGGGCTGCACATTTAGACTGTGCCATATATCAACCAAAATCCATCATTTATTCAAGTGCGGCCCCTCAAAAACTCTCAATTAGCCAAGATCAAACTGCCCAACAGACTGTGCTATATCTTAGCATAATGTGTGAATCTAATGTCTCACAAGGAGTATATTTATTCATCCTCCAAATCATGAATTTAGTTACAACCGAACCCAGTTATTATAATGAGCAAGTCTGAATGTGGTCCTTCAAGAATCCATAGGTACCCCTAGCCCTGAAGCTTCCAATACACTGTCACAAAAATAATTTCATTTCAAATTATTTTCTTATGTTGGGCTGGGAGGGGGCATGATTAGAGAGAGACAGTGCTGCGTACAGAACCATTTCTCTTCTTCCTGCTCTCCTTTTATCTGATCATCTTCTTAAGGGTTTCTTCCTCTTTCTCACTTCTTCCTTCATCCTATAGCAGTGGCACTGAATGCTGATGAGATGATAAATGATCCAACCCCAGGCAATCATTTTCGGATAATTAGTTCAGTGACTGAACTTCGAAGAGTCATTTGTTCCCAGCCAGGAAGCTGGGATGGTTAGTAGACACTTCATTTTGTGTCAGTTTTGGAGAAAGGGTGTAGATTAGCTAAGCACAGACGCTTCATTTCTCATCGGGGATTTTCTTAGCCAGAAGTAAATAAATAAATAAAACAGAATTGTAGTGTGCATTAAATAGCACAGTCTCAGCTACCTCTACTCTCTTTGATTTAGAATACTGTCTTTTATTTAAATCAAAAAGAATAGGAATATATACAAGGAGCAGAACAGTCTAAGTGTAGTTATCAAGTGTAGTGATTCCCAGAGCTCAGCAATCAGTAAATATTCAAAATCAGTCCTGAAAGAGGCCCATAAGCTTTCTTAGAAAAGAAAGATGTACGTGTTTACAGCCACTGCCTTCTTTAGGAGGGAGGGAGAGAGGAAGAGGGAGAGGAAATGGGAGACAGAGGGAGGGATGGAGGGTGGATGAGAGAGAGGGGGGAATGGAATGGAATGGAACATCCTCGCTACTTTGCAATTTGGCGAAATGGTTATTTCAGACTGTTTACAATCCATGGGATTCATTTAAAAGTTCTGAATGTGTCCATCAGCCCCGAAAGGTTGAGGAAGGATCTATGCAATATAATCTCCTATCATACCATGAAGAGGCTATTAAGCCATATGAGAAAGTTCACATCGATTTCATATATTTGTTTTCAAAAAGAAAAAAATACCGAAACCTTCAGATTTTTAATGTAATCCTCTGATGTGGGATTTTCACTCTTTCTTCTCTATCAAATCAATCTACTCAAAACTGTGATTGCCTTTCAGAGGAATGTTGTCACCATATTCCCATTGCTCTGCTAAATGCACCAGGGAAAACTGACATTAACCAGAGATGTTCCGTAGGTACATTATAGCATCCATTCTCCAACAAGCTTTTGGAGATGAATTTTAAAGCCATATGAAGTTCACTTACTCAAAGTTTCAATGAAACAGCTCTTTCCATATTCAACATTATGTAAATATAAGACTTACTCTGGTGGTGGTGTTTTTCCCCGCATGTAAATTGACATGTAAGTGATCTTCAGAAACATATTGATGCACAATTAGTTTTGCTTTGGCTCAAGAAAACTTTTGTCACGTTCTGTGATATCAATTTATTTAAATGTGGACTGTGTTTTTATTCTGTCAGGAATCCAAGATTACCTTGGACAGTTTCTTCTTCCAGTGTGACTCCCATGAAAATCCTTTGAGATAGGCTAGAATTAGATAGGCTGGAATCCTAAGAGACAGTGACTAGTTGAAAATCCCAAAGTGGGCCCATTAGTATGACATGGCTGCTGGCAACAATGCTTTAGCCACAAATGTTTCTAGTGATTCCTTAATCTCCTCTAAGTGGCATAAGTGACATCATTCGGGTTTATTATATTTAACTGTGTTTATGTGAATCCAATACCTTCAGTTAGAATCATAACTACAGGAAACAGTAAAAATAAAAAAGTCAAGATAGCAGCCATGGTGGTTTGGTATTGAACCTCTGCCTTTGTGATGCATATAAAAAGCAGGAGGACCCATTCTGATCATCACCTTAACTGTTTGACCATTTATTTTATTTTATTTATTAAATTTATATGTTACCCATCTCCCTGGTAAGGCGACTCTGGGCGACCATACCCTGCAGACATTCCTGATTAGAATAAATAGATTCTATGAACACATCTTAAACCACATAGTGAATTGTTTCTGTTCTTACCAGAAGTATATACAGTGGTGGGATTCAACCGGTTCTCACCAGTTCAGTAGAACTGGTAGCTAATTTTTTGTGGAGTTCAGCAAACTAGCTGAATAGCATGCCTCACCACCCCTGCTGTTATGTATGCAGGTTTAACTTTTATCATATGTTTCTACCTCAGAAGGCAACCACTGCAGAACCACTACATAGGTTGCTGGACAAGAAATCTGTTTGGGTCTGGGGAAGGAAGGAACAAGCTGCATTTAACAATATCAAGAGACAAATCATGTCTGATCCTGTGCTGATACAGTTCTCTGAGAATCTTCCTGTTCTGACTTGTGTTGCCTCCCCTTTTGGAATGGGGGGCGGGGTATTGAGCCATATGCTTCCCAGCGGGAGGGAAGCTCCTATTGCATTTTACTCTCGCACCTTGACTAAAGCAGAGAGGAACTACAGCCAACTGGATAAGGAAGCCTTGGCAATTGTAGCAGCTGTCAAGAAATTCCATGAGTATTTATATGGGAGAACATTTACTGTTGTCACATATCACAAACCTCTTTTAGGTATTGTGGCAGGGGACAAACCAACGCCCATGATCCTGTCACCAAGAATACTGAGATGGACTGAATTTCTTGCTGCTTATTCATACAAACTGATCCACAGACTTGGTAAAGACATTGGGCATGCAGATGCTTTGAGTCGCTGCCCACTTCCTTCACACATAGAGGACCCTGTTCCTGAGACTCATACCTTTTTTCTAGAAACTGTTGCCAAGCTTCCAGTACATGCTGCTCAAATTGCCAGAGAGACTGCCAAAGACACTTTATTGGCTCCTGTTATAGGCTGGATTAAGAAGGGTTGGCCACTTCAAGATCTACCTCAACTCGCTCAACCTTTCAAATCCAAGCAAACTGAATTATCTGTATTAAGAGGATGTATTTTGTGGGGTAACAGGGTGGTTATTCCTGCAAAACTACAGAAAGAGGTTTTGGAAATGTTACATGAGGGTCATCCGGGAATTGTCAGAATGAAGGGATTGGCCAGGAGTTATGTATGGTGGCCAGGTATTGACAAAATGGTTGAAAACTGGGTTGCATCTTGTCCCAACTGTCAGGTAGTCAGGCCTGCCCACCTCTCGACCCCACACAGGAATGGGAATGTCCTAGGGGCCCATGGTCCAGGATTCACATTGATTTTGCTGGCCCTACCAAAGGGCACACCTTTCTTATTGTGGTAGATGCATACTCCAAATGGTTAGAGGTTGTTCCTATGGCATCCACCACAGCAGATGCTGTTGTCAAACAGCTTAAGAAACTTTTTGTAACTCATGGGTTGCCTGATGTACTTGTTTCTGACAATGGTCCTCAAATTACTTCCAACCTTTTTGAATCATATTTAGCACAGCAGGGTATCAGACACGCCCTTACAGCCCCTGGGCATCCTTCGGCTAATGGCTGGGCTGAATGCATGGTACAATTTGCCAAGGAGAAACTCCAGCAATTGGGTCCTGGGGACATCACCGAGAAAGTTGAAAAACTACTCAGTGTCCAACATATCACTCCCAACCCATCAACTAACTTAACCCCAGCCGAGTTGTTGATGAGTAGGAAACTCAGATCTCCCCTTGACTGCCTTCATCCCACTTACGCACCCAACACACCACTAGATTCCACTAGCAAAACTCGCTCATTCACTGTGGGTGATTCTGTTTATGCAAAAAACCTTGTGGGTGAACCATTATGGATTCCTGCAGAGATAACCCAAATTACAGGCCCCCGGTCTTACAGGGTTCAAACTGAGGATGGTGTCCTCTGGAGCAGGCACATAGATCAGTTACGGTCCAGACTACCTCAGGAGCATCGCCAGTGCTCCTCTCTGGTTCCCATACCTACTGCCTCTCCTAGGGGGGAAGGGGGGGATTATGAAGGTAATCAGCAAGCAAGAATCAACCCCATGTGTAACGAGCCAACATGACAGGAACCATCCCAAAACCTGTCACAATGCCAAAATCCATTCTTACAAGTGGAAGACTGTACATCACTACCTGACTTAGGTGCTGACATTGGGTTGGAGATGGATTGGGAGGAGAGACCAGGTTGTAGTAACCAAACAGGTTCTACCATTACTGTAAGTCCTAGTAAGGAAATGTCAGCAGACACATTTCCTCCCTCACAAGGTGAGAACCTTAAAACATCTGAACCACATAGGTCTCAACATACACGTAAGAGCCCCTCCTATTTAAAAGAATACATTAGATAGGCTGGGGTTTGAGTATGGACTGAACCTAGTGGGGAGGGGTGTTATGTATGCAGGTTTAAAGTCATTGGTTTAGTTTGAACTGTTCTTGTAAATTGTAAGAAATGATTGGTTTAGAAAGTGCGGGAAAACCCTGCACTCTGATTGGCTGGCAACTGCGGCTGCTGGCTATAAGTAGCAGCTGCAGCCCAGCCAAAGTGGGTCTGTTCTGAGCTGTAGTCACTAATAAACAAAGAGCTTGAAGCACTCCGCATCTGTCTCTTCATGCAAACTTAACACCTGCCTTGCCTCACCCCTCCCCTCCCGGCCAACGAATGGCCAGAAGGTGAGGTGAGTGGCCAGGTGAGCAGCCATATGAGCGTCTGAGGCCAGGATTGATTTGATTTGATTTATTAGATTTATATCCTGCCTCACTTTCCCCAAAGGGAACTCGAAGCAGCGTACAACAAGATAAAAAACAATTTCTGTACAATATAAAAACAAGAAACTCATTCATACCAATCCAAAACATACACAGGGGAAAAGCAAGGTCTCAATGCCATGCCCTCCGACAAAGCCAGGTCTTAACGGCTTTGCGGAAGGCAAGTAGATTTGGGATGGTTCTTGTTAAGTTTGCATGAAGAGACAGACGCGGAGTGCTCACCAGTGATCACCCAGCCATGCCTACCCAACCAGTCATTAGGCCAGAGAACCAGTTGTTAAATTATTTGAATCACACCACTGAGTATATATCAAGCAAACCTGGCATGACATGGCTGCTAGACAAGAAAAAAAAGTGGATGCTTTGCAGTAGCATTGCTCACAAGGAGGAGTGGCTGGGTTCACCCACTATTAAAAATATTGACCAATGACTGCATCAGTTGAACATATCCACTGAGCTAAGCAGGGAGAAGCATGGGTCTCACTGACTTGGGCAATAGTGCAAAAGTTGTTTGACATGGTCTTTTGGAGAGATTCTTTGTTTTTCAACATCCCGGCCTACAGCTTGCCTAGTGATCTTTCATCCAAATGCTAGCAAGATGCTATCTTAGCTTCTTGTGATCCAGTAAATGCTGCCACCTAGCTGGATCTTTGACTACTAAAATAGGTCTAATACTTGATCTTGCAACAGGCTACTTTGAGTATTGGTTCTTATAGGCCCCCTTAAAATGATGCAGTTATTATCAAAAATAAAAATGCCATCATTATTTCATATAATATCATAGAAATGAGAAGCTCTCAGGAGTTGTAACATTAGCAAATTTAAATCACAGTGAGGCTGAATGATTAACCATCCCATTTCTATCTCATCAAGAGAACATAACCCACAGCAGTCTCTTGTACTCAAATTCAAATAGCAGTGGATCTTACCAAAATCTGAATGTGGATCCCCCACCTCAACTTTTGGGTCTCAAATTAGACGTTCTGACATCAATACCTACAATCAATTGTTAATAAGGATTATAGAGAGAGTTCTACAAATGGAACGAATGAACAGGAAAAAGGGGATCATTATTTTTAATTTAAATAAATCAATGTGCTCAGAAAGAATGTGCTCCATGATGGGAGGAGAGAGAAGGAGGGCAAATGGGAATAGTATCCTCTTGCTTTAACAATAGCCCAGTAGATGCAAAATCTAAAAGATGGTCTACTCCTCCTCTTTTTAGTTCAGTAATAGCAAATAACTAATTATGCTCCTTTAAGTTTCAGGAGCATGGATGGCTCATTCTTTCTTTAACGCAAATTAGAGAAGAGGGAGGTTTGATTCCCAGAAGGGTTTATTTCCAAGCTGTCTCTGTTCTAATGCACATCTAAAAGGATGGAGGAAATATCTTTTATCACTCAAATCCCCCTGAAATTTAAGAGCAGCTGGGGATTTTTAAAAAGAAATACAGATATGATTCATTAAATTCATCTCATTCCAAAGACACCTTCCTGCCAGTTTATCTTTGTAACTACAGTCATTTCTTCAGAATAGCACTGTTTCCTGAATGTTGTCAACCAGTTTCTGTGTGTGTGCATGAGCAAGTATGAACACTTAGGGACAGTTTACAATTGCAAAATAATGAGTTCGTCCATTTTCCCCTCCACTTCAACTATTCTAGTAGAATTTAATAGAACATAAACACGTGTTTGCTCCAATCACCCAGGAAAATGAAAACAACCAAATTCAGGGTGCTCACATTCCAGGGACATGCACAAGGAGGATTTTAAAAAAACTCAAGATGGCGGCCATGACCTTGAGGTTGACTATCTCCCCCTTTTTGTGTGTGTTTTGATCTCCTCCCTCACAGATGCCCCTGCCAATTCTAGGATGTTTGCCTCCACTATGGAAATACTTTGGCAGAAAGAGAGGGTACCTATCTTTTGGATAATTATTGATGTAATTTCCTCATCTCCTTGAGGCAAACAGCCTTTTAAAAAACCATGCCTCAGGAATGAGACTGATAATGATGCTGCCCACACAGAGGGTTCATCCACAGGGCAACAATTAGCAGACACTAAATGATCTTTGGAGAAGCAGAGAATTATACCTCCTGCCTTGACCTTACTTGTGCTGAGTGGCTTGTAGGTTTGCTTGAGAGCATCTGCCTTACTCTTGGTGTCAGGGGACAGAATGTGCTATTTTTTCTCCCCAGACTTGAGAGCAACTAGTTCTTTGAACAATAAGATTTCTAGATTGCCACAACTTTATTTCAGCATTACAAAATAGTGTATAGAGCTTTGTTTATGCAACATTCTAATCGTCCTCTTACCTGAAGCTTACCAATGGGAATATCAGTCTTCTGGAAGATTTCCTGGCCAAAGAAGAATAAAAGGGAAAGGAAAGGGGAAGAAATGGAAGATGCCAGACATGGATCCAGAGCAGAAATGGACATGTAGACCCAGAGCTCAGAGTGGAGGGAAGGAAGGAAGTAGTTCTGCAAGACACCAGGTGGAGTCTAGCAGGTAATTGACCTCTGAAAATTCTACAATGCCCTGTGAAGAAAAAACATTTCCATAATAGTTTTTCTTCCACTTTCCAATGGAAAATAATATTTTCAAGTGAGAACACCTTGGTCCATTTTCAGCTGCTTTAACAGTAGGCTTCCAATGAGATGGAAGCTCCATGTAAGGACATGTCCTCTACCAACAGTAAGTAGGGCCTATCCAAGCCATGACAAGTCACTTGTATGGATGATTCCCTTGCAATATATATGTATGGTTAAATGGGGATCTCAAGTTATATGTGAATAATCTGGACAGTAGGTGAGGATGTGAATTTTGTAATTCAGATTAACTGTGGTAACTAGTTTTTAATTCCAGTTTAACTGGAGCATAATAATGTCAGATAAAAATAGATTAAAATTAAAAATAATGAAATAAGAAACTCAACTGGTCCTATCAGGACTTTTACATATAATATTGTATTTCTTAGCACCCAATTAAACAATGGAAAATGTATCTTTCTTTAGAGCAACAAAACCTCTTGTGCTAACCTAGCATTGTTATGCAGCATCTTCAGGTAATGCCTTGGGCCTCCAATTCAGATAGGGCTTCCTATTGGTGCTTTATTTATTTATTTATATATTTAATTTGACTTGTATGCCGCCCCCTCTCCAGAAGGACTCAGGGTGGCTCACAGCTAAAACATAACAATAAATAGTTACCTAAAAACAAATTAAACAAGATACAAGTCAAATGAAAAATTTAAAACCTCAAAGTTAAAACACCATCAAGCCCCCCCCCCAGGAGGTCAGCACAGCCCAGACTGCGCAAATAACCAGGTCTTTAAGTCATGGCGGAAGGTGCGGAGATCGGGGACCAGCCGGAGCTCCAGCGGAAGCTGATTCCATAGAGTGGGAGCCGCCACAGAATAGGCCCTCCCCCGGGTCACCGCCAAATGACATTGAGTCACGGACGGCACCCCTAGGAGCCCCTGTCTGTGCACTCATACAGGGCAGTTGGTATTTGATGCTGGCAGGAGTCATTCTCGTAAATACCCCGGACCCATGCCATGTAGGACTTTGAATGTTAACACAAGAACCTTGAATCTCACTCGGAGGACAACCAGTAGCCAATGCAGGTCGCGCAGGAGGGGTGTAATATGGGAGTACCGGGAAACTCCCATCACTACCCACGCGGCCACATTCTGCACCAGTTGGAGCCTCCGGGTGGTATGCAAGGGCAGTCCTAAGTAGAAAGCATTACAGTAGTCGAGTCGGGAAATGACGTGTGCTTGAGTGATCGTGTGCAGGGCATCTCGGTCCAGGTATGGGTGCAACTGGTGAACCAGCCGGATCTGGGCAAAGGCCCCCCTGGCTACGGCTCCCACCTGCTCCTCCAATTTGAGCCGTGGGACCAGTAGGACCCCCAGATTCCGTGCCCTGTCCACAGGGGGCAACACCTCCTCCCCCATGACCAAAGATGGAACCTCAAAGCTGGACCGAGATGTCGGTATGCACAACCACTATTATTATGCTTATTATGCAACCATATTTATAATTGGCATTTCACAAAATGGATGAATTTTAGTTTCCTGATCTTGTCCATAATTCAGTTCAAGGAACTGTGTAAAATTAAAATGGATGCTTCTTTGCTGAAAACATGAATGCTACAAGTTGTAAGTGTGGCCCTCAGTAATAAGCTAAACCTGAAAAGGTTCACCATCACAGAAAGCAGCTCAGGAGCTGAGTGAAGATCAATCTTATGAGTAGCCCAATTGTAAACCTGTTCTGCTCCAATCTATAGGCTGCAAGAAAAAAAGGCTGAGGAGTATAAGCCTCCTGAACCGTTATACTCCTTCAAAGAGAATGCTTGTAAATGAACCAAAATTGTCTATATTATTAAAATGCTTTGTGGAAAATAATAGACACATATAGGAATTTGCAGGAATCTGCTTTTTGCTTAACTCCAGTAACTCAAGCATGCACTTGAATAGGAATTATGCTTTCCTAAACTTACATGTTATACATTCTCACTCCCATAGCTCAAAAATACAACAAAGATTTTGCACAGAAAGATCCCAGAGACAGATCTGGATATCTTCGTCTTTTAAAATGATCTGAGATTTTGGAAAGACGTCCATTTCTGAAATTAGTATTGTAGATTGTATGTTATAGATGTTCAATATGTCACAATCTTTGCAATTATACATCATAATATTTAGCTTTTATTAAGGGATACTTTTAGTATAATTTTTCCTAATGCAGGCCTTTTAAAATGCATCAATATCCAAGTTTTGGTAGTTCTTTTCTCAAAACTATAGGTAGTTCAAGCAACATACTTGTTTAGTCATCCTTCACAGATAAGAAAGTAAATGTACAATCAATACCACATTTGTGACTTTCACAAATCTGTAAGGCAAAGAAAAGCTGAGATAAAATTGTAAGCACAGTCACAGTTTCATTTGGTGACTGTTTTGTTTAATGGCAAGTTATCTGCCCCAATTGTGGTCACTAAATGAGTCTTTGTGTACATACTTGCATGAATTTTTTGAGTTGATAAATTCTGGAGAACCTCATACTTTGCTATTTCTGTCTGCTACAACAGAAATACATGATACATTTATTTCATATATATATACAAGTATAAGCAATGTTAGATTCAATAACAATTACTTAAAAACTATGTAAGTCTAATAAATAACTAAATCCATATTCTAAGTTACAATAAGACATTTTCCGATTAATTAAAAAAACCCTACCTAACTAGTTTTTTTATTATTACCTAATACTATCTAATGTATCTTGCATGTTTAGGAACATACATTGATCATTTACCCTTCCTGACTTTGTTATGAGAAACACATAATGGAATTCTATTATAAATAATATAGAAGTAGTTATTAGCAACATCTGAGACCTGCAACGTTCTTTCTATAGGCACTGCCTTTGAAAAATATTCAAAACGTCTAGGGGTCTAGAATGCTGTAGCCAGTGTATTGATAAGAATCAAATCAGTGACTTTTTTTCACAGCAGATTCATGACTATGTGTCTATTTCCTGGCCCAGTTTTTGAATCTATAAAATCCTACACAGCTTGGACTCTGAAAGACCATAGTTTTCCATATAAATCTGGTCAAGTTTCAGTATCCAATAGAAGAAGGGCCTCCAACCATGGCAAGTTTAAGCCTGGAGGACTTCAACTCCCAGAATTCCCCATCCAACTAGCTGGGAATTCTGGGAGTTGAAGTCCTCCAGGCTTAAACTTGCCATGGTTGGAGACCTGCATTAGAAGATTGTGCTGATCTATCACAGTGATAATTCTATTTGGCAAGAACACTGGAGATGGTTGTTTTTGTGGTTCCTCTCAAATTCTGGATGTTCCTACTAAAGATTACTTTTTCTTTATCTTTGATATCTGTCCACACATAGGATTCTTTTTTTAATCAAACTTGTATTTTCAGTTCGTTTGACAAATATGCAATTAATTTGACTTCATGAATCATCCTTACGTTTTTAATTGTCCATGTTTTAATTAATTTGCATGTAATATTGTATGTTTTGCTTTTAATTGTCTTGAGTATTAGCAACCATAGAAAGGCATAGTATAAATATATATAAGATAAATACATACTGTAAATGTTATTAGAGAGTCAGTTTGGTGCAGTATTTAAGGCATCAGATTAGAACCCAGGAGACTCTGAGTTCAAGTAATGCCTTTAGGTACAAAGCCAGCCCTTTTTGTCAGTCCTAGGAAGGAGGCAATGGCAAACCACTTCTGAAAAACCTTCCTAAGAAAACTGCTAAGAAAAACTAATGCAGACAATTGCCCCCCCTTTTTTCAGTGATCATATCCCGTTCTCACTAAACTGCCATAGAACGAGCACTGGTCCATGGCATGCCAGCAACCGATCCATGCAAACAAGTGAAGCTCCATCTGAGAGATGCAGGCAGCACACAAAACCAAACTCCCTCCATTCCATGGAAAAACATTTCTCTTCAGAACCGGTCCCTGGTGCGCAAAAGGCTGGGGGCCACTGCTATAGAAGATTCTCTTTCTCCATCCTGTTCAATTTTACTTAATTTTTAATTTTTAATGAATAAACAATATTAAAATAAAATAATTATGATAATTAAAAACAATTGAATTTAATTTTTTAAATTTAAGATCTTTATTTATTGTTTTAATCATTTTATTCATCATTTTATTCAATGTCAGTAAGCTGCCTTTAGCAAGGGGTGGCACACAAGTCTGATAAGTAAAAATAAGTAAGTGCCTTGAGTGCAATCCCAAAACATGGGGAGCACACTTGAACACCACTGGCATTGACCAAATTACCAACAGTCAACTGCAAAAGGCAGCTTTATTGGGACAGCTTACATCCTGCAATACCTTTATACTATCAGACAACAATATCTGCTTATCCTAGGTCCTTGGGAAGGACTCAGTAGATGGATAAAATGCCAAATCTAGTTTAAACATTTTATGGCTGAAAGTGCAACCAACCATAATAATAATAGTGTTGGAAATAAAATGAAGAGACAAAAAGGGTGGATTAATGTGGTAATACCAGGAGATAATGGAATAGAAGAGCACAAAATATCAAAATCTGAAAATTGAATTGAAAGATTATGACATAAACTGGCTGCAGTGTTTCCAGTGGTTATTGGCACACTGAGTGCCTTTCCAAATAATCTTGGATGGCACATAAGAAAATATGCACTTTGAAATTTCTATTTGTCAGTTACAAAAGTATCTGCGCATATAGTACACCAATATATTACATCATCATAGGTTCCTGAGAAGAACTCAATGCGTATGAAGACAAACAACAGCTAAAGAACAGGCTGGCAGATGTGATTTCACATTATTGTATATATAATTATTATTTAATTAGAATGGAAAAGCTAATATTATAAAGATAAATGTCTCATTGACAGTTTTGGAAAAAAAAATCAGTACATAATACTTGGTCCAAACCTTGTATGATTGTATCATTCATTCTTAAGTATTACTAATTCATATTTGCAAGACTTCAATCTGGAATTACTATAAAACCATTCTAAATCCTCCCGTTTTAAATACATGATGGGTTGACATGTCCTCAGGTTATTCTGTAATTCTATATGAAACAGATTATTTAACATTCAATAGATATCAAGTGCTTTTTTGTTCAACAATGCACTTCAAAAACCATTGAGTTTAATCATTAATGGGAAAAGTCATTTCATATCTACCATCTTATTAACTGAAACCTCATATATAAAAATGATGGGCTGCTTGTACCAATCTCTGTTATCGAACACCAACCAAATCCCTCTGCATGTAGTTTAACCCCCCAAAAATGGAAAGAAAAGAAAAAGGAAAAAAAGGAGCTGGAGTTTAAACCCTAAACACTTTTGATTAAAAAAAAATAAGATTGGCTTCATCCTGAACTACACTTTCCAATCTAAAATTGCTCAATCTGGAAATACATTTGGAGTCTCTTCTAATCACAGAATATGTGTTCTGAATAGGACACCCCTCTATCAGCAGCTAAGTCCCTTGTCATCCTAGTTTTTTTTTTAAAGAATCCCTTTCAGAAAAATTCTCATCTTCTCCTAAAAGAATGGAGCGGGGGAAGCTTTTTCATACAGAGTGACAGGATTATGAAGTGACCCTGTGGGTCAGAAGGAGACTTTTCCTTTTCTCATCAAGGAAATCAATTTCCAAGTCTGAGTCTCTTAAAATAATATATTCTTATGGCATGCACACAGCTTTTTTTTTATCGGCTATGAAAAGAATAAGAGGTAAAGAGGATCAGGGGTGGCAATAGAATATTATAATCTGCCACACACACACATCAGTCTTTTGCTACATAATTCCAGATAAATTGAGGATTTACATATTTAAGATTAAAGAGGGGGAGGAGGAAGTACCAGAACAAAAAGAGAGGGCTGTAAAGATATTAAATTGAAGAAGTTAACTCTTAAACTTTAGTTTCATATAAAGCACATGCATGCACATAAAATCCATACATTTTTTACCTTCTAAACCTCCTAGCACTTATTCTATAGACTGAAAGTGTTTTTCAGGGAAAACTAGGCTAATCCACAGCAGAAATAAAGATGCTCCAAGCTTTTGCTGCCTTTTCCCTTCCCTCCCAAGCCTAAAATGTTCCAAAATACCAATTACCATGGCAGGAAACAGTTAAATGACTCCAAAAGCTCATACAGACAGCAGATGGAAAACAGGAGGAAACCAGCTGGAAGTGTGTTTCCCTTAGAACTGATTTTTTAACAGCCTTGTGCACAAATAATGTCTCCCTAACACAGAGATAAAAATAAAACATAAATATTTAAAAGGTGACTGGTCAAAGCGACAAGATGGCACCCGACTTGGGGCAGGCGGTTTTCTTGATTCCTCTGTCCTCAGAGTCTGTTGCATTTTTACAAGTATTGTGGATGAAAGTTTTTTTAATGGTAACCTTAGCTTAGCTAATGGTCACTACCATTTAATTGCTCATTTTTTGTGCTCCTGGATGTGTCCAGACTCATGACTATGGCAATTAAATGTTTAATTTTGGAAGTAGTGCTATCTATTTTGGAGGAATTGCTTCCTTGTCATGATGAGAGGGCTTGAACCCACCAGGGACCCTAATAATGGTACCATGAGGAAGCATGAGCTTTTGGTGTTGTCCCTCTGGCTAATAGAGTTGAGGTCATTGGGACTCTGCTTGCACACAGGCGGCCATAGGAGAATTAACTCCAAAACCAAATCCAGAGAACAACAATGGCAAACTAATTCTGTGTTGTTGCCAAGCAAATTAAACAGATAGATCCTTGCTTAGCGGTTTTTATGGTGTCTTTTGAATAGTGTGTAAATGCGATTTATCTCCAAGTGTCTATTGATGGCTAAGGGGGGAAAAAGACCCAAACATGTGCTTTCCAGCAGCCAACACCCAGATAATCAGGGATTAACACCAGACAAACAATCAAGCAGAAAACAGGATTCTAATTAAGGAAGTACAGAGGAGAAGACCACACCCCTACCAACATTGGTAGTGTTAAGTTTGCATAGAGATACAGACGCAGAGTGCTTCAGCTCTTAGTTTTATTGTGACTTCAGCTCAGAACAGACCCGATTTGGCTTAGCCGAGGCAGCTATATATAGCCGGCTGCCTCGGCTGACAGCCAATCAGAGTGCAGGGTTTTCCCGCACTTTTAAACCAATGATTTCAAACACTTTACAAGAACAACCAATCAATTCAAACTCTGCATACATAACACCCCTCCCCACTAGGTTTGGTCCATACTCAAACCCCATCTATCTAATATACTCTTGCAAATAGGTGGGGCTCTTACGTGTACGTTGCGACCTATGTGGTTCAGGTGTTTTAGGTTTCTCACATTATGAGGGAGGAAATGTGTCTGTTAACATCTCCTTACTTGGACTTCTAGTATTGTTATAACCTGTTTGGTTACTATAACCTGGTCTCTCCTCCCAATCCATCTCCAACCCAATGTCAGCACCTAAGTCAGGTAGTGATGTACAGTCTTCCACTTGTAAGAATGGATTTTGGCATTGTGACAGGTTTTGGGATGGTTCCTGTCATGTTGGCTCGTTACACATGGGGTTGATTCTTGCTTGCTGATTACCTTCATAATCCCCCCCTTCCCCCCTAGGAGAGGCAGTAGGTATGGGAACCAGAGAGGAGCACTGGCGATGCTCCTGAGGTAGTCTGGACCGTAACTGATCTATGTGCCTGCTCCAGAGGACACCATCCTCAGTTTGAACCCTGTAAGACCGGGGGCCTGTAATTTGGGTTATCTCTGCAGGAATCCATAATGGTTCACCCACAAGGTTTTTTGCATAAACAGAATCACCCACAGTGAATGAGCGAGTTTTGCTAGTGGAATCTAGTGGTGTGTTGGGTGCGTAAGTGGGATGAAGGCAGTCAAGGGGAGATCTGAGTTTCCTACTCATCAACAACTCGGCTGGGGTTAAGTTAGTTGATGGGTTGGGAGTGATATGTTGGACACTGAGTAGTTTTTCAACTTTCTCGGTGATGTCCCCAGGACCCAATTGCTGGAGTTTCTCCTTGGCAAATTGTACCATGCATTCAGCCCAGCCATTAGCCGAAGGATGCCCAGGGGCTGTAAGGGCGTGTCTGATACCCTGCTGTGCTAAATATGATTCAAAAAGGTTGGAAGTAATTTGAGGACCATTGTCAGAAACAAGTACATCAGGCAACCCATGAGTTACAAAAAGTTTCTTAAGCTGTTTGACAACAGCATCTGCTGTGGTGGATGCCATAGGAACAACCTCTAACCATTTGGAGTATGCATCTACCACAATAAGAAAGGTGTGCCCTTTGGTAGGGCCAGCAAAATCAATGTGAATCCTGGACCATGGGCCCCTAGGACATTCCCATTCCAGTTTGGGGTTGAGAGGTGGAGCAGGCCTGACTTCCTGACAGTTGGGACAGGATGCAACCCAGTTTTCAATCATTTTGTCAATACCTGGCCACCATACATAACTCCTTCATTCCCTTCATTCTGACAATTCCCGGATGACCCTCATGTAACATTTCCAAAACCTCTTTCTGTAGTTTTGCAGGAATAACCACCCTGTTACCCCACAAAATACATCCTCTTAATACAGATAACTCAGTTTGTCTGGACTTAAAAGGTTGGGAACCTTGAGGTAGATCTTGAAGTGGCCAACCTTTCTTAATCCAGCCTATAATAGGAGCTAATAAAGTGTCTTTGGCAGTCTCTCTGGCAATTTCAGCAGCATGGACTGGAAGTTTGGCAACAGTTTCCAGAAAAAAGGTGTAAGATTCAGGAGCAGGGTCCTCAGTGTGTGAAGGGAGTGGGCAGTGACTCAAAGCATCAGCGTGCCCAATGTCTTTTCCAGGTCTGTGGATGAGTTTGTATGAATAAGCAGCAAGAAATTCAGTCCATCTCAGCATTCTTGGTGACATGATTGTGGCCGTTGGTCTGTCTCCTGCCACAATGCCTAAGAGAGGTTTGTGATCTGTCACAATGGTGAAACTTCTCCCATAAACGTACTCATGGAACTTCTTGACAGCTGCCACAATTGCCAAAGCTTCCTTGTCCAGTTGGCTGTAATTTCTCTCTGCTTTAATCAAAGTGCGAGAGTAAAGTGCAATAGGGGCCTCCCTTCCACTGGGAAGCATGTGGCTCAACACACACACACCCCACTCCAAAAGGGGATGCATCACAAGTTAGTACAACAGGTAAATTCTCAGAAAACTGTATCGGCACACAATCAGAAGTGATTTATCTTTTGATATTGTTAAAAGCAGCTTCTTCTTTCCTGCCCCAGACCCAAGCAGATTTCTTATCCAGTAATCTATGTAAAGGTTCTGCAGTGGTTGCTTTCTGAGGTAGAAACACATGATAGAAATTAATAAGTCCCAGGAATGCTTGCAAGTCTGTTTTGCATTTTGGTCTGGGGGCTTCTTTGATTGCCTGAACTTTGGCTTCTGTGGGGTGGATGCCCTGTTTATCAATCATATAGCCCAAGAATTCTACTTTGTCAGTTTTTAGCATGCATTTCTCTTTTTTGACTTTTAATCCCACTTTCTTAAATCTGGATAAAACTTCTTTGAGTTTCTCGAGTAGCTGATTGTCATTTTCAGATTAAAACGTCATCAGAATTAGGCACCACCCCAGGCAATCCTTGTAGCATTCTTTCCATAAGGCTTTGAAATATGCCAGGTGCCACACTTACTCCGAATTGTAACCTCTTGCATTTGAATGTGCCCCGATGGGTTACAATGGTTTGGGCTTCTGCAGTTAAGTCATCTACTGTTAACTGTTGGTATGCTTGAGCCAGGTCCAATTTGGCGAAGACTGTGCCTCAGCCCAAAGAATGTAATAAATGATGACCACTGGAACCGGATATGCGCTCTGTTGTAGTGCATGGTTCAATGTCCCCTTGTAATCCCCGCAGATTCTCACTGAACCGTCGGCCTTGACTGGCGTGACTATGGGTGTCTCCCACCTGTAGTGGTCTGTGGGCTCTAGGACCCCTTGAGCTATTAGTTTATCTAATTGTTCATCAATTTTTTCCTTTAAGGCAAAGGGTACCCTCCTGGGCTTTAAATGGATTGGTTGTACCTTGGGATCTAGGTTAAAAGTGATAGGGGTCTCCAAGTACTTGCCTAATCCGTCGCTGAAGACCTCTGGAAACTCAGGCTTCAATGCTTCTTCCCAGTCAGTGTTGTCCATGTGATAGATGCCAGTTACTTCGATGCCCAGTGGGGTGAATCACTCCAGTCCCAGCAAGCTTGGGCGATCTTTACCTACGATGGTCAATGGCAGGCGTTTGGTGTGGCCTTTGAATTTCACGTTGAATTCTCTTGTTCCAACTACTGGAATCTTGTTCCCTTGGTAGTCTTTAAGAGTTAGTACTTGTTTCTTGATGTTAGTCTTCTGAATATCTGGTATCAGTCTTTGAATAGTGTCCCATGACACCATGGAGAGGTATGAACCTGAGTCCACTTCCATTTGGCAACCTGACATGTACCTTGATGCAGTTTCTTGTTATTTTTCCATTTGCTTCTGTGTTCATCTTCTCGCTGGCGTTGTTAGGCTTGACTTCTCTGTCTTTGTTGCTCACAGCAAACTTTCTTCTGTTTGGTGGAGTTCTGGATGATCTGCAGACTCTTGCAATGTGCCCTCTTTTTTCACAACGGAGGCAAATGGCGTCCTGGAATTTGCATTCAGTGCGGGGGTGGTTTCCCCCACAACCTATGCAGTGGGAATCTCACCTCTTCCTTCCCAGGTTGTTCTGCTTCCGCTCCAATCTGAGTCTGTTAATTCCTTCTTCTTCTCCCCTGTAATCTGACTCAGATTCATCAAAATGAGTTGTGGTGGTCTTTTCCCCATCAGTATGGCCCGTAGTTTTGTTCATCTTTCTCATGGCTGCAGCTGAGGACTTAGTGGCTTCCGCTGAAGAGGCTTCTTCTATGGCTTCCTTCAGCGTGATTTTAGGCTTCATTAACAATTTGCTCTGCAAGGCCTTGTCTTTAAGGCCCAACACAAAACGATCGCGCATGGCCTCCTCTAAACTGCTGAATTCGCACGCCCAATGTCTCTTAAACTTGCCATGAATTCATTTACACTTTCGTCCTCTCTCTGATCACGGCGATAAAACTCGTGTCTTCTAATGTGGCATGATACTTGGGGCATGTAGTGTGCCCTTAAAAGTTTCTCCAAATCAGGCCAAGCCATTACCTTAACGTCTGCTGCACCAGCTAATGCCTTCACCATTTTGAAAACTGCCGGACCGCAATACGTGAGAAATACCGCCCTCTTACGTTGCTCGGAAATGGCCGCCAGATCGTTTCCTTCCAAGTACATCTGAAACCGATCTGCATACGACTCCCAGTCTTCGTTCTTCGGATCGAACGGGGCTGGGGGGTGTTCAGCGTAGCCATCTCACTCTTCTTCAGTTCCGCATTGTCTTCTCTTCAGGGGAATCCCACCTTCGTTGCCAGTGTTAAGTTTGCATAGAGATACAGACACGGAGTGCTTCAGCTCTTAGTTTTATTGTGACTTCAGCTCAGAACGGACCCAATTTGGCTTAGCCGAGGCAGCTATATATAGCCGGCTGCCTCGGCTGACAGCCAATCAGAGTGCAGGGTTTTCCTGCACTTTTAAACCAATGATTTCAAACACTTTACAAGAACAACCAATCAATTCAAACTCTGCATACATAACAGGTAGGGCAAGCTAATGCATATTAAACAGGGAGCACATCCATACTCACTAGCACTGGTTATGTTACATAGTGAGGTAATGGAATAGCAATAGCACCTAGACTTATATGCCACTTCACAGTGCTTTACAGCCCTCTCTAAGCAGTTTACAGAGTCAGCATATTGTCCCCAACAATCTGGATTCTCATTTTACTGACCTCGGAAGGATAGAAGGTTGAGTCAACCTTGAGCTGGTGAGATCAAACTGCTGGCAGTCCGCAGAATTAGCCTGTAATACTGCATTCTAACCCCTGGACCACCATGGCTCCTCAGGAATGACTGCAAACAAACAACCAAGCTCAGAGAGCACCAAAGACTCTATAGTTCAATCCTGAGCTATATTATGTCCCCCTCTCTTGAAATAGTTTTGTGCTGCTGAATCAAGCCTAATACCTGGTGTCTACATGGCAGGCATAAATCACAAGGATAGCATCTAACTAGCTAACTTTGAAGAAAAGCAAAGACCTGCTTTGCTCCCTCAGGCCTTCTTTTTCAAACTAAACACAACCTGTATTGTTGCAGAAAAACAACGTGTAAAATATTCTTAACACATTGGCTCTTTTAATGTAATATTGAAGATATAGAAAAGGCCATCAAACTGTGAAATATTCCTTACCAATACAAAGGTTTTTGTCATCTCTTGAAAATTACTTCCATTCTTGCATTCACTGATAGGCCTCCTTTCTGTCTATACATGAGCGGTCAAAACTCAGGCCTCAGTGCAGTGTCTTCAGCTCCAGATAAAAGAAATTAATATAGTTTGACTCCTGTATTGATTGTCCATAATGTTTCATAACAATCAAGGTAAGCCTGACCCAACATATAAAATAAATCATCCTACAGAAAATTTAATCACTATACTATGATTAAATACCATAGCGTCCTTTATTTCCATTTGCCTTTCCACTGTGGATGTAAGAAGTATGTAACACACTTTAGCATAATTGAGATATTAATTTCTTTTATTTCTTTATTTATATTTCACCCATTTACCTGAAACAGGGGTTCTTTGTAATTTAAGTTTACATCCTGGAGTAGAGGACAACAATTACATCTATCATCCCCAAATCCACATTGGAAGGTACTGTGTTTGGGGGGAGGGAAATATGGGAATTATGAGAGTTTTACTCCATCATATGTTGAGGACATGAAGTTATTTTCTGAGTAATCTATTATAAATCCTTCACATCTCCAGTTGATGATTGGACTCATATGGAGCTCTAACCCGTAATGTGTTTAACTATGAGATTTAAAATATCATAATTATACACCTATGAAAATCACTACTATCAGTTGGGGCAATTATATTAAAAGATGATTGCACAGATTCATTCAATATAGATCTATCAGTTCTAGTCTTGGTGACTATCTTCAGAATTGAAGGCCATTTGCCCTAAAGACCTATATAGAGACTAGCAAAGGAAGATGTATACCATTCTTGCATGTTGACAGTTATCTTTCCAGACTGTGACCTGATTGACCACTGAGCATTGAACTAGGAAGACATTTGGTCTGATCTTATAGAGTTCTTTTCAAGAAACTCACAATTCCTCTATAACCAAACACATCTGCAATACCTTTAAATACCTCATCTATCCTTCTCTTTTCAGAGAAGAAACTACATTGCTCTTTTCCTATATGCCTCAACATTCAAATGTTAACCTGTGGGACAAATATCACCAGAAAAAAAACTCCAAAATCAATGGAAAAATGTGCTAAATGATCCATAGCTTACTTCTGCCAATTGGCATGGATGCTTTCCAGTTTGTTGCAGATTGTTCTAAAGAAAACAGAACTGGTCACTGATTTTTGTCTTCATGGTGCAGAGGTCAGAAAAGCCATTTATTAAGTTCAAGCACAAGTACCAATGAGAATTATTTTCAGTGATCTTCACTTTGGTGGAAACAACTTTTTTTATGGTTGAGACTATGGTTACAAATATACTCTCTACTTTTATTACTGTAGTAATAAAAACCTGATGGGACAATAATTTCTATTACCAACTCATGCTTGTCAAAGTGTCAACTGTTGATTATGGTAATTAATAAACCATGTGTTGTTTTATAAACAATTGCTGCTCTCTTTGCATTGGGAAGTATTACAAATATGCTGACTTTTACATTCAGCCTACCATACAAGCAATGTTCAGCGAACTTCTTCTATGGAAGTGCCAAAGGGCCTTGGTGGCTCAGGCTGTTAAATGCCTGCAGTTAAGTTCCAGCTGCCTACAATTACTGTAGGCTCGAATCCAACCAGGCTCAAGGTTGACTCAGCCTTCCATCCTCTCGGGTAGGTAAATTGAGGATCCAAGATTGTTGGGGGCAATAAGCTGACTTTGTAAAAATGCCGCTTAGTAATAAGCAGGCATATACAATGGAAGGAAGACTATTGCTGAGCACAGTGGGTTGTATCCCAAAAATTGTAAGCCGCCCTGAGTCTTCGGAGAAGGGCGGCATATAAATGTAATTAAAAAAAAGATGTTTTACATGCCCTGCTTTGGTTACCACTTTTAATGGTTTTGTTGTCACTGTTGCTTTTATCAGCAATTCATCTTACAATTGGCTGTTAGCCATTAACACACACCCCCACACCTCCCAAAAGGAAGACACTAGTGGCACATTTCATAGTGCTTTTGATAAGAACGGAAAGCTTCATTTGAAATAAGGTCTGATGTACTTCTTAAAGAAAGGCAAGAAAATGAATGAAAGAGGTATTTCTTCTCATCTTCATCTCCCTGAATGAACAGAATCTTTTAATGGTGGTGGCATTTTGTTTTGTTTTTCACTAAATGGGAAGTGTCTATTACTAAGTGCCTGTATTTATTTTAACTACTTTCGAATTCAGATGATTGTGGAGATGCAGTATCCTCCACTATTGCCTCTGGCTTTTCACATCTTATATCTGTCAAACAAGGACAGTCAGAAGACTGTCAAGATCCACACAGGCATTGTGTCAGCTGGAAAGCAGAACTTCTCTTCCCTTTCCAACCCCAAAATTTGTATCAGTGTTCTCCAAAGATAGGGAAAATGTAAAGCTACTTATGAGCCTTTTCTTCATTGACTTTCCAAAGGTTCACTTTTATAGGGTTTCTTTTTTGGATGTATTCTTGTCAGTAAAGAGACTTTCATAGTTGATAATGGGCCAGAAGATTCTGCTCTGTGTTGTTGATCAATAACTTCTACATTCTGTAACTCAGGATGAATTTTTTTTACTGAATTTTTTAGTATTTGCATTAGGTAGTATCCTTATAGCTCAGTTCATGGATATTTTAGTCATGTTTTTTAAAAAACAAACAAATCAAAAACCTAACAGAGTTTTAATAAGAATATAAGTATGGCATTCAGTGATAGCAAACTAGTGCTGGGAGGATGGATTTAAAATCTGATAGCTATTACCAACTCAATCAATAGTCAGTGTCCAAAGGAAAATCAGAATTCTTCCACTCTATTTTGCCTGTATCTGTTGCTCATCTGAAATTAATATGATTGCTGGAATTC
The DNA here is from genome assembly GCA_009733165.1 of Naja naja. NCBI lineage: Eukaryota > Metazoa > Chordata > Lepidosauria > Squamata > Elapidae > Naja > Naja naja. The sequence continues at coordinate 53,373,589 of CM019148.1, forward strand.
TTATGCTTTCATGTTCTTCTTAACTAATATTAATATTAGTTCCATATTAATAGTTCCAATATTAACAATCAAAGTTCCAACAGACTTGTTCTTGGCATTAATAACTTCTAGTACATGTTGCTACCAGAGAGATTTGACATTATATGCTTGCAACGGATATCCTCTTTAAACTGGGTGAGGAGATGTTCACTGACTTCTATCATCCTTGACCTTGGCCATGGTCTAATGGAGATATCCAATAACATCTGAAGGATCTTTAAAAGTTATTTGGATGAAACACTTTACATTGTTTGCTAAAATTCAAAATAAATATAAAATGGCAAAATTTCATAACTTTATGGATATGAAGTTTCCTTACATGCAGCATTTAATCCCCTGAAATCAACACACAGCCTTAGCCCACCAAAACCGGAGCTGCTATATGGCTGGGGAGGGGGGATCCCTGTCAGATGCGAATCACTGATAAGCCTTGGTGTCGGCTTGGACTCCTGGGGAGGGAGCCCTCTTGGGTATCCTGAAGGCTGGGAAACAGGGGATTAGGTGCGGATTGGTGGTAGGAGAGCGGGCCCATTAGGATATAAGGTTTAAATCAGGGGTGGGATTCTACTGGTGTTACTACTGGTTCCGTGACTATATTTTGTGCATGCATGCGCGCTTTGTGCGCACATGCACGTGTAAAAAACCTAAAGCTGTGCCACCCGGACTGCTGAAAAGCGCTGCGCGCTGGTGCACAGCATTTGAAAAGATTCTTTTTTCCTGCTTTTTCAACCTCAGCTGTGCCATGCAAAGCAGCTGAGGTTGAAAAATCAGGAAAATAAAGGACAGGTAAGAGCCTGGGTGGGCAGGTGTGCCAAACAGCAGCAAACACAGAACCAGTTCGGTGTCTGCTGCTCTTCAGAGCTACCGGTTCTATAGAGCTGGGCAGAACTGGTAGCATCCCATCCGTGGTTTAAAGGAAGCTAGGCATAGTAATAATAGGAAAGGGTGATTGGGAAACAAGCATAGGGCAGAGTTAGAAGCGATTAGCTGGGTGAGGTAATAGAATAAATTGCACTGGAAGGCAAACGTGCCCAGCACTAACCTGGATCGGAAGTAAACTGTTCTTGCCGAATGCTGTGTGCATAGAAGAATAAAAGTACTTCAAACCTTCTAGTTTGCTGACTCATGTTTCTTATCTACGAATATCCAGACTAGCGGCTGAGATTTACATCTGAATTTGTACAGTTTCATCAGTTTGACTTAAAAGATATATAGTAGTATATCACCAATCTGTAAAGCAGGAGTGTCAAACTCACAGCCAGTGGGCCAAATGCATCACGTGCTGGCTATGCCCACCCCCGGTTTAGTGAAGGGGGAAAAAGTTGCAATACGTCATGTAACGATGTGTCATCACGAGTTTGACACCCCTGCTAAGAGGAATGTACAGCCACTCCCATTGGAAATTAGTTCTCATCCTTTATATACTAAACCCTTCACATGACTAATATGTGAATAGGACTTAGGAAACTCCATAATCTAGTCTCCAGTGGGAGCTTTTCTGTGTACCATGCCAAGAATTTCTTCTGAATAGCAGGCTGTGAAAAAAAAATCTAGTATTAGAAAAAGGTTATCTGATATGTTAATATTCTAGGTGAAGGGAAATGAAACACACAGATTTGATTTTCCATTTTCAGCAATATGAAGGCAAAGTCAAGATGCATGATCAAAACCGCACTCATTCTCATGTGTATGTGACATGTGTGACACATGTCAACAAGGAGCAGGGTTTCAAATGTATGCCTACCATATTGATTTTTTTATTGCCCCTCCATGCAAATTCTCATGCCTGACATGCTTATATGTCCTTCTAATTCTGTGCATGCTCATCTAAATTATGATGGTAGTAAAAAGGGAGAATATTATGATTTAGATATTCAGGAGATACTGGAAGTCCAATGGTAACATAGGACTTTCACATCAGGGTTCAAAAATCTGGTTTCCTACTGGTGGTAATAAGGAGTTAGAGATTACTGAATTGTTTGTTGTCAGTAATTCAGATTTGTGTAGCCCAGCTCTTATAACTCTAGGTAATGCCAGGGCCAGTTTGAGATCTTTTTCTGTTTGGAGTATTAAACCCACTACAATGCTTAAAGCTCTGGATTCAGACTGGGAAGAATCAGATTCTAGGCCCCCCCCTTTTTTTTGAGGAACTCAGTGGGTGTCTTAGGACTAATAACTTTTTCTTTGCACAATTATTTCCCAAGGCAGTTGTGCAGATTAAAACAGGTAAAATCTAATATTAATTAAACTTTTCATTATTAATTTTGTTGTGTATTGAACAATTTTTAATCTACTGGGAAAGTTTTGTTATATTGAATATATTGTGTAAGCCATTGTGAGGTTTGAAGGTTCTGTGGCATACACATTTAGTAAATAACCATTGACGTTATAACCCATAGTTTCTCTACAACAAGCTGCTGTTTGACTGATCAAGGAATAGAGGTAGGAGGGAACTGTGTGGGCAGGAGCAGAAGGCAGGATACATATAGGAGGTGGGGGAGTGGGGATGGGAGTCTCAGGGAGAGAAGGCGAGAGAGAAGAAGACCACTGACAGATGGAGGCATTGCCTTGAGCAGAGGAATTGTCAGAGGGGAAAAGAACTGTGCTTTGTCTTTGAGTGGCAAATAAAGGCAGAGTTAGAAGACAAAATAGGTAGGCCCAAGGCAAAAATAAGATTTGATGTAATTGAAATGTAAGCTTAATTAAAGGAGTTAATAAGTTACTAATTTTCTCTTTCTGTCAAATTAAAAATTCTCACGCAAAGGCAACATCTGCGGGATCTTGGGCAGTATCATTCCCTGGATTTTGTGGGGAAGAAGGGTGCAACATATGACCTTCCCTGGAGTTTTGGTTGAACATCTCTCTTTTAGAGCAAAGCCTAGCCATTTTAATTTTTAAAAGCTTCATCCACTTCATTCAACTTTGGGAACACAGTGCATATCTGTGTAACATTTAAAATTTGTCGGTCTGTTTATTCATGGCCGCTCCTTTGTACAGAAGAGTTGCCTTCAGAAAATGCCCTTACAGCCATCAAGCACCATGGGGTTGATGGATTGCAACCAGTAAGCACCTGCTTCACTACTGACGTTGTCCAGAAAATAGATCCTTATGTCCCCTATAGATCCTTTCCATGACACGATCATTTGCTTGTGATAGATTCCTTATTGCAGGCAATCTCAATATTGAGAAAGTTGGGGTGAAAATTGTTCCTCTGACTGCTTTGGAGAAGCTGAGTTTGGCATTGCACAGAAGCTGAAGGTAAACATCATTTGTGCCTGACCGGCTTAACCTTTGCAGCTGGATCATGTTGGGAATCCCTTTTGGCCTTGAAAAGGTTAATTGTATCCTCTGTGAGATATAAACTTAGGTCAGAATTATAGGAAATAAATATACCCACACCCACACCCACCATTACTCATTCTCAACATGTTGGAAGGGCATTGGTTTACAGTCACTTTTTGTTGGAATTATCAAATCTGCTCAGGAAGCTTCATTAGGATATTAAACAAGACTTAATAAATGAAAGTGATTTGCATTGCTGATAATCGCAAGCATTAATCAAGGCAGCTTCTGGCTCTTTTTCTTTCTCTCCCTCCCTCCCTCCCTCCTTCTCTGTGCAATATGCTTCACATTCTATTGTAAAGCCTCTTTACTTCTGTGTGGTGTCTTAAAAAAATGTTTCATTTCTGAAAGCTGTTTTTATAATGATTCCCTTAGCAAAGATCACTATAAATAAAGTGCAACTCAGGCTTCAGCATCACCCATCAATATAATTAATACTGTGCCGGGTTTGTGGCCAGGATGTGGAGCAGATGTGTTCTCATTTGTCAGATGTAGGTTGCACTTATTTTAATAAATCCAGACAAAGTAACTTTGGAAGTCAATTAATGGTTTCTCCTAGTTGAATCTGAAGTTAGGGCATTAAAATAAGATGGTTTTTGCGTAGGTTGTAACACTATATTCTTAATTTGCTATATTGTAATCACAGCTGAAACGTGGATCTAATTGCTTTGTGGGTATATGTAAATCAAAACCATTAATGCTAACGTGGCTTGTTTTATTTTGGGGTTGGCTATTCCACACTGACAATCATATTTCATTGTTTCTGTAAAAACATGCTTTTAACAACCTATGCCATAGCCCTAGAAAATATAAATGTTCATGGGTTCAATTGGGAAGCTTGTTGTTAAGGGGGGACGTTGAACTTCTCTAAACCAGCCCTTTAGCTCATGCAGATGAATCATTTAAGAACTTACATGAATTCCCCAAAAGAATAAATTACAAAATAGCAACATAAGATATTTAATTCCAATACTCGAAGTGAATCAGGAAAATAAAACTGATAGTAAACAACAGCAAGCAATAACATCAATATGCAAACTAAAAATCAACGGAAACAGAGATGACAAAGAGAAGCCAAATCCGCCTTTATAAAGAATGCAGAGATGAAGCCACTGCTGAAAAGACCCTAATTTTCAGTTCAGTAGCTTAATTAAAGTTACTGATAAACACTTATACAATGACTCTCTCACTTGCCTGGGAAATTGAACTAGAGTCAACATCGCTAATTCAGACACCTGTGAATATTATGATTTTATTTTTTCTTAAATTCATATTTTAATTTAAATAAAATTAATATTTTATCTATTTGGAGGCTTCAAGGACAAATGGAAATCTCTAGGGAGAGATGGATGGGAGCTGAAAGGCAACACATGCAAACATGGTTATAATCCAATATTAATCATTGTTTTGGGTGTTCGGTCCCTTTTTGGAGAAGTCATAGGTATCTATATTTATTAGAAAATAAAACAGTAATTCAAAGGATGGTTCCACACATCAAGTTAAACTATTTGTCTGAAGCACTCTGTTTTGGTTGGTAGAATATATGGCTTGGCAATCCAGGCTACTATAGTTTATTCAACCTAGCATGGTTTAGGGATGCTATCTGAGATGACTTACTTCATAGGCATGTGTTATGTGATTGGAAATTACCTACTGGAAATAAGCTGAACAAGTCTGATAAAGAGGCAGACCAACAAATAATGGCATTTCTTCTAATAAGAAGCTTCCTTGTATAAAATGAAGATAGCCAAGTTTTCTCCATATGGCTCTTGTCCCCCAAGAAATAAAGCATTTGAGATTCATTCATGCAACTCCTTTCATAATTAATTGCCTAGCCCTCTGGTTTGAAAGGCTGAAATCAGTTTAAGCTGCACAGAACAAACTTTTATATTACTTGAACCTATTTTGACTTCAATTGTTATATATGTCAGTGGTCTCTTCAACTGCAAAACATCCCCCAAAATATTATCAAAATTAGACCTATATAAATAGCTAAAATAGTTTTTTAAAAAGACTGTAACTTCCCTTAACTGTTGTATTGTTTGAATTATGTATAGTGAGCAAATCAAATAATATAGAGGCTTCATTTTGGTCTGGTTTTCTGATGAATTATCCCATGCAGACTACATTAGAAAATATTCATTTATCTGGTCATTTGTGTTATGATCATGATTTATCCACTCATGATGCAATATGTTCTTGCCCACCAAGCTGCCTTCTCCACTTCTGGTCAAACTCAGTTTTTTTCTAATTTGTCACTTTCCAGAGATGAGTGGATTAAAATTTTCATGTTCTTGGTCTAGCTGATTCAGAATTATCTGAAGGGTGCCAGGCAGGGGTGGGATTCTACTGGTTCTGTCTGGTTCTATAGAACTGGATGTTAGGGCTCCCGGTAGTTCGGGGAACCGGTAAAATGGCTGGCCCCGCCCCTCTCAGCCCACTTCTCTGCTCCCTGCCCAGTCAGTCCCTATTGCACATGTGCAACATTGTGCGCATGTGCGACATGCCTGCAGCCTGCTTTTGCCCTCCAGACCAGCCATTGCTGCCTGCCTTACTCTATGGCCCTCCCATTACTGATCTTCCTGGGTGAGTGAAGCTCTGAGGTCTCGGTCGCCTTTCCCCCCACTTGCCTTTCGCTGCTGCAGCTGGTCACCTTTCCCTTACCACTTGCCTTCTGCCGAGGAACACGTGGAGAGGCTTGTATAGGTTGAATCCTGCTTTTCTCTGTTTGCCCAGCAGCTGTTTCTAATGGGAGGGGGGGCTCCCATTAGAAACCCTGCCCAGCCCCTCCCAGAAGTCCCCACAAGGCTCTTCTGGCTACCAGGTAGGGTAGACTACAAAACGGGGAGTTGGGGGGTCCAGCACCATCCCCAACCCCATTTTTGCTCAGGGAGGCTTGCTAGGCTGAAAATGGGGTGTGGGGGGATCTGGCGCCAACACCACCACCCCGTTTTTGCTCCCAAGAGGCTCCAGGGAAGCTTGCTAGGCCCCGTTTTGGGCCTAGGAGGCCTTCCTGCAGCCTCCTGGGAGCATCCAGCCATCCAGTATGCCTGGATTTAGTGTTTAGCAAAAAGAACATTTGGAGCTAATATAGTATTGATTCCTGCCTTGGGAAAGTTCTGGGTAATCAAAACTATGCAGTCTTTTAAAACTGTTGGAGCCAATCTTCTTTCTTTCTTCCATATCCTCCTCTTCAAACTAGTAAGTTGCTCTGCTTTTTAATGCCAGGCTTAGTGTGGTAAGTTCAGAGTAGATTTTGTAGAGAACAGCTTACCTTTAGGTCTCATTCATTTGCTCAATTTCAGAGCATACATTACACAATTTCCAAAGCATAATTCAGATTATTCAGCAGTTTGCCTAGCTGCTGCTTCATTACTTCTATTGCTGTCACAACCTTTATGGAGTGTCCAATGGCCTTTTAAGTTTGACAAGCAAAAAACGTAGTAAATATTTCTCACAAATATTTTCCCTCTTCCACTTTATGGTTCATTTAACATACTAAATTGTGTGCTGTGTTACTATTCAGGCAGTTTGCAAACTTATGTTTTTTGTTACTGGAAGGCAACTCTTTAATTTGAAGATGGTGGTAAATTCTTGGTAATAAAATGGCAAGAAAGGCTCACTTCTACTTGCCATTTAGAAAGGTTTCATAAAAAGTAGCTTTGGAATTGAAGCCATATGTGTTAAAATAAAATTCTTTCTGTATAAATATAAGTATGCAAAAAGTTTCAAGATTAATCCAAGATGTTTAATGGCTTTAAATATCTGGGTGTTGTACTAAGGTTTAAGTCAGAGGTCTTCAAACTTGGCAACTTTAAGACTTGTGGACTTCAACTCCCAGAATTCTCCTGCTGAAAATATACCATGAATACCATAGAGATGCTTGCTTGCTTGCTTGCTTGCTTGCTTGCTTGCTTTTTCTTTCTTTCTTTCTCTTTCTTTCTTTCTTTCTTTCTTTCTCTCTCTCTCTCTCTCTCTTAAAAGGAAGAAAAAGAAAGGGAGGGATGGGAGAAAGAAAGAAAGGGAGGGAAGGGAGAAATAGGGAAGGGAAAGGAATGTGAATGAGATATGGATGGATGGATGGACAGATGGATGAATAGAGGGAGGGAGGGAAGGAGGGAAGGAAAGAAAAAGGAGAGGAAGGAAGGACCACAAACTCTGGCACTAGACGCAGCTTCAGGGTTTGCTTTGAAACAGCACAGAAATCCAGGGCTGGAAGGGACCTTAGAGGTCATCTAGTCCAACCCCGCACCAAGAGCATTATTAAAGTGAATTTCTATCTTTTGACCCACCCAGTCATATGACCACCAAGCCACGCTCAGCCAGTCATGTGACCAGTAAGCCACACCCACAAATTAGGCCATGCCCACAGAACCGGTTGTTAAGAAATTTGAATCCCACCCCTGGTGCCAGGGTAGAGAGCATTGCTGCACACCTTGAAATTAGGACAAGATCAAAATCTCAGTGAATTTCCTCTGCCCCATTATCCAGAGAATCTCTTGAAATTATTCTTTAGAATAAATTTACAGGAGATTTTTAAACTGACATAACAGCATATTAAATGCTTGGCTAGAAGCATTCATAGAATGTTTTAGTGTTTTCCTTGTCATCATGTCATATTACATTTTGTATGACATCGCCTTTGGAATTACATCTTTCAAAGACCATTATTCCCCTTCCTCCCACCTCTTCTTCCTTAAGTGAGCTTTAATCAGGAGGTAACAAGGCATATATGACCCTGCCCTCAGGAATAACATCCCCCCAGAGATCTGTATAGCTGCCTCCCTGGTGATGCTATCACGGAAAATATGGCTATTCTCCAAAGAGTTAGGATGGCTGTCAAGGATTTTTATTTATATATATATTTTCTATGGATGTTCTTTTCTTTACTAGACATCTATGGTTTTTGTTCTTTTAACATTGTTATTTGTACATTTTTAAGTTGCCCAGCGTTTGGAGGAGTTGGATAGTCTTGAAATTGTAAAAGCAAAATTAAATTCAAATTAAATGACCAAGATATGTTTCTTTCATGAAGAGACACAAGTAGTGTATTTGAAAATCTGGGCAAAATATTGTTGACCATGGAAGCTCCTAGAATATCCATGTGTCATACTGGATTTCAAGGCACTTCACAGTTATGAACTGATCCTGTTGAGAAATTTGCAGACCTGAATTAAATTTGTACTACCACGTACAATAATAGCAAAGTTGCTGCTTTGTTCACATTAAGTTTCAGTTTGTTAACTCATATTCAATCCTTCACTGCATTTTGATCAGGTGTTCTTTATACCAAAGACAATAGAGCTTATTACCATTGGCAGAATAAGAACTAACCAATAACCTGATGAGTTTTCCTAGTGGAAAAGTAGATCCCCAATGACTCCCATGGGACAATAGGAAAAGTAGATCCCCAATGACTCCCATGGGACAATAGGATGAGGTATAATTCTTCAATATCTTTCTCTTGGAACTGTCAGTCTCGATCTACAACAATGTTTCACTCTCCAGACCAGACATGAGTTCAGATTGTAAAGAATCCAATACCTTTATCAAGAAAGTACTGTGTTCTGTTACTACCATATATTCTAGAATTTTACTCAGTAAGACAAAGCAATAGTTATTTAATTAGAAGGCATTCCAAGATTTAAAAGCACCATTTGATTGTATAAATGGAAATGGCCACCTAAACTGATTCTGTGCTTGGGAGATTAGGAAATTGCAGCAATGATTTTGCATTCATTTGTTTGAGGTTTTCTATTCATAACTACGTTTCTCCTCTCCCAATAAAATAAAATAGAAAAGAATACTCATCTAAAGCATTTCTCTTCCTAGCCTCCGCCCCCACACACATTTTTTTTTGGTTAAAATTCTTAAAATACTTTGGTCTTAAATGAATGCATGAGGTGACAGCCTTCCACACTTTCCCTATGAATCAGAACATGGATGCTGAGGGGACATTGTTCTTCCAGCAACATCTGGCTCTTTAGGATGAGCCATAGGAGCATCTTCAAAGATGCATTTCTCCCTCTCACGTGGTTAGGCTGCTGGTTGCCCGCTTATCTTCCTGGATGTAATTTTTCTCTTTGATTCACTGATAATTTTGAAGAAAATGGTGCATTTATATCCATTTTGAATACAGCTCTTTACAAATGTTTCATTTGATCTGAAAGTAGATCTTTTTTATATCCTCTTTATATCATTTCAGTATTAATTTGTCTTTTGGCTCAGATACCGCACATATCTACCATGGCTGATATTATACATACATTACCATTTCTTTATTCATGCCTAAGATAAGTTCTATAGGTGAGTATAGGCAAAAGCTGGTAAAACACTAGCAAAATCCTACTTCATAAATAATTAAAAGTTCCAGTTCAAATTTTTAATCAAATGAAATGCAAGTTAATCTGGCAAAAAGTCATTTGTGTTATAATTGCAAATCATAATTATTACGCTGCTATTGAATGTTATTATGAATTAGAATGAAGAATGAACAGTCAGTTTAACTTCAAGCAATACTGTATTAGTGCTTATTTCCACAGTATAATATTGAGTGTAAATAGACAGGTTCCATTATTTTTTATTCTTTCTTTATATGATCATTTATAGTAGACCAAGAGGTGTTTAATTCAGTTTCTTCTTCTGCACTGAGTTAATGTGACCGATGAATTGAAAAGGAAGTAGTTGTAGGATTATTGGTGCAGCTGCCCAATTATGTCTATTTCTATCTTTCCCAATATCATGTCATTCAGAAAGGTTGGGATTACAATAGTAATTTGTAGAATAGGATGGCATGCATTTTGTCCGACTATTCTGCTGGAAATTCTGAGTTATATTGCTAACTGGTCTGGACACCATTGATTTATTGTGAACTGGTCTGGACCAGGGCTGGGTTATTTCAATTGGCAATAGCTCATCCTAAACCCAAAGATGCATTTGTTATTCTTGATACTACAGATTTACAAATGATTGAAGAATAAAATATTTTTGACATGCAAAACATAATTATTGAGTAACAGACTGCTGTTAAAAGAATGACACTTCATAATACATCAGATCAATCATGGGGCCATTTCCTAGCCCCAATGTGTGAAGTCTTGGAAATGAGGAGTTTAACCTTGTATATACCTCTTAAGTGTATAGTTTTCATTTTCGTTCTCCCCTTGATCACGATGGTAAAACTCATGTCTCTTAATGAGGCACGATACTTGTGGCGTAATGGGCTCTTAACAGCTTTTCTAAATCAGGCCAGTCCATTACCTTCACATCTGCAGCTCCGCCAATGCCTTTGCCATCTTGAAAACTGCCAGACCACAGTACATAAGAAAGACCGCCCTCTTCTGCTTCTCGGAAATGTCGGCTAGATCATTTCCTTCCAGATACATTTGAAGCGATCTGCATACGACTCCCAGTCTTCTGCCGTCGATCGAATGGGCTGGGGTGTTCAGCACAGTCATCTTGCTCTTCTTCTGTTCCACGTTGCCTTCTCTTCAGGGAAAATCCCACCTTCGTCGCCAGTGTTAAGTTTGCATGAAGAGACAGATGCGGAGTGCTTCAAGCTCTTTTGTTTTATTAGTGACTACAGCTCAGAACGGACCCAATTTGTCTGGGCTGCGCTGCTACTTATAGCCAGCAGCCGCGAGTTGACAGCCAATCAGAGTGCAGGGTTTTCGCGCACTTTTAAACCAATCATTTCTGACATTTTGCAAGAACAGTTCAAACTAAACCAATGACTTTAAACCTACATACTTAACACTGCTCCCACTACCTTTTGCCCACCCTTGGTCATTCTGTTTCTCTGCTTAGGTGAAAAATATCTCTGAAAAGATAACCCAATGGGGCACGAGTTGTCTATAATTCCATTGATGCATTCCAAAATTGCATTTACCCTTTTAGCACCTGCAAAAGGTGATCGTGTGACTTTGGGACACGGCAACAGTCATAAGCATGAAGCCGTTGCCAAGCATTTGAATTTTGATCACATGATCCTGGGGATGCTACCAAGGTCGTATGTGAAAAACGGTCATAATTCATGTTTCTCAGTGATGTAACTTTGAATGGTCACTAAATGAAGTGTTGTAAGTCGAGGATTACTTATATTATCAAGCCAGATATCTCCCACGTAATGCCTCTGCAGCTGATTTTTTTTCTTCTTAATTGGAGAACTTTGCACTTATCTGTATTAGATTTCAGTCTGTAATTTTCACTCTTATTTTACAGCTCAGGATTTTTTGTGTATTTAATGTGTAAGTTATTCTGACAAATAAACCCACAAACCATCATCTTTTCAATCCTAATTTCAGCAGAAAGTCTGTAAAGTATTACCAGGGGTAATAAAGTATCTTGAAATCTTGACCAAATAAATAAACCAACTTTATATATATCCAAGTTTCTCTTCATTTATTTTTTTGTCCCATTACAGAAAGTACTTCAAGGCTTTTTTTTAAAGGCTGTTTTGTAAATCCACTGGAAAAAATAATAATCCAGGTCACTTTCTTGGCCTTTCATTTGTATTTTCTTTTTATTGTATTTTGTATTTTATTGTATTTCATCTTTGACATCTTGCTGGATAAAATATGTTCTACACCTGTCATTTCTTCAATAACATCCTTTGGACATAATTATAAAAGCAGAAATCATTACTGACATTATTTATACAGTGGCTATTTTATGATTCCATTCTTAAATATTTTGAAAATCTCTTTCTATATTTTCATTCTTATAATGTTTTGCAACATTTTATAGACCTGTAAATCCTTTACCTAAAAACTTTAGTCCCCTCCAGAATCCAGTTTTGAAATCATGAAAAGTTTATTTTTGTTTTGTCTTGTAAAACCAAAATAGAATCTATTTCTCATGACAAGATGTTTTATCTTTATAATTAATTCCAAAGTATCAATATTCCAATTTTATCTGGATACTTAGTCCATTTATAACTTCCTAAAATCAAAATTGTCTTTGGTTTTTGCTGTTTACTTTACATTCTTTAAATTATTAAGCTTATGATTAATTTTTTCTTTAATTTAGGCTTGAAGGCAGACTCATATAGCATATTCAAATTTATCATTCTGAAGGTCTCTAATAACTTAGAAGTAGTTAATGAGCAATTTCAGAAGTAATTAGAAAGTGAGGCTTGGAAACTTAATGTCATTTAAAAGTTTCCACCACAGTTGCAAGCAAGATGGTTAATCCCAGTATCTCTCAGTGTTCAACCTGTAGCAACTGCTTTCTTATAGTCTCCTCACAACAAACAACTATCTAGAGCCAGGTGAATAGGTTTTTTGTCTTCCTCTTATCCAGAAAACTTCCAAAGAACTGGTTTCCTCATGGTTCCCTGGTCTTTGCCATGGTCATCAAGCCAGTCTTGCAGAGCCATCTTCAGTTCTTCATAACTCCCCCAAAAGTTGATAGTTCACTTCAGTTTGATGAAGAACTGTTGAGCTATTTATGAGTATTGTTGTGTACACATAATAGATGCAATAAATTATTCCTGCATAAAAAATGGCTATTCCATGTGTCCAGGATTACATGCTGAAACCCAGAAAGAGTAAGCTGAAATGTTCTAAAGAAGTTATCCAATCCAAAAACAAAAGAAGTGTGGGGGTTGGGTGGAGGAAGTAAGACAAAAGTGTCTTATGAATGTCTTTACATAAGAAAAACATTTAATGGTAGAATTGCACACATATTTATTCAGTGTGTTACCAAGAAAATCCATGCAAGGACAATTCTTACACCCACTTTGGTGAGACAGGTTAAATTGAAGATACTTTTACATAGTCCCCAAATCCTTAGAATAATCCCTGCACCATGCTATAAATGTCCTCAACACCACCAATATTGTTCATGAACAAACCAGTATTGCCCCACCTAACAAGTACCAGGGTGCAGTGTTTCAAATTTCCTTCCAGAAAGATGCTTCAGGAGCATGGAGTTGAACTGAATAAGAATAAATGCTTCTTAATTGGAAAGTTATCCATCCATGTATCTAACCTGGAGAAGTTTACCAGATTCAGCTCAGTTGCAAAAGGATAAAAGAAGAATGATTGGTGTAACACCAATCCTAGATAGATGCAAATATCATGGCTTGGCCCCTGAAACAAATCTAACTAGTGTACTTTATAACCAACAGAAACACTAACTTCTTTAGATTTTGTCCAAACCCCAACTCAATAAGTTATAATGCTAATTTAAAGGGTATTATTTTATACTTAATGCACTGATATCCAAGCAAAACAGACACTTTCTGAGACCTTGTAACTTTCAAGGCTATACCTTTCTCTAAGAAAAATGTATCAGTTTCCCTCTTGAATACAGACTTGAATGCTTCTCCAGAACACAGAAACACAGTAAAACAGCTTCTGGTTTAGCACTCTTTTTATTCACTGAACATTCGCAAAGTTCAACATTTTGTCTCTTCCTGTACTTTGCATCATATTCAAATGACTTTTCTACAGTTTCTTGACAGCCCTACATCCAATGATTCCTGGTGTGCTTCCATAGACAGTGGCAGTTTCCTTTTAGTCAGTCTCAGAAGCCACATATGTGTTTGAATTTAACAGTGGTATGCTTATGAAGTCAGAGGACAGTATTCTTTTATTAACTGCTGATAATATTTCCTTTGTCTCCCATGTTCTTTTTCTCAGTAAAATACCAAAAAGCACCTGGGATAAGATAACAACAATTAGAATTCATTTTCTTTTATTTAACTTGATACTGTATATAATTTTTACCCTTCCCATTTTGTCTTTCTAAGTAGCTTGAGATTAGAAGGGCTACAGTGACCTATGACACATCTACAGAATACCCAGGAGTAATTCTTGGTGTTAACCTTCAATAAACGGATGGATTATATTACACATAATAAGATGGCTAAATATAGGCACAGCCTATGAATTAAACATGGCCCCAACTTTGCATGATGCTAATTTATTCTGGCACATCTTCTTGATCATTGTGATGCAGCTGTGTCCTTCCACTCTTTTTTAATTGTCCAGTAGCCATCCTTTATAACATAGTTGCTTGCCACACACTGTACATCTTTGTTAACTCCTTTCCAATATGTATGAGCCATTTCATAGGGTTATTCTTCCATTTCAACTACTAAAAATAATCAGGAAGGTTAGAAATTGTTCACAATTATGGTAGTTGATTATGGATGCACTCTTAACAGTCCAGTTGGTGGACTATACTTAAACAAGAACTTTGAGAATTCTCTCTGGTTGACTACAGAAGTAACACAAAACTCCTGCCCCAGTGGTTGCTGTGAGGTTTAACATAAAACATGATGAAAATTGCATCAGCTCATGGTCCATCTGATTCTGGTGGACCTTGATTCTGCTGAAGCTATTCAGATTCACAGTGGCTCTCCAAGAAGTCAGGAATGGATGAGAAAAGCCATTCTTAGTCTTTCAACTGTAAACCTTTTTAACTAGGAAAGTCAAGAGGTGATGATGGAAGTTATACACCCTATCCTAAGCTATGACCACTTCCATAAATGATAGAGCAGATGAATTGCTTTTAAAAAAACACAATAAAGTAAACATGGAAACAAACCCATCAGCTTCACTATTGCTAGCCTTTCATTTGTATCAGAAGACCATCAGAGCAACTAGAAAGTGTTGGATTTTCCGTAGATTTTTTTTTAGCTAACTAAAATAGTTGAAGATAGCATAAAGCTCTATCCCATGACAGCTGTTTTATGAGACATCTTTTCAAGGTTCCAAATGTATCCAGTGCCCCCAAAATGCTGCTACTATTGATTCAGGGTAGAAATCTAATATTCAATTAAACTAACCAAGCAAAGCAAAGTTGTATTAAATGGCATTCTCCTCTGGGCTTGGCAGCTAATTTGCTTTGTATTGTGTGTCAACTTTTGCTCTGCTTTGTTGCTGTTGAAGATATTGGTCTGCTGGGTTACATAAGACAAGCAT
>CM019148.1:53389899-53429397 GCA_009733165.1 Naja naja
CAGGGAAGCTTGCTAGCCCCGTTTTGGGCCTAGGGAGGCCTCCTGCAGCCTCCTGGGAGCATCCAGCCATCCAGTATGCCTGGATTCAGTGTTTAGCAAAAAGAACATTTGGAGCTAATATAGTATTGATTCCTGCCTTGGAAAGTTCTGGGTAATCAAAACTATGCAGTCTCCAAAACTGGAGCCAATCTTCTTTCTTTCTTCCATATCCTCCTCTTCAAACTAGTAAGTTGCTCTGCTTTTTAATGCCAGGCTTAGTGTGGTAAGTTCAGAGTGGATTTTGTAGAGAACAGCTTACCTTTAGGTCTCATTCATTTGCTCAATTTCAGACATACTAAATTGTTGCTTGTTTATTCAGGCAGTTTGCAAACTTATTTTTGTTACTGGAAGGCAACTCTTTAATTTGAAGATGGTGGTAAATTCTTGGTAATAAAATGGCAAGAAAGGCTCACTTCTACTTGCCATTTAGAAAGGTTTCATAAAAAGTAGCTTTGGAATTGAAGCCATATGTGCTAAAATAAAATTCTTCCTGTATAAATATAAGTATGCAAAAGTTTCAAGATTAATCCAAGATGTTTAATGGCTTTAAATATCTGGGTGTTGTACTAAGGTTTAAGTCAGAGGTCTTCAAACTTGGCAACTTTAAGACTTGTGGACTTCAACTCCCAGAATTCTCCTGCTGAAAATATACCATGAATACCATAGAGATGCTTGCTTGCTTGCTTGCTTGCTTGCTTGCTTGCTTTTTATTTTTCCTTTCTTTCTTTCTTTCTTTCTTTCTTTCTTTCTTTCTTTCTCTCTCTCTCTCTCTCTCTTAAAAGGAAGAAAAAGAAAGGGAGGGATGGAGAAAGAAAGAAAGGAGGGAGAAATAGGGAAGGGAAAGGAATGTGATGAGATATGGATGGATGGATGGACAGATGGATGAATAGAGGGAGGGAGGGAAGGAGGAAGGAAAGAAAAAGGAAGGAAGGAAGGACCACAAACTCTGGCACTAGACGCAGCTTCAGGGTTTGCTTTGAAACAGCACAGAAATCCAGGGCTGGAAGGGACCTTAGAGGTCATCTAGTCCAACCCCGCACCAAGAGCATTATTAAAGTGAATTTCTATCTTTTGACCCACCCAGTCATATGACCACCAAGCCACGCCAGCCAGTCATGTGACCAGTAAGCCACACCCACAAATTAGGCCATGCCCACAGAACCGGTTGTTAAGAAATTTGAATCCCACCCCTGGTGCCAGGGTAGAGAGCATTGCTGCACACCTTGAAATTAGGACAAGATCAAAATCTCAGTGAATTTCCTCTGCCCCATTATCCAGAGAATCTCTTGAAATTATTCTTTAGAATAAATTTACAGGAGATTTTTAAACTGACATAACAGCATATTAAATGCTTGGCTAGAAGCATTCATAGAATGTTTTAGTGTTTTCCTTGTCATCATGTCATATTACATTTTGTATGACATCGCCTTTGGAATTACATCTTTCAAAGACCATTATTCCCCTTCCTCCCACCTCTTCTTCCTTAAGTGAGCTTTAATCAGGAGGTAACAAGGCATATATGACCCTGCCCTCAGGAATAACATCCCCAGAGATCTGTATAGCTGCCTCCCTGGTGATGCTATCACGGAAAATATGGCTATTCTCCAAAGAGTTAGGATGGCTGTCAAGGATTTTTATTTATATATATATTTTCTATGGATGTTCTTTTCTTTACTAGACATCTATGGTTTTGTTCTTTTAACATTGTTATTTGTACATTTTAAGTTGCCCAGCGTTTGGAGGAGTTGGATAGTCTTGAAATTGTAAAAGCAAAATTAAATTCAAATTAAATGACCAAGATATGTTTCTTTCATGAAGAGACACAAGTAGTGTATTTGAAAATCTGGGCAAAATATTGTTGACCATGGAAGCTCCTAGAATATCCATGTGTCATACTGGATTTCAAGGCACTTCACAGTTATGAACTGATCCTGTTGAGAAATTTGCAGACCTGAATTAAATTTGTACTACCATGTACAATAATAGCAAAGTTGCTGCTTTGTTCACATTAAGTTTCAGTTTGTTAACTCATATTCAACTGCATTTTAATTACATTTATATGCAACTCATTACAATTTCTGGGATACAACCCAGTGTGCTCAGCAATAGCCTTCCTTCCATTGTATATTATTACTGCATTTACAAGGTCAGCTAATTGAACAATCTTGGTGTTCTTTATACCAAAGACAATAGAGCTTATTACCATTGGCAGAATAAGAACTAACCAATAACCTGATGAGTTTTCCTAGTGGAAAAGTAGATCCCCAATGACTCCCATGGGACAATAGGAAAAGTAGATCCCCAATGACTCCCATGGGACAATAGGATGAGGTATAATTCTTCAATATCTTTCTCTTGGAACTGTCAGTCTCGATCTACAACAATGTTTCACTCTCCAGACCAGACATGAGTTCAGATTGTAAAGAATCCAATACCTTTATCAAGAAAGTACTGTGTTCTGTTACTACCATATATTCTAGAATTTTACTCAGTAAGACAAAGCAATAGTTATTTAATTAGAAGGCATTCCAAGATTTAAAAGCACCATTTGATTGTATAAATGGAAATGGCCACCTAAACTGATTCTGTGCTTGGGAGATTAGGAAATTGCAGCAATGATTTTGCATTCATTTGTTTGAGGTTTTCTATTCATAACTACGTTTTCTCCCTCTCCCAATAAAATAAAATAGAAAAGAATACTCATCTAAAGCATTTCTCTTCCTAGCCTCCCCCACACACATTTTTTTGGTTAAAATTCTTAAAATACTTTGGTCTTAAATGAATGCATGAGGTGACAGCCTTCCACACTTTCCCTATGAATCAGAACATGGATGCTGAGGGGACATTGTTCTTCCAGCAACATCTGGCTCTTTAGGATGAGCCATAGGAGCATCTTCAAAGATGCATTTCTCCCTCTCACGTGGTTAGGCTGCTGGTTGCCCGCTTATCTTCCTGGATGTAATTTTCTCTTTGATTCACTGATAATTTTGAAGAAAATGGTGCATTTATATCCATTTTGAATACAGCTCTTTACAAATGTTTCATTTGATCTGAAAGTAGATCTTTTTATATCCTCTTTATATCATTTCAGTATTAATTTGTCTTTTGGCTCAGATATATATCTACCATGGCTGATATTATACATACATTACCATTTCTTTATTCATGCCTAAGATAAGTTCTATAGGTGAGTATAGGCAAAAGCTGGTAAAACACTAGCAAAATCCTACTTCATAAATAATTAAAAGTTCCAGTTCAAATTTTTAATCAAATGAAATGCAAGTTAATCTGGCAAAAGTCATTTGTGTTATAATTGCAAATCATAATTATTACGCTGCTATTGAATGTTATTATGAATTAGAATGAAGAATGAACAGTCAGTTTAACTTCAAGCAATACTGTATTAGTGCTTATTTCCACGAGTATAATATTGAGTGTAAATAGACAGGTTCCATTATTTTTATTCTTTCTTTATATGATCATTTATAGTAGACCAAGAGGTGTTTAATTCAGTTTCTTCTTCTGCACTGAGTTAATGTGACCGATGAATTGAAAAGGAAGTAGTTGTAGGATTATTGGTGCAGCTGCCCAATTATGTCTATTTCTATCTTTCCCAATATCATGTCATTCAGAAAGGTTGGGATTACAATAGTAATTTGTAGAATAGGATGGCATGCATTTTGTCCGACTATTCTGCTGGAAATTCTGAGTTATATTGCTAACTGGTCTGGACACCATTGATTTATTGTGAACTGGTCTGGACCAGGGCTGGGTTATTTCAATTGGCAATAGCTCATCCTAAACCCAAAGATGCATTTGTTATTCTTGATACTACAGATTTACAAATGATTGAAGAATAAAATATTTTTGACATGCAAAACATAATTATTGAGTAACAGACTGCTGTTAAAAGAATGACACTTCATAATACATCAGATCAATCATGGGGCCATTTCCTAGCCCCAATGTGTGAAGTCTTGGAAATGAGGAGTTTAACCTTGTATATACCTCTTAAGTGTATAGTTTTCATTTTCGTTCTCCCCTTGATCACGATGGTAAAACTCATGTCTCTTAATGAGGCACGATACTTGTGGCGCGTAATGGGCTCTTAACAGCTTTTCTAAATCAGGCCAGTCCATTACCTTCACATCTGCAGCTCCCGCCAATGCCTTTGCCATCTTGAAAACTGCCAGACCACAGTACATAAGAAAGACCGCCCTCTTCTGCTTCTCGGAAATGTCGGCTAGATCATTTCCTTCCAGATACATTTGGCGATCTGCATACGACTCCCAGTCTTCTGCCGTCGATCGAACGGGCTGGGGTGTTCAGCACAGTCATCTTGCTCTTCTTCTGTTCCACGTTGCCTTCTCTTCAGGGAAAATCCCACCTTCGTCGCCAGTGTTAAGTTTGCATGAAGAGACAGATGCGGAGTGCTTCAAGCTCTTTTGTTTTATTAGTGACTACAGCTCAGAACGGACCCAATTTGTCTGGGCTGCGGCTGCTACTTATAGCCAGCAGCCGCAGTTGACAGCCAATCAGAGTGCAGGGTTTTCCCGCACTTTTAAACCAATCATTTCTGACATTTTGCAAGAACAGTTCAAACTAAACCAATGACTTTAAACCTACATACTTAACACTGCTCCCACTACCTTTTTGCCCACCCTTGGTCATTCTGTTTCTCTGCTTAGGTGAAAAAATATCTCTGAAAAGATAACCCAATGGGGCACGAGTTGTCTATAATTCCATTGATGCATTCCAAAATTGCATTTACCCTTTTAGCACCTGCAAAAGGTGATCGTGTGACTTTGGGACACGGCAACAGTCATAAGCATGAAGCCGTTGCCAAGCATTTGAATTTTGATCACATGATCCTGGGGATGCTACCAAGGTCG
The DNA here is from genome assembly GCA_009733165.1 of Naja naja. Taxonomy (NCBI): domain Eukaryota; kingdom Metazoa; phylum Chordata; class Lepidosauria; order Squamata; family Elapidae; genus Naja; species Naja naja. Next base: position 53,394,831 of record CM019148.1, read on the forward strand.
TATGTGAAAAACGGTCATAATTCATGTTTCTCAGTGATGTAACTTTGAATGGTCACTAAATGAAGTGTTGTAAGTCGAGGATTACTTATATTATCAAGCCAGATATCTCCCACGTAATGCCTCTGCAGCTGATTTTTTTCTTCTTAATTGGAGAACTTTGCACTTATCTGTATTAGATTTCAGTCTGTAATTTTCACTCTTATTTTACAGCTCAGGATTTTTGTGTATTTAATGTGTAAGTTATTCTGACAAATAAACCCACAAACATCATCTTTTCAATCTAATTTTCTGAAAAGTATTACCAGGGGTAATAAAGTATCTTGAAATCTTGACCAAATAAATAAACCAACTTTATATATATCCAAGTTTCTCTTCATTTATTTTTTGTCCCATTACAGAAAGTACTTCAAGGCTTTTTTTAAAGGCTGTTTTGTAAATCCACTGGAAAAATAATAATCCAGGTCACTTTCTTGGCCTTTCATTTGTATTTTCTTTTTATTGTATTTTGTATTTTATTGTATTTCATCTTTGACATCTTGCTGGATAAAATATGTTCTACACCTGTCATTTCTTCAATAACATCCTTTGGACATAATTATAAAAGCAGAAATCATTACTGACATTATTTATACAGTGGCTATTTTATGATTCCATTCTTAAATATTTTGAAAATCTCTTTCTATATTTTCATTCTTATAATGTTTTGCAACATTTTATAGACCTGTAAATCCTTTACCTAAAACTTTAGTCCCCTCAGAATCCAGTTTTGAAATCATGAAAAGTTTATTTTTGTTTTGTCTTGTAAAAACCAAAATAGAATCTATTTCTCATGACAAGATGTTTTATCTTTATAATTAATTCCAAAGTATCAATATTCCAATTTTATCTGGATACTTAGTCCATTTATAACTTCCTAAAATCAAAATTGTCTTTGGTTTTTGCTGTTTACTTTACATTCTTTAAATTATTAAGCTTATGATTAATTTTTTCTTTAATTTAGGCTTGAAGGCAGACTCATATAGCATATTCAAATTTATCATTCTGAAGGTCTCTAATAACTTAGAAGTAGTTAATGAGCAATTTCAGAAGTAATTAGAAAGTGAGGCTTGGAAACTTAATGTCATTTAAAAGTTTCCACCACAGTTGCAAGCAAGATGGTTAATCCCAGTATCTCTCAGTGTTCAACCTGTAGCAACTGCTTTCTTATAGTCTCCTCACAACAAACAACTATCTAGAGCCAGGTGAATAGGTTTTTTGTCTTCCTCTTATCCAGAAAACTTCCAAAGAACTGGTTTCCTCATGGTTCCCTGGTCTTTGCCATGGTCATCAAGCCAGTCTTGCAGAGCCATCTTCAGTTCTTCATAACTCCCCAAAAGTTGATAGTTCACTTCAGTTTGATGAAGAACTGTTGAGCTATTTATGAGTATTGTTGTGTACACATAATAGATGCAATAAATTATTCCTGCATAAAAAATGGCTATTCCATGTGTCCAGGATTACATGCTGAAACCCAGAAAGAGTAAGCTGAAATGTTCTAAAGAAGTTATCCAATCCAAAAACAAAAGAAGTGTGGGGGTTGGGTGGAGGAAGTAAGACAAAAGTGTCTTATGAATGTCTTTACATAAGAAAAACATTTAATGGTAGAATTGCACACATATTTATTCAGTGTGTTACCAAGAAAATCCATGCAAGGACAATTCTTACACCCACTTTGGTGAGACAGGTTAAATTGAAGATACTTTTACATAGTCCCCAAATCCTTAGAATAATCCCTGCACCATGCTATAAATGTCCTCAACACCACCAATATTGTTCATGAACAAACCAGTATTGCCCCACCTAACAAGTACCAGGGTGCAGTGTTTCAAATTTCCTTCCAGAAAGATGCTTCAGGAGCATGGAGTTGAACTGAATAAGAATAAATGCTTCTTAATTGGAAAGTTATCCATCCATGTATCTAACCTGGAGAAGTTTACCAGATTCAGCTCAGTTGCAAAAGGATAAAAGAAGAATGATTGGTGTAACACCAATCCTAGATAGATGCAAATATCATGGCTTGGCCCCTGAAACAAATCTAACTAGTGTACTTTATAACCAACAGAAACACTAACTTCTTTAGATTTTGTCCAAACCCCAACTCAATAAGTTATAATGCTAATTTAAAGGGTATTATTTTATACTTAATGCACTGATATCCAAGCAAAACAGACACTTTCTGAGACCTTGTAACTTTCAAGGCTATACCTTTCTCTAAGAAAAATGTATCAGTTTCCCTCTTGAATACAGACTTGAATGCTTCTCCAGAACACAGAAACACAGTAAAACAGCTTCTGGTTTAGCACTCTTTTTATTCACTGAACATTCGCAAAGTTCAACATTTTGTCTCTTCCTGTACTTTGCATCATATTCAAATGACTTTTTCTACAGTTTCTTGACAGCCCTACATCCAATGATTCCTGGTGTGCTTCCATAGACAGTGGCAGTTTCCTTTTAGTCAGTCTCAGAAGCCACATATGTGTTTGAATTTAACAGTGGTATGCTTATGAAGTCAGAGGACAGTATTCTTTTATTAACTGCTGATAATATTTCCTTTGTCTCCCATGTTCTTTTTCTCAGTAAAATACCAAAAAAAGCACCTGGGATAAGATAACAGCAATTAGAATTCATTTTCTTTTTATTTAACTTGATACTGTATATAATTTTTACCCTTCCCCATTTTGTCTTTCTAAGTAGCTTGAGATTAGAAGGGCTACAGTGACCTATGACACATCTACAGAATACCCAGGAGTAATTCTTGGTGTTAACCTTCAATAAACGGATGGATTATATTACACATAATAAGATGGCTAAATATAGGCACAGCCTATGAATTAAACATGGCCCCAACTTTGCATGATGCTAATTTATTCTGGCACATCTTGATCATTGTGATGCAGCTGTGTCCTTCCCACTCTTTTTTTTTAATTGTCCAGTAGCCATCCTTTATAACATAGTTGCTTGCCACACACTGTACATCTTTGTTAACTCCTTTCCAATATGTATGAGCCATTTCATAGGGTTATTCTTCCATTTCAACTACTAAAAATAATCAGGAAGGTTAGAAATTGTTCACAATTATGGTAGTTGATTATGGATGCACTCTTAACAGTCCAGTTGGTGGACTATACTTAAACAGCAAGAACTTTGAGAATTCCTCTCTGGTTGACTACAGAAGTAACACAAAACTCCTGCCCCAGTGGTTGCTGTGAGGTTTAACATAAAACATGATGAAAATTGCATCAGCTCATGGTCCATCTGATTCTGGTGGACCTTGATTCTGCTGAAGCTATTCAGATTCACAGTGGCTCTCCAAGAAGTCAGGAATGGATGAGAAAAGCCATTCTTAGTCTTTCAACTGTAAACCTTTTAACTAGGAAAGTCAAGAGGTGATGATGGAAGTTATACACCCTATCCTAAGCTATGACCACTTCCATAAATGATAGAGCAGATGAATTGCTTTTAAAAAACACAATAAAGTAAACATGGAAACAAACCCATCAGCTTCACTATTGCTAGCCTTTCATTTGTATCAGAAGACCATCAGAGCAACTAGAAAGTGTTGGATTTTCCGTAGATTTTTTTTAGCTAACTAAAATAGTTGAAGATAGCATAAAGCTCTATCCCATGACAGCTGTTTTATGAGACATCTTTTCAAGGTTCCAAATGTATCCAGTGCCCCCAAAATGCTGCTACTATTGATTCAGGGTAGAAATCTAATATTCAATTAAACTAACCAAGCAAAGCAAAGTTGTATTAAATGGCATTCTCCTCTGGGCTTGGCAGCTAATTTGCTTTGTATTGTGTGTCAACTTTTGCTCTGCTTTGTTGCTGTTGAAGATATTGGTCTGCTGGGTTACATAAGACAAGCATCTATTCTGGGATTATAGAATAGTACTGCTAACATACTGCATCAACCATAATATCCTGCTGATCCAGATTACATCCCAAATCAACAAACCTCAAGGCTTTACTTGTTTTCACACATGCATAACACTGGTGAATAGTGATGTTTGACATGGAGGAATGCATTATCACAGTTCTCAGGCAATACTTTTATTAATTTAATTTGATTTGATTCAGATTAAATTAATTTATCTTACATGCTGCTCCAATCAAAACTCTGGCAATTCACACTTGGAAAAATCTAACAAAGTCTATTAAAATCACAGTAAAATGAAGCTCTGAAGCAACTGGAGAGAAACAGCAGCCCCAATATTGTCCTTGTTTTCCAAAGGCTTGGTGAGAGCATTGTCTTACTGAATATGGAAATAATTAAAGCATTTGGAAAGAAAAGGCTTTCCATAGGCCTGGAGCAACCACTGATAAGACTTGTTTACAAAGTCTCATCTCCTACTCTGCACATGGGGAGGGGTCTTCAGTATAGGATAGGCTATGTGGGGGAGATAATCCCATAGAGAACTGAGAGTGAGCTATGAAGACCTTCATGGGTTATAACCAACAACTTGAATTTCAGCTCAGTGAAGCTCCTGCAATAGTTGTTATTTTGCTGTAATGGGTCTTATCTCTCTGTTTTTAGCAGGCAACTGTATTTTCCATTACCTGTAATTTCACAGGTGTCTTGAAGGGAAGCCCCTTAAGATGATAAAGCTATGATGAGTTACTGTTGCCAGTGTCTTCTGCTCCAGAACAACAAACCACAAATGCTGTATCATTAAAAGCTGGGGAAATGTCCATACTTTCCACCTACTGATCTAGCAGGAATCACAAGTCCAGGAGAACCTTCAGACTATGCAGACTATGCAGACTATGGAACCTTGAGAGAAATGTAATGTTGTCTAGAGCCTGAGTTGAACTGACCTGGAAATAATAGGCTTTTGAATGAACAACAATTCTTTCTGGGTGAAATTCAACCTGCATTTGTTTCTTCCCATGCAATCTGACACAGAAACTAGTCACAGTCAGAAACTGAACAAGGAGAGATTCAACCTGGAAACAAGGAAAAACTTTCTGACAGTGAAAACAATCAACCAATGGAACAGCTTGCCTTTGGAAATTGTGGGAGCTTCATCACTGGAGGATTTCAAGAAGAGATTAGACTGCCATTTGTCAGAAATGGTGTAGGATTTCCTGCTTGGGTGGGGAGGGGGGATTGGACTAGAGGACCTACAAGGTTCCTTCCAACTCTGTTAATTTGTTAATCTGTTTATATTCATTTCCTGCTCAGTCCAGAGTAGAAACATACAATTGGATATTGTTATGTATGCAGGTTTGAATGTCATTGGTTTAGTTTGAACTGTTCTTGTAAAATGTCAAATATGATTGGTTTAAAAAGTGCGGGAAAAACCCTGCACTCTGATTGGCTGGCAACTGCGGCTGCTGGCTATAAGTAGCAGCCGCAGCCCAGCCAAATCGGGTCTGTTATGAGCTGTAGTCACTAATAAACTCTTCACTGAAGCACTCCGCGTCTGACTCTTCATGCAAATCTAACAGATATCATCAGCAAAAATGATATTAGCTCAGAATCAATTTGTGACTTCTCACAGCAATTTCACACACACACACACACACACACACACATTGTTCTGAGTACTTGTTCACCCTACAGTAGAGTGGGCTCAATCTCTCCTTCCCATCACCACCTGCTTGGGAATGATTGAAACCACTACAGAACAGTACCTCTGACTTCTACTCTTCATAGGCAAGTTAGAAGGATATTATGGCCAATAGTATTAATGTCACTGAAAGATCCAGCACATGGGTGTCAAACTCAAGGCCCGCAGGCAGGATCTGGCCTGTGGGGTGCTTAGATCTGGCCCACAGGCCTGCCTTGGAAACAGCAAAGTGCTGGCCCACTGTGCTTCTGCCAGTGAAAACAGAGCTCAGGAGGGCTGCGCACAGCCTGCCCAGGCTCTGTTTTTGGCTGCAACAACCTCCTGAAACCCTCTGCCAGCAAAAATGGAGGTCTGGGAGGCCACACACTCCATTTTCACTGGCAGAGGATGGAGTACTGTCCTCTTTCAAATAGTATTTCATAACCCTGCCTGTCTAACCTGGATATACTCAATAGATTATGATCTAATGCAGGTACATATAGGACATTGTACAATGTTTGTCCTATCTCTGGTACATAAACATTACAGCGATATGCTGACTCCACTGTCCAACAACCAAGTATTCCTTGTGTCTTGAGTCATTCAGTCCTCAATAGAGTGGTGGGTAATCTTAAATAGTATTGTTGCAGATCATTCTGCAAACACAGTAAGGATGGAAAAATACTGATATTTTCCTCATTTACCAACATTTTGGAGGTACAAACTACTCGTATTTGGTTATTTTTGCCAAATCTTGTCAAAACCAAAGGAACCTCTAGATTGATGAACAAGGAGATGCATCTCAAAGGTAATTTTACAGAATATTACCACCATCTTTGCCTTCCAGAAATCAACTAGAGGTGTAATCAAATTGCTTACCATATCATTGGGGAACTCCCAAATAGCCCCTAAAGGCTTCCATGATCCATAAGACAGGCAGGGTAGACCATCTTAATAGTCTTATCTCCTTGCAGATGTTGGTGGTGCTGAGGAATATCATAATCTCCAGAAACTGACCTGTCCATAATAATATATATTGAGGGTAATGTACTTTTAGATTATGTTCCAGCTTCTTTGAAGTAAAAGCTTTTACTTCAAAGTGTATAACATAAAAATCCAGAGCTCAGACAAACTCTGCCATTCAAGTACAGAGTCTGTATAGATCACCAGCCTGGCAATATCATCAAAGATAGCAGGTTGGATAGTACATAGGATTATCTCCAGAGGTTTCTCCACTTTTGTGACTGGAGCCAAATTTCTATCAAACTAGAAAATACAGCATCTGATTGCCATCAAGCTCTCTAGGAGGATCTCCATCAGATCTCTAGGAGGATCTCCACCAGATCTCTTTCCTAGCTTGAAGTCATAGGTTCTGGACGCTATAATCTGGTTGGAGAGATATTGGGCAGGGCAACCCTCCCTCCCTCCACAAAATCTCAGAAATATATGCAAATTTTTTACTTCTCCATAATTAAATCATGAGGAGAAAAGTCTTAAAGGAATGGATCTGACATTAATAAAAATAGCCTGAAACCAGCATTTAGGATCCCAAGAAAAGACCATCCTCTCACCCCAAGAGGAGTTCTTTCTCTCTTTCCAACAAGCAAATAAGTCAGCCTTTACTGGAGTCCTATTAGCAGGAATGCTATCAAAAGGCTCCATAGAGCCACTAGTATTCTAGAAGTTCTATCCAATTGAGTCAAATATATTTTAAGGTGTTTAATAACTAATAATTGAGTAATCAGTGACCTTCATACATAGTTGAAATGTTAGCCCCTTCCCCACCCGCATCAGCTAAGATTTCTTTTTAGAAGAGAGGTTTGCCATTTTAAAAAATTAGGAGGAATGTTAACACGCTGACTAATGGGAACAATACATTGTTCTTTAAAATCTACAGTCAAGCTGCATCCACTTTACATTTATTAAGTCCAACTGACTGTTTCTACCAACTTTCCCATTTTATTAACAATAAAATAGTGAAACCTAAATTTTATGAATGATTGCTACCAATCTGTATATTTAGTGGATAAAGGAAATAATCAGACATTACTTGTTCAAACCATTAATTGTACATTTAATGGTGAAAAGTAATTACAGAGATTACTTGTTCAAGTAGCTCCAATGTCCTTAAAAAATCTTTAACTCGAGAAAACTTTTCTGACCTCTGGAGGGAATACTTGCTTCTAGCTAAATGTAGAAAGAGATTTCCTTCTTTCTCTGTTGTGTTAAGAATCTTTTCTTCCTATAAAGGAGGCACCACCAGTGGTTTGTAACTGTCATGAAAGCCTGAGAGCTGTTTGAGGTTAAGCTACTCAGCAATTCAACTTTTACTACAGAAACTTTGAAATTCAAAAAATGAAAAAAATAATGTAAGTTTTTGAAGGACATGTGTTGCTGTAGGTGATCCTCTTAATTAAAAGTGATTGCCTGCTAGGAAATCATGCTTTTAAAAGTTTCATGAATTTATTAGAACCCTGAAGGTATCTTTGTATGCACAGGACATTACATGCCGTTTATGCAATTTTTTTTTGTTTCAGATCTGTTTAAAGCCTCACCAAAACTCCCTGAGTAGGAACAGCACTGCTGGCATTTGTATGTATTTAGCCTAATTGAATTATGTGAAAATACATACTAATGAAGATTCACCAGTGATATTTTCAGAGAAGAATGTACAACTAATTTCTTTTAAATTTGATGAACATTTCTCCTGCCCCTTACCTCTTTAGTAGGAGTTAACATGTTTGATGGACAGATTTCTGCTGAATTTCGGGAAACTGAATTAAATGCACGCACATACATGCAAATACTCATACTAATATGTGCATCTAGTGAATAAACCATATTCTATGAGGCAAGGCAATGTTTATTTAGATCTAAGAACCACTTAAATAAGTGGAGCTTACTCTTAAATAAGTATACAGGGGTTATATAATATTATTCACATTTAATCAAAAGATGCTGAGGCCCAGAAAGAGTGCACTGAAGAGCAACAAAGATGATAAGGGATCTGGAGGCTAAACCCTATGAAGGACAGCTAAAGGAATTAGTTGTGTTTAGCTTTACAAAGAGAAGACTGGGGAGTAAGGAGACATGACAGTAGTCTTCCAATACTTGAAGGACTGCCACGGGGAAGTGGGCATTGATTTATTCAGCATAGTACCTGACAGTAGGACAAGAAATGATGGGTGGAACCTGATTGGAGGGAGACCAGCCTGGATATTAGGAGGAGTTTCCTGACAGAACTATTTGGAACAATTTGCTCCTAATGTTGTTAGCGCTCAATCACTGAATGTATTCAAGAAAAGATTGGGCAACCATTTGACCTGAATGATATGAGGACGCCACTCCAAGGCAAGGAGATGGACTAGAAAACCAAGGTTGCTTCTAGCCCTATGATCTCCTATTTAAATATATGGACTAGGTATGCATGTATTATGTGTTTGTGTGGCTTGTGTGATTGAAAATATATTGTCCCTTTAGAGAAACTGTTAGGATGGGTGAAAAAAAATGCCACACAAGCCTGTAGATCGTTGTTGTTGTTAGTCGCGAAGTTGTGTCCCACCCATCGTGACCTCATGGACAATGTTCCTCCAGGCCTTCTTTTCCTCTACCATCCTCCAGAGTCTGTTTAGGCTCACGCCAACTGCTTCAGTGACTCCATCCAGCTCATTCTCTGCCGTCCTCTTCTTCTTTTGCCCTTAATCATTCCCAGTATTAGGATCTTCTTCGGTGGGTCTGTAGATACTATGATTCAAACAGGATACAACCAGATTTACACACATTCAATGTCTTTACAATAATGATGAGTTCAATCATTATTGTAAAGGTATCAAATCTGTGTAAATCTTGTTGTAGACCTTTATGATTATTGTTTTAAAAACAAGAAGTAGAGCTGTTCTTAACTTTGTATCAAATTCAAATAACCCAGTAAAGGTTTGTTGTCTGATACTGGAAGAATATTGCAATTTATTGAGTCTAGAGGGAAAAGCCCCTTAGAGCCCCCTGTTGATTGGATTAGCAGCAGTCTGGGATGAAGGTGGTTGGATAGAAATTAAATGCAATTGCTGAAATCTGAAACTGGGAGATTTTTCTCTTGTAACATTTCTTGAAGTCAGGACCAGCCTTTGGGGGGGGGGGGGAATAGGGCTACCAAAAAGAGCTACAGTAATATTTTCGTTCTACAGTAAAATGCAGAAAATGGCTTAGTGAACTGATTAACCCAGGTTAAGCATGTTTCAAGATCACAATCAGGATAGACAAGGCACAATCGGCAATCTAATTCACTGTAAGGCAACACTCTTGAGTTCTTTAGAATTGCATGAAACAGCCAGGATGTAAAACCCTGCTTTTTCTGAGTAAAAAGTTGAAAAGCAAATTTCATGCAGATTCCTAGAAGAAAAATTGAAGAACTGCCCATTAAATTAAGCCCCATTTCTTTTTGTATGTAATTAAAAATAGAAATATAAAACTACGCCATGCAGATATTTCACCATGAGAGTATATACTTCAATGGGAATTTGAACAAGAACATAAATTGCTTTAAGAAGAGGAGGAGAAAGAAAAACAGCAGCAGCTTAGACTTGAATATGCTGAAGTAGAAACACATTAACGTCTTCATACTGGGAACATACTGAATTTGAATCCTTCTAGGCCCCAAATCCTCTTGTTATACATTAGCATAACAAGATTAACCTTTAAATTCAGATATAAAGATAAATAGATGGGTATGTCTTTTAAAATTCCAGCTCATAGATATAGAATAAACTTTTCTGCTTTTCTATTTTAATGCTTGGTGCTTATATTGTAAGAGCAATGTGATATATGAAGGAGATGAGAAAGGAATGGTGTCTTGCCCTATAGACATTATCCACAGATATACAGAATCAGTTTGTACAGAACTAAAAGATAGCTTGAGTCAACAGTACTTATGCGATTGATTTGATTTCTGGCATAATCCATATCACAATAGTCATTTCGGGATTAGAGGGCAATAGGAAAATACAGACATGGACAATGCTATAGCAAAACTGATACTGCAAGAATGTTGACATGATCTCACAATCACCCACAAGTGATTCAGCTGCAGCAACTGTCAGATATGTGAAAGTGGACTTTAAAAGGCAATAAAATGATTCTAGTAGGTTTCTAACTATTTTGTGGTCTTCCCTTTGAGAACTCACTTGGCCTGTCCATAAGCCACCAGGTTTCTAGCCCTGATCCCCATTGTTCTCTGAGCCTTGGTTGACTCCACATCTCTTGGTTTCTGTCTGTTTTGTCTCATGTCCTGCTCCAGCTTTAGGACATTTTCCCAGCAGACATAACTCCTCAAAGCTGTAGCAAAGCTCTCCTTCCTTATCTCATTGGCTCTTCAACCATCCTTTTCAATTCCAGGGTATACCAAGAATGCTACATTGGTAGTTTGAGAAAATTGTGAAGATTTTAAACTAGGCAGTAGTTCCCAAAGCCTGATAACCACAGCATGGCATGCAGGAAAGAATTTGGAAGATTTGAAACAAAGAGATGCTTCTTGGGGAATGGTCAGATAAAAGAGAGCATGGCCCATGGCTGGATAGTGGATGAGGTAAGAGGCTAACAAGTTTATCAAGCTATCGAGGAGATGTCAGGAGAAAGGTATTTTCAGACTTGTAAGATTCTGCTAATGTATGTCTACAATAAAATAAAATTATTTCATCCGGTGATATTTCCCGTCTAGTCTACCTAGTGAGGTTGATGGGTAGATAGGGGTGAGGGGCAAAGCAGGTGCAGTGCAACTCTGGGTCCTTACATTCTTGTATATTGTGATGCAAATATGAAAGGGCAGACCTGGCATCAAAATATGATGCCAAGTTTTCTGTCATTCTGTTGTTATGATGGTTAAGAAGAGATGCCTGTGTTCAATTGGGACTGAAAATGATGGTAGATTAAATATGTGTGAAATCATAGGTTGTAAAAAAAACTTTAGCAGATGTTTATTAATTACAACACAACAGCCATAATCACAGGAAAGCAGAAGTAGTAGTTCTCCAAAGATCATATACACACGTGCGCGCTCACGCGCGCACACACACACACCCAAGCCCTGTATGCATGTCTCTTATATCTAAGCCCAACTTACAAGAGCCCGCAAGGTATATTTGAAGAATGAGAGCTTTTCTTTTTGGTAGATTTGTGTGACTTTTCTCCTGGGGGGCATGTTTTTTTGAGGACAAGTAGGAGGCAGAAATGACAAGAGTTTTATTTTAGAGTTTTTCCAGTCATTTGGACTAGAAGGAAAAACCTGGCAAATCTCTTTTCAATTTCACCCATAAAAAAAAAAAAGTAATGGCCCTTCAACTAGTGAAACTGTTAAACAAATACATAAACAAGGAAGGTCCAGCCATTCATAGCAGACAGTCCAGCAGCCCTCTGGAAAATGGCCATCAAAGGCAAAAAACAATTGGGGCAAAAACATTTATATAGGATGGGACAAAACATAGCAGATGAATGAGTGGACTGCATTATTTTCCCCCAAAGCACTAATTTTTATCTGGATCCAGAAAACCTGGAGGGTAGGCCACTGAAGATGTCATCCATTCCAGCTCTCCTGAAACATAGGCAGCCTGTCCTTGTCCTAGGGCAAGCAGGAAATGCAGATCATCCTGAAGTGCTGGAATTATTTAGCAAGTATCCATTCTAAACAAAGCTAGGAGAGCCCAAAGCACAATAAGTACCCAATGCAAACACATTAAAGCAAACCTTGAAATCAAAACAAAGATTCACTTCCAGCTAAAAGGAAGTTAATTGAGATGATTTAACCTCTTTATGTTTCATTTAGTTTCCTTTGTTATAGTGTTTGCACCTCAACTCACTACAGTCTTGAAGCTTTCAAGGAGAGTTAAAGCCACCTCAACAATAGGATCCCTGGCACTATTACTTGCTCGAACACTCTCAAGCGCTTTGTCTGGTCTATCAAATGCCCTGACCATCTTTTGAGAAGCAGGCAATGTCTCCTAGCTTGTATTATGAGGTGACCGTTATTTTGTTTTGTATTACAGTATCAGTATTGAAAAGTGGCAAGAAAGAAAGACAGAAAGGAAGAAAGACACTGTGGGATGCATGCTGCATATTAATAGGCTGACAAGTTTCTTTATTCATGAAGTACAGAAAAAATGCAGAAACTTATTTGTAGAAAGCACAAAATAAATTGTGGACTTTATCTTGACCTTGACACTTTGATAGGGCTTTTTATTAGCTTGGTGGAAAACAGAAATGGTAAATAGTTAACAGAGAGCCAGTGTAATGGTTAAGGCATCAGGTTAGAAACTAAAAATTGTGATAAGATCGTGATTTCTAATCTTGCCTTGGGTACAAAGCCAATTGGGTGACCATGGGCCAGTCAATTTCTTTCAGCCCTAGGAAGGAAGCAATGCCAAACCAGTTCTGAAAATGATGCCAAGGAAACTGTTGTTCAGGCAGTTGCAGGAGTCCACACTGGTTTGAAGGCATAAAAGTTTTAAAAATAATATCTCATCTTTCATAGAGTAGGTGAAATAAATAGTACTTCCTCCTATTTTCTATCACTACAAACCTGGAAGAATAGATTATGCTGAAAGAGTCATACATGAGTTCCCATAACTGAGTTTCCTTGGTCTCCCCAATCCTAGTCCAATATCTTAACCATTGCACCATTCTGGTATAAAATTATTTGTGTATATGGATAGCCTACAATATATATTTAAATGTGTATGTGGAATTGGTTCAGAAAAAAAAGTTCATGGTCTTCTTGGCCACCTTCTGAACAATTACTAACCCTAAACTTAAATCTATCCTAACCCAGCTTTAGTCCATTGATATAAAAGAATTTACCTGAAATTTCTGGATAAAAGAGGTGACTTCTTATTTTTTTGCATCTCTCTTAAGCTAAATGTAAAATGCTGAGATTGACTTTGGAGATGGTCCTGTTGAAAGAAATATCCTTCTGGGTTCAGTTCCAAGTGGGGAAAAAGACACTGGAAACATGGAGGCTGCTTGGAAAGTTTAATGGTGAACAGGACCACATGGTCTGGAGCTCCAGAGAAAGATGATCACATGCTTGAAGGAGATCAAGAAAAAAGGGCTGAGGTGCTGAGAGTATCTGGGTTTTATAACCTTTGTTGGGATTTGAATTGAAGCTTGTTTCTAATTGGTTGTCAGACTCCCATGAGGGGCAACTCTGTAGGCTGTCCTGAGTTCCAAGCTTGGTTGACCCGCTGGATGATCTATGCCCTTAAAGGGCTTTTGGCAATTGCTATAGCTTTACCTGGAGACCTTTCTTATGTAAAGTATTCTGGCTCAGGCCTTAATGGCCCACCATTAACAAAGGTGGGGGTGAGATTCTGCTTCTGGGGTTCTACTCTTTTTAGAAGAAATATTCTGCCTTTTAAATATCTACCAGAATACTTCATTTTTCTAGGAGAGTTGGGTGCCAACTTCCTACAATCCCTCATTTTTTTTTTTCAAAACACGTGAGAGTTTTGACAAAAGATTAAAAGGTGATCAGATCAGGGAGACTTGATGGGTGCTTTTAATTTTTTCTGATGCAAAGGAAAGGCATTGGAAAAAAAAAGCAACAGAAAAGGATTCCTTCAGTGGCTCCCAAAAGCTTTCAAAGTCTGGGAAAACTCCTGGTTTTTTTTTTTTTTCAAAACAGTATCCAATTTTTTCATGCCAATTAATTTTCAGGTGTTTTGATGTACTTTTTGTGAGCTTACAGTCAGGTTATAAGCACAAGCCTCTACATTCTTCACAGCCTTTAAATTACAGGCTGCCCATTTCAAGGTTATGGTTACTACCTGCCTAGCTCTTAGTTTCCAGGGTTTGTGAGGCCAAATTGAGATTAGCCAGTGTGCAATCCAGGCTATTTAGTATTTTTAAAGTTACACACAATGAGCCCTGGGACTTGTACTCATGAGGCCCCCAGTGCAACATATCTTGCTTTACTGGACAACTGGGCAGCATCATTTGTGAGTCACAGTCAGGACTTGGGGTTTGGAGATCTCTTTTCTGCTATCTCTTCAGAAATTGCCTGAGGGAGGGTGCCCCTCCCCATGGAATTAGAAAGGAGTTTTGCTTGGGCCTTAGTGCCTCAGAGCAGCAAAATAAAAACAAAACAAAACAAAAAACATTTTCTTTTTAAAAAGAAGCAAGGGACAGCTTTGTGTGGAAGCAGGTGAAAAAGATAACCTATCTAATTCTAAATGGGTGTCTCTGTGTATGTGCCTGTGTATGCAGCTAGGTTTACAATACAGATAATACAAACATGCTGGACAATTTCCCTCCCACCAGACAGAAGTATAAGGTGTTCAGAACTTGCTGGGCCAGCTACTCTCAAATACAATCATGGGTACATCAAATTGGTTACAATATAAATGATACAAGAAAGAAAACATTACAATGGGTTTCACATTACAATGAATTTTCAGTTACAATGAATTTCCACCCTCCCCATAGTCTTTCTAACTGTCTTCTGGGGATTGAAAAGAGTCTTTTAGTCTTTTACTGGTCCATCTCAGGATCCTTTCCTTCATGTCTCTGGATGGCATAGGCTTGGCCTGGTGGTATGGGTGGTCAGTCAGGCTTGGGAAGGTCTGCCCCACTCTGGTTTGTTGTAATGACCTTCAGTGGAGGCTGGATCCAAACCCAGTTACTGGTTCCAATGGATAGAATGTCTCTAGGGAGTAGCATCTGCTTCCACATGTGGCAGGGCTGAAAGACAAAGAACAAGGGGTCCCTTCCCCCTTTTGCTGGTAATTCTACCAGGAAAGGCATTATAAAAGGATTAGAGAGGGGGTTTGGAGATGGCTTGCAGGTATGGTTTCAGGAGAAAGAAAATAACACATCAGTATTGCAGTTACTAAACAGATAAATCAGTTTCAACAAAGTGGAGACACAGCAGATGAGAAAGGAAAAACTGGATTCAAATGCTTCAGGAAAAGGATGAACAGGTAAAATCATTTAAACACATAGTAAATGCAAGGATGAAACTTTTCTTGTAATGAACTTAGAACATTCGTTAATAACCTAGGGTTTTTCTTAAAAGCACAGAGAGGAGAGAAAATTTAACTCTGTTCCTCATCCAGTCTGATTGGCCAGATCAGACTGGGAGAAGACAATCTCTCGGTGTTTTTAATTCTTAACAATTTAAAATTAATATCCGAAGGGATCAGAGACACTTAACAGTTGCAACAGTTACCTCTAGGACACACAAAGTCTTAGACACACACACTGGCGCACACATACCACACACAAAGACACAGAGGAAAACAAAACTCTGAGGTTTACACACACACACTGATCATTCCCACAATAAATCTCTCAGTTAAATTGGGGAAGGCATAAATCTTAAGGAACAAACCACGTGGTAGCATAGAAGATAGAAAAAAGAGACACAGAAAGAAAGAATTTTTTTTAAAATCCCATGTGATCCTGTTTTTACGTTTTGCCCTTTTAAGTACCTTTATTTAGCACATTGGTCTTCCTGTATCCCTCAGCAAAGCCCATTCCCTATCTATACATTTTGGTTTATTTCTTGCTCATGCCAGCTAGGGTCGGCATCTGCCGCTCATCCCAAGCCTCCAATAGCTCTCCCAGGGGTTCAGGACCCTCGAACTACCGCTTCCCATGTTTCCCGTCCGATGTGGGGTTTCACACTTTGGCTTAGTCGGGTCAGCGACCAGTTTCAGACACAAGAACTTCAAGAGCAAGAAAAAAGAAAAAGGTGTCTGAGGGAGACTTTGGTCATTGCACCTTATGCAACGAAATGAGACACTTAAAAAACTCTCTCTATTCTACAGAATATTTCACAAAGTATGCGCTCCCCTTTTTAAAAACCACGAGAGACTCTCTCTCTCTCTCTCTTTTCAAGGTTTTCGGACTGGGGGTATGCTGCCTGTGCAGACTTCTTTCCTCTCCCAAAAAACAGCCCGTGAGACTCTCTGCCCCCGCAGATAAGTACTGGTACTCCATGCCTCTTTCCTTCAGGCCACGTTTAGCGGATTTGGAAGAGCTCAAATCCGGAAAACTTGCTTTTCTGTAAGCAAGTACTGGTACTCCGATTTAGCATCCAAATTACACAACTACTTAAACCCCTGGGGTTTGCTTTTGGGATACACTGGACAAAAAAACCAAATTTTTCTTCCCTCCCTTCAATCATAACCAGCTCGGCTTTTCCTCTTATATACAGAAGGTCTCACACTCTGATGACCTCTCCTTGCTTTTCCTGTCCTGATGGTCATGGCTCTGTAGAGCTAGCAACAGACAAGAGAGGGGCTAGAGGCCAAACAAAGGAATGAGATCCAGCTGCTGTCCAAGGGTGTAGCCAGCACACACACACACACTCTTCCTCCTTCTCTAACAAAAGGTCCTGTGCTCTGAAACTGTTAAACATAACTTTTCTTTTCAGACAGGAACTTTTTTTAAATTGAGAATAATAAAACCCTCAAAACGACTCTATAGAGCACTCCACACTAGAACAAGTAGACACAAGGACAGTTTTCCCGAGCCATCAATCTGCTAAACAAATAATTTCCTCAACACCGTCCAACCATTTACAAAGTCTGCACTACTATTACTATTAATCTTCTCATCACTCCCCATCACCCATCCCCTCCCACTTGTGACTGTATGTTGTAACTTTGTCGCTTGTATCCTTACGATTTACATTCACTGCTTCCTAGTATAATTTGATTGCTTATTGTACCCTATGACTATCATTAAGTGTTGTACGTTATGATTCTTGATTCTTAATGAATGTATCTTTCCTTTTATGTAGACTGAGAGCATATGCACCAAAGACAACTTCCTTGTGAGTCAAATCATGCTTGGCCAATAAAGAGTTATATCTAAGGGGAGATTGTGCTAAGACAAATATATCATTTTACATATAATAACTGCGCCCAGAATTGTGTATGCACAGTACTGGAAACAGGATAATATACCATCTGAGGGGACAGTGATAAGAAAGATTTTGAACTGCGTGGAGATGGACAGGCTGACATTAGAGTTAAAAGAAAGATGTGAAACCAGTATTGTTGGGAAATATTTAATAAAAGGTTTTTTTAAAAAAATGGCCAAGGATTAGAATGCAAATAAGCCAGAAGATGAGAAAGGAACTTTATACTACCAAAATGAGAATAAAAATGATAATTCAAGATTGTTATGAAAAGCTATGAGCAAGAAAAGTTTCAGAAGAGAAAATTAAACAATATTTGGAAAAAGCGGAATTACCTAAAGTACCAGAAAAGGTAAAACTATGTTAAATGAATGAATATCAATGATGGAATTATCAGAAGTGATCAAGAGACAAAAGAATAATAAAACACCAGGACCAGTTGGGCTGCAGGCAGAATTTTACAAATGGTTACAAGATACTTTAGGCCCATCAATGTTAGAAGTCCATAATGAAGTATTGATTGATGCAAAGGTACCAAATTCGTGGATGAAAGCAAATATTACTTTGATTCCAAAAGATTCAGATTTAATGCAGATAAAAACTATAGGCTCATATCTTGACTGAACACTGACTATAAAACATATGCTTCAATAATGGCAGAGAGAGTAAAATTTCTAAATGAATTTATATATTCAGATCAAAATGGCTTTTTTGCCTAAGAAATAGATTAAAACACCATGACAATAATTTTAACTTTAAAGGCAATTTGCCATAAACAAATGGCAAAGGTGATAGGGACAGAGAATTTTAATAAAAAGGCACAAGAAAAGGATGTCCACTATCTCCTGTACTATTCATATTGATATTAGAATTGCTAAATATAGATATTAGACAAGAGATAGAAATTAAAGCTATGGAAATAAAAAAGGAACAATATAAATTATAGGCATTTGTAGAAGATTTGCTCTTTATCTTGGAAAACCCACAATAAAATGGACTCAAACTAATTAGGAAAATAGGAGAGTATGGTGAAGTTGCAGGACTGAAAGGTTAAAAAAAATCAAAATAATTGTTTACAGATATATAGAAAAGGAACTAACAAGGAAAATAGGTATACAGATAGTCAAGAAAGTTATAAATTGGCCAACAAATGAAACAAATTTGGTTAAGTGGAAAAATCTACAACTATCATTGATGGAAAGAGTAGCTACCATAAAATTGAATATCCTGCCAAGATTACTATATTTATTCCAAGCAATACCAATAAAACTAGAAAAAATTTTTTTTCTTGGGACTCATCAATGGCTAGCAGACAAACAGGGAAAAAGGAAATATATGAAAGGATTTGTGATATAAGTAATACATAAGTTGGTTAAACAAACAGCATGAATATTATTGTTATAAACAGTAATATAATTGATACTAGCTCTCTTGGTAGAACACACAGAGGAAGAAAGATCTTTCTCACACACACACAAAGGCATACACACATTTCCCACATTTTTCTGTGCTTTAAATTTAGAATTTGGAGGTACTCACCTTCTTTCCAAGCAGCCTTTGAGCTCAACACTCAAAACCCCTTTAAAACCTTTGTTCCAACTGGCCCAGGTCCAGGAAAACCCACCCACAGACTCAATGGGTCTGTTTGCCGGCAAGGGAATCTTACCTGGGCCTAGTCCATTGGTTAGGTTAGCTTGGAGTCCCATCTGGGGTGCCAATTGTTGAAAGAAATATCCTTCTGGGTTCAGTTCCAAGTGGGGAAAAAGACACTGGAAACATGGAGGCTGCTTGGAAAGTTTAATGGTGAACAGGACCACATGGTCTGGAGCTCCAGAGAAAGATGATCACATGCTTGAAGGAGATCAAGAAAAAAGGGCTGAGGTGCTGAGAGTATCTGGGTTTTATAACCTTTGTTGGGATTTGAATTGAAGCTTGTTTCTAATTGGTTGTCAGACTCCCATGAGGGGTAACTCTGTAGGCTGTCCTGAGTTCCAAGCTTGGTTGACCCCGCTGGATGATCTATGCCCTTAAAGGGCTTTTGGCAATGCTATAGCTTTACCTGGAGACCTTTCTTATGTAAAGTATTCTGGCTCAGGCCTTAATGGCCCACCCATTAACAAAGGTGGGGGTGAGATTCTGCTTCTGGGGTTCTACTCTTTTTAGAAGAAATATTCTGCCTTTTAAATATCTACCAGAATACTTCATTTTTCTAGGAGAGTTGGGTGCCAACTTCCTACAGTCCCATCTAAGAATTTGTGTCAGAAATGAACACTGACTTACATGATATACATTCCTCTTCCATCCTCTTCCATCCTATTACCACCACTACAATCTCATCATCATTTCTACTGTGTTTCTTGTCTGTATTAGTAGTTTTATTCTACAGTTCAAAGGTCCCAAGGGTGCTTTTCAAAAGGCAACTGGACATTCTTGATTTTTCTTTGAAAACATTTTGTTCCTCATCCAAGAAGCCTTTTCCATTCTGACTGAATGGTGGGGAGTAGAAGGATTTCTATTCCCCTCCATTCAATCAGAACTAAAGAAGCTTTTGGATGAGAAATGAAATGTTTTAAAGAAAACCCAAGAACGTCAATTACAAAGCACCTTTGGGACAACCATGACTTGGATGATTGAGAATCTCCATAGACATATTTTTTTCTTTCCTGAAACGAAGATGTGGAAGGTGAAAAGACAGTGGTGGGATTAAAATAATTTAATAACCAGTTCACCATGGTCAGGTTGACTGTCATGGGAGGCATGTGGGATGAGCTTTCTGTGACAGCCAACCTGACCTTGGGTGAACCAGTTGTTAAATTACCACCACCCTCCACTATCAAAGTGGATGCTGGATGCTGTGCTACAATGGAGAAATGGGAAATGGAGTGGCCAGCATGGCCATTCTGTTTCCTGTTTCTCAATTGCTGCACAGCTGTCAATTAAAAAGATACTCCTTTGGTCTTTTTAGCTGCCAGAAAAAGGAAATGGGGGAAAACAAAGCATTCTTGAAATGCCTACATATCAACTCAGCAGCCCAAAGTTGTCGGAGCATAAGAAGGTTATTGGAGAGCATGATGGATGACTCTTGGAGACTGATGTGTCCTATTGGAGAAGTCACATCCAGGGGGTGGGGGAAAGACCAGGGTCAAGAAGGAAATGTATGATGTGATTTAGTACTGGCTGCACCCTCCACGCACCAATATGGCAATTTCTAATAAACCAATTTACTTTTTCTGAGATGCGGCTAGAGATTTTTGCTTTGAATGAGGGGGATTTGTTGGAGCCCTGACAGCAGCACAGTGCCCAGGATCCTCTTTGATAGTGTGGGGGCGTAATTTAACAACCGGTTCAACTGGCTGAATCCCACCACTGTGAAAGGAGGAGAAAAAAATGCAACCCAAATCATTCAGGTTTGGAGAAGACAAAAGCATTATCAGTAACATTGATCTTACATCTCAATACATTGAGCCTTGGGTGGGCTGGTTTTTATCTTTGCATTTTGTAATTATGTCCTGGGGCTTGTTTAGTTTAATTTTTTTAAGTATTTATTGTTGTTGTTGTTTTAATTGTGAGCCGCCCCGAGTCTTCAGAGATGGGGCGGCATATAAGTCCCATTAATAAATAAATAAATAAATGGGCACAACAGGGGACCTTCCCCCTTTGGTGCCCCTCTATTGCTTACAAGCACTGCTAATAAAGGCAGAAGATTCCCTTTTTCCAAATTTATATTTAGAGAATGAAAAGACTTCATACCAAAAATTTATTCCAAAGGGGTAATTAATTGGGTTAAATAAAAAAATAGTCCAACGTTTGAAAACATTTGTTCATTCATTTATTTATGCAGTGCTTTAAAAACAACAGCAAAGTTCTAGTGGCCAATACTCAGACCTCTGTGCACTATGTCCAGAAGAGCCGTAATGAAAACCATGCATGTATCTAATTGCAAATAAGGCTCTGCTGATCTTAATGAAAGCTAAACATGACTGTGGCCTCAGTGCTGCCATCACTAAAATGGCAGCTGAATTCCTTTTCTTCTCCAGTGCAGCATGCAGTTACATAAATGCATAGCATGCTATATTGCGCTGTGCACTTCTCTGCCATTTTTCAGCCAGCAGCTAAAAGTGTACAGTACTGAAGGAACAGAAAATGTCTTACTTGTGTCCTATAATTTGTTTCAGTAACTATAACAAGATGACAAAAATAGTTAAAATTGTCCCCATGTTCATAGAGTAAGCTTTCCCCACCCCTTAGAATCCAGTTGAGTTTTTCAGGTAAAAGCAACCAAAAATATGAAGTGGATTTAAATCCACATCCAAACATTTTTGAAGAGTTCAAACTTTTTCCAAAAGCAAGCAGGGAATGGTCTCCAAAGGAGGACCACATCTTGTCCCTTATTTTCTTCAGTCTTATAGCTTAAGATTTTTAAGACCTTAGGTGTTCTTCTTTCTCCAGCAAGCATGATTAGAGATACCTCACACCAACTATGAATGAAGAAATAAATTCAGTATTTCATTGACATAGCAGCCAGTCAGAAAGCTGAAGATTCTTCACTTTTTGTTCTTAATTTAATCTAAACCTACAATTTATCTACAGACAGTCCTTGAGTTACAACCATTGGTTCATGAAAGGAGCATCCATGGGCATCCCCCAGGCAGTGATGATGTCACCAGTAAATCCTTTCAACCCAAAAGCACCTTAAACTGTGTCTCTGACATGAACAGAAAGCCATTCATTTAGCTATAGTTTAAGATTACAATGGCACTGAAAAAAGTGAGTTACAGCCAGTCCTTGCACTTAAAACTGTCACAGCATCCAAACAATCATGTGATCAAAATTTGGGTGCTTGGGAACCAGAAATTCTGGTCCTAATTGCAGTTGTAAGTCGAGAATTACGTATTCTTTTCTTAATATGTAGATACTGATTTATACCGTAGCATAAAATATCAAAGTAGTTTACAGTGCATTAAAACAATCATAGTCACACTTATTAGCAGTAACTGTGAGAGGGATCTTGGAGTCTTAATGGACAACCAGCTAAATATGAGCCAGCAGTGTGCAGCAGCAACCGAAAAAGCCAATGCAATCCTAAATTGCATTAACAGAGGGATACAATCAAGATCAAGTGAGGTACTAATACCACTCTATAAAGCCTTAGCAAGACCACACCTAGAATACTGCATCCAGTTTTGGTCACCACACTATAAAAAGATGTTGAGACTCTAGAAAAAGTGCAGAGAAGAGCAACCAAGATGATTAGGGGAATGGAGGCTAAAACATAGAATGGTTGCAAGTACTTGATATAGCTTGTCTAGAGAAGAGAAGGACCAGGGGAGACATGATAGCAGTGTTCCAGTATTTGAGGGGTTGCCACAGAGAGGAGGGGGTCAAGCTATTTTCCAAGACACCCAAAGGCTAGACAAAGAATAATGGATGGAAACTGAACAAGGAGAGATTCAACCTAGAAGTAAGGAGAAATTTTCTGACAGTGAGAACAATCAATCAATGGAACAGCTTGCCTTCGGAAGTTGTGGGAGCTTCATCACTTGAAACTTTCAAGAAGAGATTGAACTGTCATTTGTCAGAAATGGTGTAGGATCTCCTGCTTGGTGGGGGGATTGGATTAGATGGCCTACAAGATCCCTTCCAACTCTGTTAATCTGTTAAATCACAATTGCAAGGATAAATCAATAATTTAAAATCCACAAAGTTAAAAATAATATGGTTGACAGCTGTTTTAGAACAGCTAGCAATCAGATAGGCTGAGAAATCAAAGAAATACCTAGATAAACTCCCCTCCCAACTTAAAAGGTCAGAAATTACATAAAAGCATAAATATTCCATACAAGGTGTCCACCTGATCCTTATGGGAAGCCAGTTGTCCTGAACTGGCTTCACAATGATAATTGTTCTCATCGTCTGTTCTATTAATCTATTAATCTTGCATCAACAGACTCTGATGCAATCAACAAGACACCCTCTCAAAATGCAAGGACCAGGTTGGCCCATAAAGAAACAGAGAGTTTCATAGATACAGCAAGTTATCCATAGCAAGAATATAAATTAGACTTCTCCAGTATGGAGATGGAAGCTAAAGTCTCAGAACATCTACAGGTATCACTGTGGGGCATATGATGGGAATCAGAAAACTGTACTCTCTTTCATTACAATTATTGTAAGAGAGATGATGATTATAGACCACACCAAATTTAATTGTTGGAAGATTCAGTATTGCCCCATATCATCTTCATTTCAAGACTATGTCAGACTGTAAATTGGTGGCATCTCCAAGCTTTAGAAGCAATGTTACAACCTTTTCCACACTGTGAGGCATGAATTGCTTTTTTTATTATTGTCTTTCTTTTAAGGGGGGAATGACATACCTCTACAATCAACATGGTGAGAACATTGTGCTAAAGAATCAAAGTTGTCTTAAATGAAACTGATTTTTATACCCTCTATATCAAACTTCAGAAAATCCAAAGGGAAGAAGAATTGCAACTTAAAAACTGTTGCTGAAAATACACAAAACTTGAATGTATATAAAATTCAGTTAGACATGGTCTGGGTTTCTTAAAATCAAGCTTTTGGAACACCTATTAAAGGCTACTGCTCTAATAATGCAGTAAGTAGCCAGTAGATGTCAGTACGTGATAATGAAAAACATAATACATGAAACGAGGCCAA
Source organism: Naja naja (assembly GCA_009733165.1). NCBI lineage: Eukaryota > Metazoa > Chordata > Lepidosauria > Squamata > Elapidae > Naja > Naja naja. The sequence continues at coordinate 53,419,011 of CM019148.1, forward strand.
AATAAGTTTCATTTTCAGTTGTATTCAATTGCTACCTATAATTATATTTTGTCATGTTTGCTCAGAGGGTCCTCAAAATGCACCTTTCCTATATGGAATCAATGTTAAAATTTCATCCACAGGAATAGGACATGCTGACAATAGCACGAGATTAGCTGGTAATACTCACTGGGTTTTCAGAAAAAAATTGCCAGAAGTATGGATGACTTCATCCTGTATTTCCTGCTTTCTCACACACACACAATATTTTTGGTTCTGATTAAAAACTGTTTTTAAGAAGCTCATTGCAGTTGAAGTACCTGAATATATTGTGTTTTATAGGTATCCTGGAATGTCCCTTTCTGAAGCCTGTTCAGAAGTGGTTCAGCAGGTATAATGTTTGTGACAAAATATATAATGCAAATATGGGATTTCAGATCATTCTAAACTGCAACTCCTGTTAATAATCCTGGCTTGGGTTGTTGCAGTTGAAGCACATTCTCTGCTCTGTTTTAAGAACTAAATATCCTGTCTGTATAGTCTGACTTAATGAAAGTTTAACAAGCAAGGTACCATTTCATCTCCCACTGTCTTACCCAGTTTCCTTTCTCATTTTCCTACTTTCTTCTAAAACTCCTGATCCTTTTATGGCTCCTTCTCTAAGCTAGACACGCTCGTTATATGAATTTAATTGTTGGATTCTGTTATGATATGTGCAGAATAACCCTTGAGTAACAAGGATATGCACATGGAAACATTTATGAGAGTAGTTATGAATAATTATTCAGCCACACACAGATACACTAAATTGAGTTAAAGTTTACTCTAAGAAATAGCACAGTCCAATAAATGGTCCAGGTCATGTACGTTTAACAGTCCAAATAATATCCAATTTTCAAAGTCTTCTTACCGGTTGCAAGTCATTTACAGTAAACAAAGATATCAAAGTATAAGCACAGCCTAAATACAACAGAGAACCTTAGATAGCAACAGAATATCAGAGAGAGCAAGCTATGATCTCTAGCTCCCTCTTATGGTAATTTGCAATATAATCAACCAATCAGAATATAGTATAAATCAATACAGTGATTTTTTCTTAAAGCTACACATTTGTCTTAAAACATACATTGTTGGTTTATATATTGCCAACCTAACTACTTTGTGTACAGATTCCTAACAGATTCCTTCTTGATGTACATCATTGTTGGAGGATAGGAAATGTTATTCTAGATCAGGACCCATTGAAAATAATCTGTCCTTCCTACCTGCTTATAGCAAAAATTGAGTGTGGGCCCTCAGACAGGAAATTAGTGTCAGCACTCAGGGAAATTCAATGGTTTCAAAAATACCAAACAACTTTAGGGGTAAAAACAGCTAAGCAATTAGAACTACCACTAAACTTAGGAAAGACTGAGCACACTACAGATTTAACAGCCACAAGATTATGAATGTGTGATGGTTAGCTGGTTCAAATACTAACTTTCTATAAAATAGATTTACTTAAATCTGCATTGTTTGTATATGTTAGATTAGAATAACTATCATTCCTGATCAGTAGGGCAATGTACTGGAATGGTGAGGGTGGTAACTTAACACATCTGAAGAGAATCAGATTTGGGAAAAGAAGCAGGTGGAGGAAAATCAATCATAATCTTAGTAATATATGAGGGACTATACATTTAAAAAAATGTTTTCATTTTGACCACCCTGATAAACTAATGAAAGAAGAAGAAATGATATAGGTTTGAAATAAAAGACAGTATTAAACTAGAACAGTCAGTAATTTTATTGGATTTCCCAGCTGTTTTATAATATATAGCCAAATGAATCATAGAATGAATTAATCCAGAGTTCCCAGTCAAAACACACATGGCTAGGATCAAATTATATTTTGGACATATTATGAGAAGACAAGCTTTCTTGAAAAGTCCATTATTCTGAACTAAAAGAAAAAAACAAGAGAATGATCAGCAGCAAGGTGGATGGATTTAATTAGATCAGTATCGGGGGCACCCATTGGGTAACTGAAGGACCAGATTAAGGTCAGATCATCCTGGAGGAAAATTATCTACAGTGTGTGGTTGCTAAGAGTCAACACTGATTATGGCATGAAATCAACCAACCAACCAACCAACCAATCAATCAATCAATCGTAATTGCATAATTCCCCTGCTCTTCCTTGTATGTCCCTCAAAATTCCATTTGGAAACTGCATTCATGGTAAACATGTGGAAAAGTGTCTTGACTTATACTAGGAGTCCTGAATGAAATATATACTGCAAAGCTTTGAGCCATCTGCCTCTGTTGTTAAATTGTCCTCGATGAGCTTTCAGCTAAACACATTTTGTGGCAGGGAGCCCACAGCTGAACTTTCAAAGCAACCTCTGTACAGAAGCATCCTGGAGGAAAGCAGGTCAATGAACACAAAAGAACAAGCATCTGTGTCAGTATACTGAGTGTGTCACTTCAGTCCACTGGAAAGATGTTGACATTATTTCACTTGGACCCAGAGGAAATACTGTAATTGTGACCGATTTCCAATACAGAAGATGAACCAAGTGTTGCATTATGGATTTAAACCACTGTGAATGCAGGGAGGAGAGGAGAGACTGATTAAAAGAAAAGGAGGAAAAAGTGAGAGACAGAAAATATATTTCTGAGAGAGGGAAGGAGAATAATATAATTGGGGTGTGTGGTGGGGTAATGCACCCAAATACTAAAATCATACATGCCACCCACCTTATGAAGGTTGAATTTATATAGATAAATAAGGTTTTCCAGATAATAGTTTTTCTTTAGTTAGGAAACACTGAAAAGAATTACACTGGGAAAGTGCTGAATAATATGAGGAAAATGAGGGAGAGTGAGAACACGAAGGAAACAGTCGAAGGGTTTCCTCAACCTGGTATCTTCCAGAGATACTGGAACTGCAATTCCTAGAATCCCATCCATGGTCTTTCCAGCACAGTTGAAGGGCATCAGACTGGAGAAGTCTAATAGTAAGTAAAAACAAGGAAACATTCAAAATTGGATGGAAGACATTCCTGAGAGGTTTCACTTACCCTTCTTGGCCTACCACCACAATGTGAACATTTCCAACAGCCTACAGACATTTAATATGCCAGCAGATTGGGTTTTAAAATGTTTAGTTTATAATCCTTTGGGTTTGATTTAAATGTACATTCCCTAAAGCTTTATTATTATTTTTAATTGCAACTCTAATTTGTATTTTCATATTCTGAATCATTAATTTTTATAAGCCTTTAATGGAAAGATAGGAAGTATCTGTTTAAAGTTCAATGTAGTGGGACAGCATTACTTAATGCTGTCCTACTACATTGATATCCAGCTGCTTCTTTGCATCGTGTTTTTTGGCCCTCTTCACAACTATCTAGAACATGGGTGTCAAACTCAATTGCATCACATCATGTATCATGATATATTGCAATGTATTTTTGCCTTTGCAGAGCCAGGGTGGGCATGGCCTGCATGTGACACCTTCAGCCCACAGTTTGACACCCCTGATCTAGAAGAAGCTGGGTTAGGGAAAGCTGCGCTAGAAATCTGTGCGTCTCTACCTTATTGTTCCACTACGTTAGTTTTGTGTATAATGTTTACACTTTGAAATGTTCTGAGTTCAAAAATCCAATTGATTAATATATTCTAAAATCAGAACAAAATACCCCATGTTCCAAAGTTTTGTCTCAAGCTTAGAATTATATGTTCTGTACTTGTCTCAACTTTAGAAAAAAATAAGAACATTCTTTCCATACTGTTTTGAGTGTTCCAATATTCTGTGATTAGTTTGTTATTATTTTTTAGGTTAAGGCCATGCCAAGGAGACACATTACTCAGTATAACAACAGTTATCATTCATGTTATCATTTGTTGATGCTAATTAAAGGAGATGGGGTGAAAAAGTATTAGTTTAAAACATATCAAGAGACTGTGAACCATTTCAGGCAAACCAAAAGATTACTTCCTATCTGGTAGTTAAGGTTACAGGTAGTTCTCAACTTATGACCGCAATTGAGCCCAAAATGTATGTTGTTGTGAGAATTTTTTAAAGTGAGTTTTGCCCTATTTTATGATTTTTCCCGCCACATTTGTTAAGCGAATCACTGCAGTTCTTAAATTAGTAACACGATTGTTAAGTGAATTGGTTTTACCCATTGACCTTTGCTTATTGGAAGGTCACAAAAGAAGATCACATGACTCCAGGACACTGCAACCATCATAAATGTGAGGCAGTTGTCAAGCTTCCAAATGTAAATCATGTGACCATGGGGATGCTGCAATGGTCATAACTAAAAAACAGTTATAAGTCACTTTTTTCAGTGCTATTGTAACTTTGAACCGTCACTAAAAGAGCTGTACTCTCTTAAATGTTTTGCCAATCAGGCATTGGAATTCATGGGTTGTATTACATCATGAATGTGGTTATTTTGTGAGCTATTTTATTGAGCTTGGTTTGTATCTGTATCAGGCAGAATGCCAAATGTAAAACAATGCATTGAGCAGGGTCTGGCATTTCAGATATCTGTACTCAAAAATATTACTATTGAATTTTCAAACTGCAAATGCCAAAATTAAGTTGTTTTCCTAACTGAGCCATCAGACAAGTGTCTTCTTGTTGTTACATTGTCCATTCTGGTTTAAATGAATCAAATTGCTGTGACTTGCTTCTTGGCTGGGCTTCTACAGCTGTTTTAGAGCAAGATAGATTACTTTTGTTTGCTGTGAGAATGTTTTAAAAATAATTAAAACCCTTTGCTTGCTTCTTCTGATGGCCAGATTTAGATATAATTCTGAATGAGCTACAATCCTATCTACTTTTGTAGCACTGACATGAAAACAAAGGAACTAAGGGTTTTGTATTAATTTCCCTGTGCCATTTAAGACATTCTGTGGGAACATAGGAAACCTGAAAAAGTTCAGATAGTATGGATGTTTTATTCTGAGTTCAGAGCAAAACATGAGGATGACACGCCCACAGTGGTATTGTTTACACCAAGGCCCTGATTGATGTACTTACACCAGACATTGTCACACAAGCACATCAGCATGGCCTTTGAGAGATTACATTATCACACACATCATAATTTGGCTTCTCCTCATCTTCTCTGTAGATTCTTACACTCTATGTATGGTGCCCTATTGGTTGTTAATGCTGAATGTTTGTGGACTGTTATGACAATCCCTTACACAGTCCAGCTAAATTTGATTTTGCTAACCCTAGGATAAATATGAAGAAAACATTTTCTTCTAATAGTTATTTTCCAGATGACCCCACTGTCTATTTTTCCACCACGTTTAATAAACATCTCCAGCAGCTCTTACTAGCACATCCCTATATCACATGCCTTCTTCTTCCCAAAGCAGGAAATGACCTCTGTTCCTCAGCAGGAATCTGTTCACACCATTCTGCTTCCCTTTCCACAGAGAGACCCAGCAGAATTATAAGAATTCCATTTAAGTGAAGAAAGCAGCTCCTTTTTCATTCCTGTTTTTCCCCCTTTCATCATAGATAGAAGTGAGTTTTTCTTGTTCTAGTTACAGGCTATATCTGTAGTAATTTTAAGACTTATTAGTCAAAATATCTTTGATAGTGTCTTGCTCCTCAGATAGTTATCACCTTCTGTGAGAAGAGACAATTTGCACTGTCAGGTCTATTAGAAAGTGTTAAGTTTGCATGAAGAGTCAGACGCGAGGAGTTCCAGCAAAAGACTTTATTAGTGACTACAGCTCGAATGGACCCGTCCTGGCTTGGCTAAGGCTGCTTCTTATAGCCTGCAGCCGTAGCTGCCAGCCAATGGGAGTGCAGGGTTTCTTCCCGCACTATTTAAACCAATACCATTTGACATTTTACAAGAACAGTTCAAATAAACCAATAACATTCAAACCTACATACATAACACCCCTACCCACTAGGTTCAGTCCATACCAAACCCCAAACCTATCTAATGTATTCCTTTAAATAGGTGGGGCTCTTAGTCGTTGAGACCTTCGTGGTTCAGAAGCTTTAACGTTCTCACCCAGTGAGAGAGGAAATGTGTCTGCTGACATTTCCCTGTTGGGACTTCCTGTGAAAGGAGACCCTGTTAGATTGTTAGAATCTGGTCTCTCCTCCCAACCCATCTCCATTCCAATGTCAGCACCCAAGTCAGGTAGTGATGTGCAATCTTCCACTTCTAAGGATGGATCTTGGCTTTGTGACAGGGTTCAGGATGGTTCCTGTCGAATGGCTCGTTACACATGGGGTTGATTCCTGTTTGCTGATTTTCCTCCTGTTCCCCCCTTCCCCTAGAAGAAACATCAGGTGAGGGACCTAGAGGGAGACAGGGGCGATGTTCTTGAGGGACCCTGGATCTCAGTTGGTCAATGTGCCTGCTCCAGAGGAGGCCATCCTCTGTTTGTACCCTGTAAGAACGAGGGCCTGTGATGTGAGTTATTTCAGCAGGAATCCACAAAGGGACACCTAGAAGGTTCCTAGCATAGACAGAATCTCCCACACTAAAAGAACGAACTTTGGAAGTGGAATCCAGTGTTGCGTTGTTTGCGTAAGTGGGATGAAGGCGGTCAAGGGAAGACCTAAGTTTCCTGCCCATCAACAACTCTGCTGGGGACAAGTTGGTTGATGGGCTAGGAGTGATGTGTTGAACACTAAGAAGCTTTTCAAGCTTCTCAGTGATGTCCCCAGGACCCAGTTGCTGAAGCTTCTCTTTGGTAAAGCGTACCATGCGTTCAGCCCGGCCGTTGGCGAAGGTGCCAGGGCAGTGAGGGCATGTCTGATGCCCTGTTGGGCTAGAAAGGATTCAAAATGTTAGATGTGAATTGAGGGCCATTGTCAGAGACAAGGATATCTGGTAACCCATGGGTTACAAACAATTTTCTGAGCTGCTTGATAACAGCCTCAGTAGTAGTGGATGTCATTTGAATTACCTCTAGCCATTTGGAGTATGCATCTACTATCACTAGAAAAGTGTGCCCTCTTGTAGGGCCTGCAAAATCAATGTGGATTCTAGACCATGGGCCCCTAGGACATTCCCATTCCTGTGTGGGGGTGTGAGGTGGGGCAGGTCTGACTACCTGGCAATTGGGACAAGAGGCTACCCAGTTTTCAACCATTTTGTCAATACCTGGCCACCATACATAACTCCTGGCCAAACCTTTCATCCTTACAATCCCAGGATGACCCTCATGTAACATTTCCAAAACCTCCCTTTGCAGTTTTGCAGGAATAACCACCCTGTTACCCCACAAAATACATCCTCTTAATACAGATAATTCAGTTTGCCTGGACTTAAAAGGTTGGGCAAGGTGAGGTAGATCTTGAAAAGGCCAACCTTTCTTAATCCAGCCCATAACAGGTGCCAACACAGCATCTTTGGCAGTTTCTTTGGCAATTTCAGCAGCATGGACTGGAAGCTTAGCAACGGTCTCCAGGAAAAAGGTGTGAGTTTCAAGTTCAAAGTCCTCCTTGTGGCAAGGTAGTGGGCAACGACTCAGTGCATCAGCATGTCCAATGTCCTTGCCAGGCCTGTGAATCAGTTTGTAGGAATAGGCTGCAAGAAATTCAGTCCACCTCAGCATTCTTGGTGACAGGATATTAGGTGTAGGTTTGTCTCCTGCCACAATGCCTAGTAAAGGTTTGTGATCTGTAACAATGGTGAATGACCTGCCATACAGATATTCATGAAATTTCTTAACAGCTGCAACAACTGCTAAAGCCTCCTTGTCCAATTGGCTATAATTCCTCTCTGCTTTGGACAGCGTGCAAGAGTAAAATGCAATTGGGGCTTCCCGTCCATTGGGAAGCTGTGACTCAAACCCCCCACTCCAAAGGGGATGCATCACAAGTCAGAACAACAGGTAAATTCTCAGAGAATTGTATCAACACAGCATCAGACGTGATTAGTCTCTTAATACTGTTAAATGCTGACTGTTCCTTCCGCCCCCAGATCCAAACAGCATTCTTATCAAGTAGGCGATGTAAGGGCTCAGCAATAGATGCTTTGTGAGGTAGAAACATGTGGTAAAAGTTAATAAGGCCAAGGAAGGCCTGCAAATCTGCCTTGCATTGAGGTTTAGGGGCTTCATTGATTGCTTTAACCTTGGCATCAGTAGGATGGATGCCATGCTTGTCAATCATATACCCCAGGAACTCAACTCTGTCTGTTTTGAGTGTACATTTGTCTTCCTTGACTTTTAAACCCGCTTTTCTGAATCTGGTAAGGACTTCTCTGAGTCTTTCTTGAAGCTGAGTGTCATTTTCAGCAGAGATTAATACATCATCAAAATAAGGTACTACCCTGGCAGTCCTTGCAACATTCTTTCCATAAGGCTCTGAAAAATGCCAGGTGCCACGCTTACTCCAAATTGTAGTCTTTACATTTGAAGGCACCTCTATGGGTCACAATTGTTTGTGCCTCTGCAGTGGCATCATCAACTGTTAGTTGTTGATATGCCTGAGCCAAATCCAGTTTAGCAAATACTGTACCCCTGCCAAGGGAATGGAGCAGATGATGCACAACTGGTACAGGATATGCCTGTTGCAGCTCATGGTTAAGTGTCCCCTTGTAGTCACCACAGATTCTCACTGACCCATCAGACTTGACTGGTGTGACTATGGGTGTTTCCCATCTGGAGTGGTCAGTAGGCTCTAAAACCCCTTGAGCAATGAGTTTATCTAATTGTGCATCAATTTTTTCCTTTAAAGCAAATGGGACCCTCCTGGGCTTTAAACGAACTGGGGCACCTTGGGGTCTAGGCTGAAAGCAATAGGGGTCCCATATACTTGCCCAGTCCTTCGCTGAAGACCTCTGGAAACTCAGACTTCAAGGACTCTTCCCAGTCAGAACTGCTCACGTGATGGATGCCAGTCACCTCGCCAAGTGGCTTGAACCACTCAAGTCCCAGCAAACTTGGGCGATCCTTGTCCACGATGGTCAGGGGCAAACGCTTGGTGTGGCCTTTAAACTGCACGTTGAAATCTCTCGCTCCAACTACTGGAATCTTGTTCCCTTGGTAGTCTTTGAGAGTCAGTGCTTGCTTCTGGAAATGCTTTTTCTGAATTTTGGGAAAAAGTCTGTGGATGGTGTCCCATGACACCATAGATAAATAAGAGCCTGAGTCCACTTCCATTTGGCAAGGTCTTCCTTCAATAAACACCTTCACATGTACTTTTCTGCTTTTTAAGGGTGAAGAATGACCAATAGTGATTGTTTGGTGCATTTCATTCTTGCCATTTGCTTCTAAATTTCGCCCCATTTTTTCAAGGAAATTGTTGGGCTTAAAGTCTCTATCAGGAAATTTCTTCCTAGCTGGTGGAGTTCTGGATGATTTGCAGACTCTGGCTATGTGACCCCTGTTCTCACAACATAGGCAAATGGAGTCAAAGAATTAATCAGTGCGGGGGTGGCCCCCCCCCCACAGCCTCTGCAATAGAACCCTTGCCTGTTCTTCCCAGAGTCTTTTCTTTTCTTCTCCATTCTGAGTTTAAAAATCCCCTCCTCTGCCTCACTGCCATCAGAATCAGAGTCTATTTGTTCGCAATGAGCTGTTGTGGATTTATCCCCATCAGAATGGCTTGAGGCCTGGCTTGAGGCCTTGTTAATCTTTTTCATGGCCGCTGCTGAGGACTTGGTGGCTTCCGCTTGAAACAGCTTCTTCAATGGCCTCTTTAACGTGATCTTAGGTTTCATTAATAGTTTGCTTTGTAAAACCTTATCTTTAAGGCCTAAAACAAACCGATCACGCATGGCCTCTTCTAAGTTGGTAAAGTCAAAGCACCCCAATGTCCCTTAAACTTGCCACGAAGTCATTAACATTCTGCTATCCCCTTGATCCGCGGTTTTTAACTTGGTTCTTAATGAGGCACGATACTTGTGGGGCGTAATGGCTCTCAAAAGTTTTTCTAAATCGGGCCATTCCATTACCTTCAGCTCTGCTGCTCCCGCCACGCCTTCGCCATTTTGAAGACTGCCGGACGCAGTGCGTGAGAAAAAGACCGACTCTTCCGTCTCTCGGGGGATGCCGGCGAGATCGTTCCCTCCAGGAACATGTGGAAAAGATCCGCATCGATTACCCGTCTTCCGTCGCCGGATCGAGAGGTGTGGGGGGGTGTTCACAGCACAGCCATCTCGCTCTGTTGCTGTTCGTTGCATGCGTTCTTCTCTTCAGGGAAATCCCACCTTCGTCGCCAGTGTTAAGTTTGCATGAAGAGTCAGACACGAGGAGTTCCAGCAAAAGACTTTATTAGTGACACAGAGTCGAATGACCCGTCCCTGGCTTGGCTAAGGATGTTCTTATAGCCGCAGGGAGCTGAGGCCAATGGAGGCAGGGTTTCTTCCGCCATTTAAACCAATACCATTTGACATTTACAAGAACAGTTCAATAAACCATAAAT